>JAHLJT010005437.1:21727317-22115111 GCA_031308135.1 Acheta domesticus | reverse complement strand
ACCGTATTTCTTAGTGCAAATAACGTGACTTTCAGCTTCCAAAATCAAGATAACAATTTTTCAATTACGGACGTAGATGTCAAATTGTAAGTTTGTGAAAGAGTAAAGTATACGTAATATTGAAAATTATATATTTGGCCACTTTTAGGTACATTAATTATTAAGTATAATTAATTATTTTCAATCATAGTAGATTTTAGTTTAAAAAAGCTTCAAAATAATGTGATTACTACTTGGTACAAAGTATCCTCAATGGGAAAATGAAGCCCTTTTTTTCGTACGTTTTCAATTTTTTAAAAAATACTTAGAGTTAAATCTAAAAGTTGTAACTTTTACTTAAGTTTGGTATGATAGCAGTCTAGCAAGTGTGCAATTTTCAGAATTTTATCTGGTCCCCCAAGAGAGATATAACAGTTCAAAATTGGGAAAAAATCCAAAATTCCAATTTTCAAGAGGATGTAATTTTCAAGGGGTGCGTTGTATACCAACGATATTTTACAAAAAGTAACTATACTGTTGTGTGTAAAAGCACAGAAAAAATTAAGGCTTAGATTCTCTTCCTTCTTTGAAAAATTACTCTCTGAAAATCGAATTTTGTTCATTCGCGTTCCATAGATTTGGTTGCAAATATTTCCCAAATACAAACATACAAAATAGGTAAATAATATTTCGATTTGCAGGCCAGAGTATGCTGAATCGAATGCTTTTTATTCTAGAATACTAGAACCACCTAGAGCTGAGTAAATTAGGAAGAGAGTAAATGTCTGCGACCGCGAAAATTGGCGCACGGCGCGGAACAAAAATGGCCGCCATTTGTAAACCAGTTACAATAAAAAAAAAGTTAAAGATGGTTTTGAACAGCCAAAACATAAGGAAATTTATGTACAAAATATGAATTTTTTTCGAAATGGTTGAGCGACCAATTTATTAAATTCTGGACCACTTAAAATTGATTGACCCTTCCCCGTATACGTATGTATTTACGGAGTATATACATAACATAGAGAAATTTATGTAATTCTGCGCGGAAAAAACGGTGGATTGTCGGCAGAAAAAAATCATTGCCGGGCCCAGATAACGCAAAAGTGGATAAATCCAGTTGAATGATCACAGGTGTTGTCATTGCCAACAATGTTATTTATTTTAATTTTAAGAGCAGCTTTCGATGGCTTAGCCATCATCATCAGTTTTCTAGTACAAGAAAATAGCAAACAATTAATTAAACAATTAAAAGCAAGAGATAACAATAAAACAAGAGATTAACATTAGGAATGACGGATTACTAGTAATTTAAAGCAGAACTAACATTATGTGAAATGAAAACAAAGGGAAAGAAATTTTTTTATATTACAGGAATTTAAATCTATGCAAGAAAGTGGATGAAATTGAATAGAACTAGAAAAAACATTTTTGTAACAGAAAACATGAAATGTAAGTTGATAAGTCATATGTAAGTTGATATGTATATATATAGTGTATATGTATATATATATATGTATGTATATATATGTATATGTATAGTATATGTATATGTATATATATGTATATGTATATATATGTATGTATATGTATATATATGTATATGTATATACATATACATATATATGTGTATGTGTGTATTTGTATATGTGTGTATATATATATGTATACATATGAGCCATTCCACGTCAAATCGCACAAGAGTTGACACGACTTTTTTTCAAATGTACGATATTTTTTTTCTTAAATCTGGACATCAAAAAAAGAGACACGTATTTTTTTATTTGCCTGAAAATTGATTTGTGTAGTTATGCCTATATTAAATTTTGGAATTTACAGGTACTTCTCAAAATATGATCAAATGTTCCTCCAAATGTACTGACTATAAAAATTTCTGGTTTGTTTCATTGAATACTTTGAAATGTGTATTTTATTCCTCTGAAAATACATTTTTCAAAAATATTTTTTTCATTATAAAAAATGTATTTTTTTCAAAAAAAAGTAAAATTTCTATATAAACTCGATGAGATAAAAATTTGAAAAAAATATAGGCGTGTTCCTTGTTCAATTTTCTATGAAAGACAAGAAAAAAAGTGGGCACACTACACATACAGTTCTGAAAAAATCCATTGTAAGTATGGGGGCGCCCTCTGCCTCTGCCCATGCACTAACGAATTGTGTTCGGTCAGCCTTTGATGCAAGTGCTGAAGAACTAAAAAAAAGAATGACCGCCTGCCTGATAAGGGTTTCAAGAGCTATTAGTATTTTAGATGTTCGCTCTGCCCCCAAAATGATTGACATTGTGTCATACATGCTTTTGTGGGTAACATCGTGGGTGACTTGCAGGTCATCTATGTTCTTATGGGTGAGAGCGAAACGAATTGCCATTCCACGTCAAATCGCACAAGAATTTACACGACTATTTTTTAAATGCATGTAATTTAAAAAATAAATGACATGAATATGTGGCATTCATTCTGGCCATCAAAAAGAGGCACGTGATTTTGTATATACCTGATAATTGATTATTTTTGTAGTTATGTCTATATTAAATTTTGGAATTTACGCGTATTTTGCAAAATATGATCGATTGATGCTCCGAGTGTACATAACATAAAAATTCCTGGTTTGTTTCGTTTAATACTTTAATATGTGTATTTTATTCCATCGTAAATTACTTTCTCAAAAAATAAATATTTCATTAAAAAATTGGATTTTTTTAAAAAAAAATGAATATTTCTATATGAACTCTCTCAGATAAAAATTTGAAAAAAATATAGGCGTATTTCTTGTTCAATTTTCTACAAAAAAACAACAAGAAAAAAAGTAAACACTCTACAAGTATAGATAAACAAATTTATTGTAAGTATGCGGGAGCGTGCTTCCTGCCCCTGCACTGACGAATTGTGTTCGATCAGTCTTTGATACAAGTACCGACAAAAAATAAAAAGAATGACCATCTTCCTGATTAGTGTTTCAAGAAACAATAGTAACTCACATGGTCACTCCTTCTCCAGAAGGGATGGGTGACAGCAAAACGAATTCTACTACTGCTTTTCTTCGTGTCAGCGAAACGAATTTTACTGCATCCCTTTGCGTCCTAGGGATGGGGTGCCCTCCTGACCTTGCTCGTGAAATACAATCAACCCCTTGTCAAAGGACATGAGTAAAATTTTCTCAACACCAGTCACAATACGCACGCTATGAAGACAAGAGTGCTAGTGTTTGTTCTGTGAATCGTGTGTACACTGTGCAACATGTGTAGCGATCACCGTATGAGATGTGACAGATGTTTCAATCCATTTAATCTTTCTGATCACGGTTTTTAGAAAAGAAAATCTTCAAGACGCGTAAACCACAATTTTCTGGTGAATTTACAGGAGTCATTAGATTGGCAAATTTATGATTCATTTTGGAAGGGAATCGTCATCCAAAACAGCCTTTTGTTAGTGAAGAGAGCGTCGAGATCAGTGACTCTCCTGACATTAACAAAAGTAGCGGAACGTCCAGTGAATATAGTGAAAAGAGTGGAAAACAAAGGAAATAACAATGTAAGCTCTTCAGATAGTTCGTCAAGTGTCTGCAAAATTAATAAAGAGAAGATAAACGAGAGTTTAATTTCAATAGGAGAAACCCCCACCAAGGAAAGAATATTGGAACAAAAACGGTAGCCCCATGAGTAATTTCAGAAAGTACAAAGAGCCAACACATATAATGTTTTTTCGCATTGAAGATCCTTTGACGGCCGAAAAATCAGACAAAGATACTATTTAGAAACTTATCAATTCCTTACACTCAACAGATGGCATGACGTTCAATATTACAATTTTGACAATTTTTGAAAGTTGAACATACAATAAAATAAACAACATTTTTCTGCAACCGAACGCATGATAAAAGTGCCTAAAAAGTTGGCTGAAGAAAATGAAATTTGGTCCAGACCTGAAGTAAATTCGTAAACTGTGCATTGTGACGAAAGTTCAGGAATTCTATGGTAAGCGAGTACTTGTATTTAAAGATAGTTGTGAGGGACCAGAAAATTTCAAAAATGTCAATCAAAACATGAGTCAAGAATCCGTCATTTAATTATTTATAAATATACTAATATTATTTATATGTATTAATATACATCAATATTATTATTTATAAATTCAATCGTGAAGTTTTGCCACCTCAAGAGTATTAAGTTACTGCTTCATCCAAAGAAACCGACGGCCAGTAACGCAAGAAACGCGTCTATTGCAGCAATATATTATTCGCTCTTTCGTAAAATATTAATATCTTTTAAAGTTACTGAGATCCCACTTTGATTTTTTCTGGAGATATCATCAATACTCTAGTGCGTTTATAAATTTTTTAAAAAATTTTTAGCTCATTGAGTTTACAAAAATATTTAATTTTCAGGAAATTAAATATTTTGCAAAATCTTAAAAATTAAACATGTTTTTAAGTTTCGAATGGAATTTGAATGGAATTTCTATAATTAGTATATTCAAGTATATGATATTTTTAAATTAGTGATGCGCGTCATTTTTAGCAAATTTCATTACACAATATTTCCGAAAATAATAAAGTTAGAAAAAAATAAAAATACACATGTTAACTTATTTGATCTATATAACAAATAGAAAAAATTAGAAAATAATTAAAAATATGAAGGTCAAATTTTGGTCTTTTTTGTACGATTTAACGTGGAATGGCTCATATATGTATGTATATGTGTATGTGTATATATGTGTATGTATATATATGTGTATATGTATATATATATGTGTATATGTATATATATGTGTATATGTATATATGTGTGTGTGTGTGTGTATGTGTATATAATATTTTATAATATGACACAATTCCTTAGTGTTTCCTCACATGTAACTTCTGCACACATGCGAAAAATTACACTCAAACAAGAAATGCCTTCAGTATTCCAAATATTAATTTGATCCATTGTATGTAAACAGGAGAGTAAAAGAATGCCAAAAGTGTTTCCTCTGTGTTAACTAAAATATCTTTGCTTTTAGTTACTGCCAAATGTGAAAGGATGGCGACGAGCTCAACTCATAAGAACTTGGTATGAATTAGTAAAGAAATTGGAACCTCCCACGTTTAAAAATGTGCTCAAGAACATCAAAACGTTTTTGGTGAGGACTCAACAAGGCGAATTCCGTCCAGGGGTTTGTTGACAATTTATATTTTCAAGATGTCCACATGTTGCTATAGATTTTCTCTTATGTTTAACAAACAAGTGGTCTTTTCGAACTTGACTCAACTCTTTGAGGAATGGGTAGGGTACACCAAGTATGATTTTAACTTTCTTATGTATGTGGTAAAGAAAAAGTTATATATTGTTTATTTGTATTATTTATTTGTTTAGGGTTTATATATATATATATATATATATATATATATATATACATACATACAGGGTGAGTCACGTAACTTTAGCACCTCCTGTAACTTTTGAACGTTTGAAGTTATTGCAATGCAGTTATCACGGAAGTGCATGAGGGAAAGGGGCTAATTGATACGTGCATTAATTTCTATTTTATCACTTGTATTTTACGAGATTTTTTAGGTAACTTTGTTTTTTCAAATAGAACTATACATATTTTTCAGTCCACCATGACGAGCGTAAAAAGACGAATCCAATGATGTACATATTGTCATATGTTAGATAAGCATTTTTTTGATTAATTTTGATTTTTTGCGACCGGGGTTTAACGGACGTTTTGAATAGTCCACCACACAAGGTCACGCAGCGCTCCACCAGCACACGTGCGCCCGGGGAAGGGAAGGGGAGGGGAGGGATCTTATTTGAAAATACGAAACATAGTATTCCAAATATTCACAAAACCATTGCAGTTTTTTCCTGAACTGTGCTTTCCATCCTTCCGCATTTTCAGATTTTCGTCTTTCTTTGATTGAAGGAATTAAAGGATGGAAAATAAAGATTTGTCATAAGTTTGTATTGTAATAAAATTGTTTATAACTTCAACTCCATTTAATGGGATTTCATAAGATACGTAGTAATGGGATCTTGAAACAAAGCACAATAAGAATAAATAATTAAAACTGTATAAAAATATATTGTATATTTTGAGCAAACAATTTCAATGTTAATACGAATATAATTTATAACTTACTGAATAGAAATAATCTTATTTCAATAAATACTACTTAAGACAAATCCGTATTTTCAATCCCTAAGAAACCCAAATTACTGAAAATGGATTAAGATGAAAAGGAGAGTTCAGGAAAAAATGCAACAGTTTTGTGAATATTTTTCGTATCCTCAAGTACTTAAATCCCTTCCCTTCCCCGACCCCGCGTTTGCTGGGGGAGTGCTGCGTGACCTTGTGGGGCTGACAGTTACAATAAAAATATCCGTTAAACACATGTCGCAAAAAAATCACAATTACTCAAAAAAATGCTTATCTGACATATGACAATATTTATATCTTTGGATTCGTCTTTTTACGCTTGTCATGATAGACTGAAAAAATATGTATAGTCCCATTTAAAAAAACAAAGTTACCTCAAATATCTCGTAAAATAAAAGTGATAAAATAGAAATTAATGCACGTATCAATTAGCCCCTTTCCCTCATGTACTTCCGTGAAAACTGCATTGCAATATCTTTAACCGTTCAAAAGTTACGTGACTCTGTGTGTGTGTGTGTGTGTGTGTGTGCGCGTGCGTGCGTGCGTGCGTGCATTGCGTGCGTGCGTGCGTGTGTGTTTAATCAAGAAGAACTTAATGATTTGGTGCAAGATCTTGGCTTCTCAAAGGAATATGTGCAGGTTTTAGACTCATGCTTGAAAGAGAAAAATATGCTGGCTTGAGCACAATGTTTTAATGGTATCGAAAGAGAGATGAAGAGTTCCTTGATTATTTCACGAAAGAGGTTGGTTTGTATACCACAACAACATTCACTACTTTCAAAATTTGAGAAATGATATGTCTGTGATCAATGGAGGTTGTTTATAGATTCTTCGAATTGCAGCCTCAAAGCTGTTCATGGAATAACTTGAAAAATTAATTATGAAGAACACCAATGGGTTGTCTGCAGAGACTTGAAAGTTATTGGAATATTGTTGGGAGTTCAACTAGGACTTACTAAGTTCCCTGCTTTCTGTGTGAGTGGGATAGCAGGGTTCATAAATTGCACTGGATCCAAAGAGATTGGTTCAATCAGAAATACTTTGAATTCCAGAGATAAAAATGAAATAAGAAGTTCGGTTAATCTTGAAAATAGTATTTTTTCTACCACTTTATATCAAGCTTGGTATAATTTAAGTTTGTCAAGGCTCTGGATAAGAATGTAAATTTCTTTAAATATATTTGTTCTAAATTTCCTTTTCTTTCAGAGGTCAATCTTAAAGAAAGCATCTTTCTTGGATCTCAAATTAGAAAATTGATAAAAGATGAACACTATGAAACTTTAATGAGTGATAAGAAAAACTGGCTAGGTAAAGTTTCAAAACTCTCTTCGTCAATTTCAAGGAAGTAAAAAACATCCAGATTTCAAATCTGCAGTGGATGATATGCTAATTTCTGTGAAGATTTTAGGATGTAACATGAACATTAAACTTCATTTTCTTCAAACCACCTTAATTTCTTCCCCTATAATCTAGGGGATTTCAGTTATGAATATGGAGAGAAGATTCATCAAGACTTGAAAGAAATGAAAATGTTATCAGGATAGATATTTTGAAGTGAAGACTGTTGATTCTTAAAGAGAGAAAGTAAAGAATTGCAGAGAAGACTACCATGGAGGCAAAATTTCAGCTGCTATTATACATATTTATACTTATATACAAGTCTACTGAAGGAAAAATATCTAGTTTTAAATTTTTTATTCACTGTGTGTTTCTTGAAACTTTCGTAAATCAAGAAGTTTGTTTACCAGTCTTTTCTTTGAAATCACCAGAAACTCGTACATGTTAGAGAAAAATGGATTTCATATCTATTATTCATTAGCTGAAATGAATTCGAATCACCCCCTTCAGAACCAAAAGCCCCAAGATTTGTTGTTGTTGGTTTGTTTGTTTGTTTTTTCTTTTCTTTTTTCTTTCCACATACTGTTTTTATTTTTACTGTTATTTTTCAGAATCTCAGGGCACCTAAGCGACCTTATCGTGAATACAACGAGAAAGAAAATTTAACCCAGGTGACGAAGAAGTTTTTGAAATAAATGCAAATTTCCTTGACTTCCTAAGGTTCTTATTTATTTGTGTTTTGTTTATTTTCTAGCTGAAAAACAAAGACATGAAAAAGGCATTTAAAAGTTTACAACCTTGTGAAAAAGCTGCATATCTGGCAGATTATAGAGCGAAGAAGAATAATTATGAATTGCAGTTGTTCTGTGTCTAGTAAGTGATGCTGTTATAAATATGATTTCTTTTACTGGGTGAAATAATTTCAATGATTCACACTGCTCCGAACTTTGAATCCATTATTTATTTACGGGTAGGCAGTTGCCCATTTACCACTTCTCAGTAATTGTTTTAATGTCATAAATCAGTAAGTATCTTGTACAAAAATTGATTTTATAATGTAACAATTAATATAAAAACACAGAAGCCATAATATTATCTAAAACAGGGGTCAGAAACCACATTGTGAAACTTCCCATAGTTCGCAAGCAGCAAATATTTTCAACTTTCTTTTTATTCAACAAATTTAAAGTATTAAGTTACAATTCAATATAGTTATTAGTACTATGTCAAAGGGATCTTGGGATCAGGTACAACAACAAAGACGAAGCTAGAAGAGGCTGTTACATGCTTACAGATAACTCTGAAACAGAATTACCTGTTTGTGTATTGAACTTTTTTAAATCTCATTTTGTTGTGGGCTATTTAAAATGCCAAAAAATCCATGATTGTTTTTTTTAGAAATAACTATTGCTGTATAATGACACACGAATGACTTTTATAATGAGAACATGTTATTTTCGTAATACATACAAAACATAAGTTTGTTAGAACAAAAAACATACATTTTTAAGACAATCCCAAAGCGACGCAAAGCCATCTGCAATTGCAATTAGCATAGAAATTGAACATACTGACACCCTCCCTCAATTTCAAGGCTATTTAACTATCAAGTCACTTAATCCACATCTGATAGCGCAGCTTTCATGTTTATTATTGGTTAGAGGTTTAGTCAATACATCGGCAACCATTTCTTCAGTACTTAAATATTCTATTTTTAATTTATCTTCTTGTACTGGTTGACGAATGAAATGGTATTTCACGTCGATATGTTTAGACCTTGCGTGGAACATTGGATTGTACACTAATTTTCCAGCTGATTGGTTATCATTGTAAATAATTATTTTATTATAATGATTAATTCCCAGTTCTTGGGCAAAAGTAAGGATGTGTATTGCTTCTTTAGCAGCTTCGGAAATGCTAATGTATTCTGCTTCCGTTGAGGACAGCGCGACGGTTCTTTGTTTACGAGTACACCACGAAATTGCTGCTCCCGACATCAAGAAAACATATCCAGAATACGATTTTCTATCATTTGGACAATTTGCCCAATCGGCGTCGGCATAACCCTGTAATTCCGTGCCATTGTGAACATAAACTAATTTTTTTATTAATCCTTGCAGGTACCGAATTATACGTTTAGCAGCCTGCCAATGACTTTCATTGTGACAATTATTATACTGACTTAACATGTTAACAGCGTAAGCGATGTCCGGACGTGTGCCTCCTGCTACATACATGAGAGAACCAATGAGCTCACGGAATGGTCATAGATCTTTCTCTCTTTCTGAAGTGGTGTCGGATTGAAGTTTCATTCCTGTAGCGATGGGAGTTTTCACGGGCTTACAATCTTCCATGTTGTATCTTTTCAAGATGTCTTTAATGTAACCGCTTTGACAAAGTGTTATCTTCTTATCATCTTGCTCTATTTCAATCCCCAGACAAAAACTAGCTCGTCCGAGGTCCTTGACTTCAAAATGAGAGGCAAGTTCTCTTTTGATCTGATTGATCCTTGCATTATTTTTCGATGCAATTAGCATGTCGTCAACATAGACAAGTAGATACGTGTGAGGTTCTCTAGAATCAACGAACATGCATGGATCCGAATTTGTAGCTCGAAGACCAATATTTTCTAGAGTGGTCTTCAACTTCGTGTGCCATTGTCGACCTGCTTGACGAAGACTGTAAATGGCTTTCTTCAATTTACATACCTTGTCACCGGATTTTAAGAGTTGGAGCATATTTTGAGCCTTTTTGATTAAATTGATGTCTCCTTCAGTCTTAATTATTCTTTTTAATGACTCAGTCAAGTATGATGGTTTTTCCATGAACAGTAACGTGTCAATATCACCATTCAAATATGCTGTGGTGATGTCGAGTTGTGAAATTTTCAGATCAAGTTTGACAGATAACGCCATGAGGAATCTAAATGACTCAATTCTGGCGACCGGAGAGAATGTATCAATAAAGTCGATTCCGGGTCTTTGAGCGAAACCTCGGGCGACTACTCTGGATCCATCAGGATTCATCTTGTTACGGAGTACAGTTCTGCAGTCAATGACAATTTACTGTTCGGTCTGTTGACTAATTCCCACGTGTCGTTGGCAATTAGACACTTGATTTCCGAGTATATTGCATCAAGCCACTCGGATTTGTCGGGACCGTTTATAGCATCGTGCATATTTATTTCCGTTGCATTGAAAACAAAGTTATTACTTTGTGATGAATCTTTTCCTTCACAAACGTCATTTTTATTTTTGTAACTGATAGGAGATAAGATAAGCAATATGGGATGCTCACGTTCTGTATGATCGACAAAATTGGTTGTAATCTGATCTTTACTTACTTGTGAATTTTCCCATTTGGGTGGACGTCCTCTTTACCTTTTACCTTTTTACTTTTCTTGGTCTTCCGCGTAGTCGGCTTGTTGTAGCAGCGTCATTATTATCTTCGAGAGGTTGAGAGGAATTCGTGTTTTCACATTTAAGAGTAGTAGATCCAATATCACAGCCGTTTAAACATTCTGGATTTGGAGGATTTGGATCTATTTCAACTATGTTCGTCGAATCTACTTGTAGTTCCTGGTGTATTTTGTTAAACGCGTTTTCTCCAGGAAAGAAATCTTCTTCGGACGATTTGTAATCAAATTTGTCTAGGAATCTCACATCGCGTGATACACGAATTGCTCGTTCATGTGGTATCTAGATACGATATCCCATATTGCAATCAGAGTATCCAACGAAGTTTCCGCATATCCCTTTGTTTTCAAATTTACCTTTACCGGGTGTCTTGTCTAGGATATATGCCTTGGTTCCAAATGCACGTAACTTTGAGATATCTGGTCTTTTTCCGTTCCATTTTTCATATGGAGTTCCCTCGGGCAAGCTCTTTGTAATGCACCTGTTGCGAATATAGTTTGCGGTCGCAACAGCTTCCGCCCAGAAAGAAGAAGGCATTCCGGGCTCTATTAACATACATCGAGCAGCTTCGACGAGGGTCCGGTTTCGCCGTTCAGCGATCCCATTCTGTTGAGGTGTGTGCGGCGTTGTGAACCGTTGTTGGATTCCTGCGTCCTTAAGAATTGTTTCCATTCTCTTATTCACATATTCTTTCCCGTTATCTGATAAAATCGCTTTGATTTTATAACCTGTTTGGTTTTCGGAAAAATTTTTATATTCAACAAATTTTTCAACAGCTTCTGATTTTTCGCGAATAAAGTAAGCTTGACACCAACGACTGTAATCATCTATGAACGTGATGAAATATCGTTTACCACCTTGCGAATATGTCCTCATTGGTCCACATATGTCTGAATGAATCAGCTCCAGGGGTCTTGTTGATGACTCTTCGCGTTTTGTGAACGAATTCTTGTGATTTTTCTAGCGAGACATGTTTCACACTTACTTGAGTCAAATAAGTTCTCAAATTCCAGCCCGATGACATCTTGGCTCTTGAGCATCTGTTTCATGTCCCTGGAGTTGAGATGTCCAAGTCGAGCGTGCCAACTTTTCATTGAATTCTTGTTAGCTGCTGTCTCCGTATTGACAAATGCAAGTTGGTTGTCTTCTTCCAAATAGAATAAGTCCCCAATTCTTTTTGCGATGAGTTTAACCTCGTTGTCTGAGTTGTAGACGATTGCACGTTCCCTTTCGAATGTCACTCTCAAGTTTTGATCGACGATTTTGGCAACTGAAATTAAATTATTTTTCAGATCAGGTACATACAGAGTGTTTCTCAGCGACACTCCGTCACATACATTTCCCGCTATTGAGAATTTACGTCACCCTTCGCCTTTACTTCTGTAACAGAATCGTCAGCGAGTGTTAACTTACTTACGGTTTTATATGCGTGTTCGAATGCACTCTTGTCGTTGCACATGTGGGAGATACAACCACTGTCAATACACCACAGTTTACTAGTGTGATATGAATTCTCGTTGGAACTCTCGACTGACAGACACAAATAACCCTTTTCAGTTGTGTTTTCTGATGTTTTAATCAATTTCTTCTTCAGAAAACATTCGGCTTCTTAATGACTTTTTTATTGCAGAAATTACACTTTATTTTCAATTTCAAATTCTTTTGAGTTTGCTCAGTTTGAAATTGGTTGTAATGTCTCTGAGTTTCTTGAAGAAATGTTGATTATTTTTCACAATCATAGCGGTTGTCGACCCGTCGTCGTTCTTCAGTTTTCGAGCGTTGTGCTCTTCCAAAATCTTAACCTTGAGTGTCTCAGCGTCCGGTAGATCATCACGAGATTCTATAGCACATCGAAAGTTGTCTTAGCTTTCAGGAAGGCTGTACAGCATCATGATGGCCAACAAATCTCCGTTGATGTCCACATTCATTGCCTGCAATTTGTCAACAGCATCTAAGAATCTTGCTAGATGTTCCTTTAGATCATCACAGTCTTTCATTTTGTGTTGCGTCAGGCGTTTCAGTAATGTTGCTTTTCACGCGGGTCCCTTTGATGCGTATATGGACTCCAATTTAAGCCATACCTCACGGGATGTCACACAAGTTTTGACTTGCTTCAATTTTGAGTGATTGATTGACAAAATCAAATCCGCCCTTGCCTTGCAGTCGGCTTTTATCCAAGCTGATTTCAAGGTGCGTCCAGCTTCTAGCTCGGCGGTATTGCCTGTCGGTTCTGGAGGTTCGGAAATTTCTCCAGAAACATATCCCCATGTCTCATTTTTTATTAATAAAGCTTCCGCTTGTATAGCCCACGTGTCATAGTTATCACGTGATAACATTTCCAGTCTTGTTGCGTGCGCCATTTTCAAGTTCGCTTATTGTCAGACTTTTACGTTTAATGACAATTTTTTTTTATATATATATTGTTCTTTTCTTCACATTTAAAAAATCTTCTTATCAATGCGAATCGCACGTACTGGGGCACATAACCTGTTAGAAATAACTATTGCTGTATAATGACACACGAATGACTTTTATAATGAGAACATGTTATTTTCGTAATACATACAAAACATAAGTTTGTTAGAACAAAAAACATACATTTTTAAGACAATCCTAAGGCGATGCAAAGCCATCTGCAATTGCAATTAGCATAGAAATTGAACATACTGACAGTTTTGCAGTAGACCAATTCAGTGGAGGCACTTTGGGCTGCATGAAACGCCCATCCCCTGGTCTAAATGATGATATGGAACAGATGTTGGCTATTTGGCTGATAAGGTGACAATTTTCTCATAAATGAGAAACATACTGCTTGGTTACATAAAGTGAAACTATAAAACCGAGATCAGTGGTGTAATAAAAGTTGTTACGATCCAAGTTTCAATATGGTCCATTGACCACAATTAACAAGGTTATAATTAGTTTCATAATGTTTCAACTTAGAACTAATCCATAGTCTCATTTTAACAACTATCGACATCACTACATTGCCTTTTATAGGGTAAATGATCAAATTTAAACACAAATTATAGTTCATTGATAAATAGGTTCCCTATATTATAGATAGACAGGAAATTGAAGATGTTGATACTTTACTTTTCAGTGCCTCTTGTAAACATATAGTAAACATAGTGGAACAATGTTGTTATGATTTACAAGATGTCTTATAGTACTTATCTTCTTCTTACCTCTTGTAAACATATAGTTAACATAGTGGAAAACAATGTTGCCCTCATCATGCTTTACCATTTCTTATGGAGTGTAGCACTCACCTTACGTCACCCTGAAACCTTTCACTCAAATGTGAAAAGGTTTAAACTTGCTTTCATTAGTAAATTTGACTTCTTCTGACAACTCTGGACCCTTCTGAATACACATTTTTGCAATATCCAATCATTTTCATCTATTTATTTGCTCACGTATTATTTCTTTCAGACTTCTCCTCAATTATATCCCGCACTTCTTAAAATCCTCCACATTGCTCACAAGATGAACATTCTTCCCTGTTTTTACTCGCAACTCACTCACAAATTTTGAAGCACTCTGATGTGAATTGTTTTGCAGTATTTCGATGATAGAACCTCTTTCTTTCCATCAGATTTTGGGTTGACCTACTGGGTCTTTCACTATATTCTTTGACATTAAAGTGTCATGCTTGGAATTAAATCGAAGCACATTTCTTGCTATGGTTTTTCAAAATTGTTGAATATTTGAAAATTTCCAATGGAAATAATGGTAGAGTCAAGTATAGTATTGTTAATTTACTGTGTAGTATATGAGGAAATGCATAGCGAGTATGTGTTTAAGTTCAAAAATCAAATGTGTTTAAGATCAAAAATAAAAATGAGCACCTACATCTAAGAAATGTAATATGGAGGATTTTCCTTTTACTAACTGGGTATTTATTTTCTTATCAACATCTAATATCTATACTTCAAAATATTATTTTTTTTTTTATTTACACAGTCTATTTATTTATTCCAACCAAGGTTCATCCTATTTGTTCACCAAGGTATATCCGTAGTGAGAAACTTAATTTGGTGGGCTGACAGCCTTCCTTATAGAGTTGCAGTGAAGAAACTTTATGTAATAAATATTTGTTTAATTTAATCATTTGGATTCATGGTTTCATTTTACCATTGCGAAAATGATAATACCCATTCTTCAAATAAACAAAATGTAATTAGCTTTTCTTCTGCTTGGAAACGAAAAACGCATAGAACACTTCTATACCTATACATAACTAGTCGTGATACAGAATGGCACTGACTTTTCTGTATTAGTTTTCTATTTCCTTGGGTCTGTGCTGGCTATTTGGAATTACCACATACTCGTGCCAGGTGCCATCTATTGCCGCGCAAAGTACATTTTTTTGACATTTTCTTAATTTTTCTGTTTAGTTAGTAGGTATTTTACTCTATTCGTACAAGAAATTTAAAGAAATAATTTGGAGCCGTTTTTTTTTGAGAAAATTTTGAAAATGTCCAGGGAGCTTCATGTAAAGTACCCCCAAATTTTGAAAAATATTTTTCAAAATCTCAAAGCTTCAACTCAAAACAGATCAACCACGGAATATCCATTTTGGAAGAAATCATACCTATGGTTTAGGTGCTAGTAGTGTTCACAGACGGACAGACCTTCCTTTCCTTTCAATTGGTTTTTTGGTATCAAGGACCCACAAAAGAGGGATTCTGGCTACACCACATGTTAGGGTATTTTTATTTTTTTCTTATTTAGCAACTGGTTTTATCCATTTTTTCGTCGCCAGGGCCTGGCAATTAATTATTTTCTTCCTAAAATCTTTCATAACTTTACATAATCTTCATAAAATTACATAACAAAGTATTACATAACTTTCCCTATACTATGTATATTACTCCGTACATACGTACATATACGGGAAAGTAAAAAAGAAACAACCTGACACATGACAAACACATACCAATTTAACATTCTCGTTCATACCATATATACAATACAGTTACATATACTTTGTGATTTCCCCATTATTATTAACTAGCTGGTACCCGGCGCATTGCTGCCACAGAAGAAATAATTGAGGAAATATTCCTCTCCCCCTCTGTTTCCCTCTCTCGTTCCCCCCTCTCATTCTCTCTCTCTCCCTTCCATATGTCTCTTCTCTCCCTCTCAGTCTCTTTTCTCCCTCTGGGTCTCTTTTCTCCCTCTTTGTGTCTCTTTTCTCCCTCTGTGTCTATTTTTCCCCCTTTGTGTCTCTTTTCTCCCTCTGTGTCTATTTTTCCCCCTCCGTCTCTCTTCTCCCCCTCCGTGTCTCTTCTTCCCCTCCGCGCCTCATCTTCCCCTCCATGCCTTATCTTCCCCACCATGTCTCTTCTCTCCTCCGTGTCTCTTCTTCCCCTCTGTCTCTCTTCTTCCCTCACTCTCTGACTCTCTTTTCCCTTTTTCCCATTTCCCTCTCTCCATTTCTCCCTCTATTTCCCCTCACTCTATTTCCCCCTCTCTCTTTTCCCTCTGTCTCTATTTCCCCCTCTCTATTTCCTTCTATTTTTCCTCTCTTTTTCCCTCTTTCACCCTGTCTCTTTTCCTCTCTCCTCTCATCAACTTGGCGCTGCTTGCTCCTTGTGTTCTCGACCTCACCCCACGGCACATGGCAACACCCAGCAACAATGCAGTGCACGTGAATTGGGAATTACATTTAACTAAAGCGCCATCATGTGCTCTAGCGCCATGGTTTAATTAACCCGACTTTGTTTTATTTACTGCACGTCTTTGAGTAGGTGGGGGTAACAGTGAGAAGCGCCGGACCAGCAAAAATGTAATAGAATGTTCAAAAACATCTCATCCTATAGAATACGGAATGAGAAATGTTTCTTTGAGACCTTTGGCCTCAAAATTTTAGTTTTTAAGGCCCTATAACGCTTCAATTAGGAATTATTTAATGACATAGATTCGAACTGTGTAGCGGGCTGCGTTTCCATGAATATCGAGTTTTTTGTTCCTCAACTCCATGTAGTGCCATTCATTCGATATTTTATTAGTTATTTTGTTATTTGGGATGGAGATCAATCCAACAAAACAAACATAATTAAAATTGGTTCAATTCATAATTCATAATTTCATTGACAAAATTTATGTTACAAGAATATGATATTGACAGATATCTATTTCATTCCCTTATTTCTCCTGATTCATCTTTATAATTTCAGAATCTGTCGTTAATTTATTTTTTCAAGGTATGCACATCTCCGTTGATATGCACATTTCCAGCAATTTGTTAACAGTATTGTATTTGTGAGTTAAAGTCCTTCAAATGACTTCCACTTAAGTTTTTCAAAAATTCCAAAATTTTCTCTCAAAACGAGTTTCAAATTTTGCATTTACATTAGCACTCAAACGTCATTTCCTTAAAAAGGGCTTCAAATATTTCAAAAAAAAATTGACATTTAGGACAAGGATTTAGTGTTTTTTTAATATTCTAAAATTAATATTTCCAATCTATAATTAGGAAACTGAAAAATTAAGAAAATGCACTTTAGACGGCTATAGATGGCAGCTGGCAAGAGTGTGTCAAGTCCAAATAGTTAGTGCAGAAGGAAATAGAAAACTAATATGGGAAAGTCTGTGCCATTCTGTAGCATCACCAGTTACTTTCTCGTCTTACTTCGTAAGAAGAGAAAGTATTGAAATCGTGCTTCGGAAATAGGCATTTTTTCGACAGAAAAACTATTGCCGAGCATTCGTAATGAAAAATTGGATAAATCTCGTTTTTTAAAAGGGAATAGAAAACTATTACGGGAAAGTCTGTGCCATTCTGTTGCACTACTAGTTATTATTGTTACAATTTTTTAACTTTTAGGAGTACGAATCACTTAGTTGTACTTTTGTAGTTGTTTTAGTAGACTTTGATTTTGCCTTTGCCTTTTTTGGTGCCTATTTTTGGCATTTTGCCTTATTTGTGCCTTTTTCATCTTTGTTTTCCTTTATTCCCCTCTTGGCATCAGTCTATGTCGAGTTGAAAATTTAACTGCAATCCTAGACAACATGAAGGCTTGGTCATGTGTTGTTTTACTTTTGAAGCAGAGGCACCAGAGTCAGGTTGTATTAAAGATCTAAAGGAAGATGATACCAATGAAGATTTTTCATATTTTTCATTGATTCTGACAGACGTTCACTCACGAGGAATCTCATTGTATGATACGGCCTCAGGTCCCTTTTGAGGACTGAGCTGTCTAAATGAAATACCCTTCTCAGTTCTCTTGTGTTTTCTCTTTCTTTCTGGCAATTACAAGTGTGAAGGACTAAATCTGTTATTGTGTTTTGACTGATACCATTTCAAGATTCAAAAGAGAGTCCACTGTAGCATTTTGTAGAGAGAGCATGGCAGGTAAAATAAATTCTTAGTTGTCATACCGAATGGTCAAATACAATCAAGATTACAAAGAAAATATAGTTTCCTTCCTTGAAAGAGCTAATGTAAATTTTACAACTACAATAGAAATGTGAATCATTTTAATTATTAATTTTTTTTACAATAATTACTTTTAAATGGTAATTTTTCCTGTTTTACATCCATACTTTAAGCCAAAAGAAATTTTATATGCCTATTTTAGTAAAAATAAATGTTGTTTTGCCTGCCCTTTTTTAAGTGAAATAAATGCCTGAACTTCCAGACTACTTGTGTTAATGAAATGTACTTTATTTTTTTCTAGCAAAGTTGTTCCAGAAAAATTCTTAGATACAAATTCCTTGAGGAAAACCTTGGAAGCCGAGTGTTAAAATATGGATGAATGTAACTGTTTGTAATGAATGTACATTTTATCAAATTCAAAAAATAAAGTAAAAATATAGTAATATTTTTCATGACAATATCTTCATTCATTTCTTTGTAAACTGGTGTGATCTCTGGAATTGAAGAACCGATTTTGATGTGCTTTTCACTGAAAGGTAGAGTATTCTGTTGTGCTTAACATACTACTTTTTTAAAATTATTATTTTCTGTTTTGTAAAAACAATGATTTTTTCATACAAATTTACAATTTTATTTATATCATAAAGAATCTTTTAACTTGTGAACTTCAAAACAAGAGGAAAGTTACTTTCTTGAAGATATTTAGTTATGATTTCTCCCATTGTTTCTTTTCTATCTTTAAAACAAGGTTTATGTGCACTCGTCAGTTGTTTTGTGAATTTTTGGAAGAAGGAGAGTAAATTTGCAAAAGAATCTTAAAACCACCTCAAAAGTCCATAAATTATGTTTTATATATTTATTTATTTATTGAATAATGATAGCAGCAACAAGCTGTTATACACATATCTAATCGTGTTGCATAATAAAGTGTTTCTATTTTGTACAATACTAAGTTCACATATCATTATAATCATAATTGATGGCTCATTTACATATTTTATCAAATATAACATAATAGTTTATCACAGATATTTCTTATATCACATCAGAATATCATTTATCACTAATTATATTATTTAGTTATATATATATTATATTTATTTATATACTATCTGTATACTATTTATAACTCAATTTTGTCCTGGCTATTTTTAAACGCACTCAGAGTTTCCTTTTCGATGCATTCCGCTGGTGGTTTATTCCTTGTGTTGACTATTCTATTGGTGACAAAATGTGCTCTTTGTCCAGTCTTTGTTTTCTCTTTCCTCAATTTCATCTTGTGTCCCTGTATCATCAGTAGGTCTTGTAAAGAGGGATTCTTGTTGTGGGAATAGTCCATTGCGTATAGTCCATCAAAATTTTATAAGTTTCTACAAGATTGGTTCTAGTTCTTGTCCGTTCAAGTAACGATAAGGACATCTTCTGACATCTTTTCTGGTAATTGGAATCCAGGCAATTCTCTTTTGGTATGTTAGTTACTCGTTTTTGTATTCGTATATGTTTTGAATCCATTTGACTGCTTAATTACCGTTTGAACTATTGAAGTTCAAATTTGTTTTTGGAGGATTGCTGGGAGTAGGCAGTAAAAAAAGTTTAGACAACAGCGTAGCAATGATGGTGGTTGCAAAGTTGGAAGGGCGGAGCAGAACCAATCTCCAAGCAGGTGTCACAGAATGAGGCAGGTAAGGGCTTGGGAAAGAGAGACTAGGTGAACCTGGGCAGGTGAAGGGTGGGGTGGGAATACGCTATAGATTCATTCCTTTTCCTTTAATTGAAGCTTGTGATTCGTAGTCACCCAGTTGTCTATATAAATAAAATTGCAGTGCATCTCTAGGATTTCAAAGTAACTTTTTTTTTGTCATAATCTCTTATGCTTATTTAGATGATACAAAAAAATTTAATTTTTTTAAGAATTTTTTCTCCTCTTAATTCTGAATAATCTCTAGAACAACTAAACTGATTTTGATGCAGGAATGTTTTTGAGGGCATAATTCAAGGTGTGTGAAGTTGGCACCCTCCAATTTGGCAAGAGATCAAAAACATACACCAAAGTTTTGTCCAAGTTTGCCCAACCTTTAAAAAGTGTTGCCTGTCACACAATGCCGGAAATTGCAAATCAAATTTTGAACTTTAAAGTGACTAGCACCCCCACTTGAAAATTTTGAACACTCAGAATAGCAGAGTTTTGCCGTATTTGTAAAAAGGTTTTGCCCAAGTCAAACAAAGATGGAATTTGCAAATCAAAATTTCAGGTACTTAGACTTCCTGGAACTCTCCCACAAGGCAATTTTGAATAAACTATCGTTTTGCCCACGAGGAGCCGAAGTTTATAAATACATAAGAAAGTTTTGCCGAAGTCACACAATGCTGGAAATCGTAAATTAAATTTTGGACTTTAAAATGATGAGCACCCCGATTGCGAATTTCGAAATTTTCCACACGCCAGCGTGTAGCTAAATTTTCCCATTTTGTCAAACGTTCTGTCAAGTCAAACAAAGCTGGAAATCGCAAATCAAAATTTCGGACTTCCTGTAGCTCTCCCACAAGACAATTTCAAATTTGTGAACATACTACAGTTTTGCCCACAATGAGCCCAATTTCATTGAGCAATTAAAAAGTTTCGCCCAAGTCACACAAAGCTGGGAATCGCAAATCAAAATTTTGGACTTAAACTTCCTGTTGCTCTCATACAAGTTATTTTCAAAATTTTGAACATACCACCATTTTGCCCACTGTAGGCCAAATTTTATAAAGTCATAAAAAGTTTTGCAAGTCACACAAAGCCAGAAATGGCAAATCAGAATTTCAGAATTCAACTTCCTGAATCTCTCCCACAAAGCTATTTCGAAACATCAAACGTACCAACATTTTGTCCAAGAAGAGTATAATTTCATAGAGCCATAAAAAGTTTTGCCTAAGTCAAACTAAGCCAGAAATTGCAAATCAAAATTTCAGACTTCAACTTCCTGTAGCGCTTCTACAAGGCTATTTCAAATATACCATCGTTTTTTCATGATGAGCCCAAGTTTATAAAGCCATAAAAAAGTTGGGCCCAAGTCACATAAAGCCAGGAATCGCAATACTTCCTGTAGCTCTCACACAAAGTTTTCTCGAAATTTCGAACATACCACCGTTTTGGTGTGACTGAACTTTTCTTTAATGACACTGACAGCTGCATATCTCTCGCATAAAAAATTGCACTGAGGCTACACAAAAACACAAAATAAATAGAATATTACATCAGTAGTAGGGATGAAGCTACTGAGAAAATTGAATCTGTAATTTCTTATTATTAGACAGAAAATCAACTATCTGAAGTGGGTATATTTGAGAGGTACAGGGAAAGCGACAGTGAGTTAAAACAAATACCCTATTCACTAATATTACTTTATCTCTCAAAGGGCAAAAGATTGTAGGTCAAAAAGCAGCATAACAATATTTGAAATTGTAGCAATAAGATGTAGAAACTTACCTTTCTTTATTTATTTGTAGTATCTTATATTTGTTCAGCTGATATAAAAGAATGGATGTCACAAAATACCACCTACCAAATTATAAAACAACTTTCAAAATTGTTGACATTTCAATCTTTTCTATTTTTACCATTTGTTTAAAATTACACTTATTAAATGACATCACAAAAAATCACACTAAATTATGTGTGAACATTTATATTTCAGAAGTTGCAATACCAAGGCCAACTACAGTGGATTTGGAAGAGACATTTAACACATTAAAGATTACAGAAATGTTTGAAAATAATAATTCAAAACCTCGTGCTAAAATGTGGAAAGAAGTAAAACTAGTGGTGCTACAGAATGGCACAGACTTTCCTGTATTAGTTTTCTATTTTCTTGGGTCTTCGCTAGCTATTAGGAATTGCCACATACTCTTTCTTGCCAGCTACCATCTATCATCGCCAAAAGTACATTTTTTTGTCATTTTCTTAATTTTTCGGTTTCCTATTGGTAGAACTGAAACATTAATTTTAGAATATTAAAGGACACAAAAACCTAGCCGTAAATGGCAATTTTCTTTTAAAAATTATGTGCCGTTTAAGAGAAAATGGCATTTTAGCACTACTAAAAATGCGAAATTTGAAGCTCATTTTCACAGAAAATGTTTGAGTTTTCAAAATAGTTTATTTGAAGTTATTTGAAGCACATACACTCACAAATATAATCATCTTTACAAATTGCGGATAATGTGCATATTAAAGATGTGAGAGATCTTTCAAAAAATTTACATTTATATTTGGAAAAAAACAACCAAAATAAACTTTACGCTATACTAAAGAGTGTAATTAGCACTATCCATTACAAAAGTTTCAAGAAAAAAATTGCAGCCATATACGAGAAAATGGCGTTTGAGCATTTCTGAAAATGCCGAAATTTGAACTACTTTTAACAGAAAACGGCAGTGTTTTCGAGAAACTTTACTTGACATTATTTAAAGCATATGTACTCGTAAATATAATAATGTGAAAAAATTGCAGATAATGTACATATTAACGACGTGAGAGACAAGTAAAAAAATTTACATTTTGGTAATTTTTGAAAAAACCAACCGATAGATCAAAATGGCTTTTATGTCATTGATAGAGTACATTTACCACTATCCCTATCAAAAGTTTAAAGAAAAAATTTGGAGCCGTTTTTGAGAAAATTTTGTTTTTGTAATTTTTTGAAATTGCACATATTGCACCCAATATTGCACGAAAACTACCAAAATTTTGAAAAACATTTACATGACCTTTATTAAAGAACTCAATATGCAGAACAAATTTTATTTGAAGAAAAAATCTCTATCTTCAATTTTGTAGTTTGAGATAGACGCCGAAAAAATTCAAACTTTCAAAATTTTCGAAAATTCAGAGCTGTACGTGAAAATGGGACCTATGCCATGTTAAAAAGTGTATTTTCCTCTATTCATACAAGAGATTTAAAGAAAAAATTTGGAAGCCGTTCTTGAGAAAATGTTGAAAATCCCCGGCGGGCTTCATATAAAGTACCCCCAAATTTTAAAGAATCTTTTTCAAAATCACAAAGCTTCGACTGGGGAATATCCATTTTGGAAGAAATCGTACGTATGGTTTAGGCGCTAGCAGTGTTCACAGACGGACGTTTTCCTTTCAATTGGGTTTTCGGTATCAAGGACCTAGAAAACAGGGTTTCTGGCTACACGACGTGTTAGGGGATTTTTGTTTCTTAATTTAGCAACTGGTGTTATCCACTTATTCATTTTCACGGCCCGGCAATTAATTTTTTTCCGCCGAAAATTGGCCATTTTTTCGCGCAGCATTACATAACTTTCCCTATACTACATATATCACTCCGTGTATACGTACGTATACGGCAAAGTAAAAGCCGTTGCTATCCAATCAACAACCTTACATTCGTCAGAATTGTCGTAATTTATCTTCGCAATTGTCTTCGTATTGTCGTATTCATCTTCGAGATTGTGTTATTGAAGTTGCTGAAACAGCTGAAAATGCCAACTTTAATAACTCTGATTCTTCAAATTCTAGTGAAGAACGCTGTCCATATATTAAAATTTATGATAAAAACACGCTTCCCAAATTGATATCCAAAGTTGACCTTAGTGACGAAGAATGGTGTTCTATATATCCAACATCAAACACATAGAGAGAAAGGCATACTGGGGAAAAAATGTAATAAATTGAAAGACGGTTGGACAACAATTTTAGCCAAGGCAATATTTTTTAAAGACCAAATTCCCTTGCGCATTCTTGTTCAAATATAGGAAAGTTTATAATGAATGAGTATTTTTAAATATTCTTGAGAATTGTAAAGAGTATAAGGCAAAGATTAGCGGTCATTGCTTATATGGACCAGTGTCGGGTGCTGGAATTACAATAAGCTTTGTAACTCTCAATTCTTGAGGAATATCACATGGCAGAAAATGACCAATAAAAGGACAAGCACGCCGGAATGTAAAAGAAGAATTACTGCATAAAAAACCCAGGCAGTTCATCAGGAAGCTATGCCGGATTTATCATATAGTGATTCATAGCCACCGTATTTTCCCCTGAAGGAAACTGCGAAAAATAAAGGAAAAAGCTAGCAATGAAAATTTCAAAATTGGTAAGCCTCTTAATGTAGTAGGTTCATTGTGTATCTTAAAATATGGGAAATAAATTGGATACAACCAAAATGTCTCCAAAGATCCGTTTGTCCCCACGCAATTACCGTCTATAAAACATTGATCAAAAATACCTTAAAGAAGAAATAGATGCCACAGGTCAGTTAGTTAAATCTATAAAGACGCCTAATGGAGAGAGTAAACGTATGTTTCTGTATCAAATAGTGTAAGAGGTGAGAATGAGCCTATTCCTGTTTTTCAAATCCTGAGTGAAAGAAATGAAGTGAATCATATCGTTTTGGATCAGAGAGCATTTGAAACTCGGCTTCCCCATTCCTAAACAGGCAGATTCTGAAATCTCTTTAGCCTTGTTCCAAATGCAGCTGCACTGAGATACAATGACAGATAATTAAGGAATTATCTTTCCGGCTGTTTTTGTAGGGTCACCAAACAAGAATTTAATCATTCATTGATTTGCAACATACGTTGATATCAGAGTTGATGTAGCACATTTTTTTAAAATTTATTACTGAATAATCCGTTTTCCTAGAAAAGCATCCCAGTAAAGACTTTTTTACTTTCTCGCCTCACGAATTCTTCGTAAGAAGAGAAAGTTATGTAATCGTGCGCTGGTAAACAATAATAATAATAATAAAAATATCTTTATTTCTGGCGAGGCTCAGGCCGTAAGGCCAGCTCTTCCGCCTAACTAAAATATTTACATTTACAATAAGTACAGTTGAGGAGTTCGGGTGGAAACAATGGTAGCTGACATTTCACGTTAATTACGAAAGTGCAATAATCGTATTAGATAATGAAGAATGAAGAAATGTGCTGCACACAACTAATGAAACATAAAGTATAAATGTATTTTCGTTGGTAATTTTTGGACTCTAAAACTAACATGATATAAAGAGAGCCCATGTTTCTTATTTTCAAGAAGGATGTGGAATGTGAATAATTTTACTTTCGCAAAATGTCAGAAATTATTCCCTAAAACCCGAATGCCTCAATTGTTTACAAATTACAAGAAGAAAGGAGGGCAGGTTTTAAATGTAAATCTGGAATGCAAGACTAGGGACCATCCCGGCATACGCCTTAAGCGATTGAGTAAACCCAGGAAAACCTCAATCAGGATGGCTCCTTAGGGCCGTAACACAAGAAAAAATAGAAAGATTAAAGGAAAAGGGTAAAGGCAAAAGGGAAGCAGAGGGAGTTAGAATTAATTTTGAAATTAAGGAGAGTGGGGAGGGGAACGATGATAATATTATTATAAAGTTTTTCGTATACATAAATGTAGTTTTCTAGATGGACGCTGAAGACTAGAAGATAATCTGCAACAGAAGAAGAAACGGAAACAGAAAGCAGGCAGATGAACAAGAAAAAATACAACATACCAAGAAAAATCATACAGTACAAAGACTGAAAATGCGTTAAAAACTTATAATCTAGTACATGTAACGTACTTGGCGTTAGGGCTTTCAGCGATAAAATAGCGAAGAAAAGTGCAGAAGAACAGCTTGACGTCTTGAAATGTAACTTGGTCAGTGGTAATAGCGTACGTGGTGTTTAATTAGGATGTGAAAATGGTAATAGGAGTTTGTGTTTTCTACAATTATTTGATTTAATCCAATCACAGAGTCGAGTTTTAAATTTTCGGAAATCGCTAATTTTTTTTAGATATATGGGTAGTGAGTTCCATATTCTAATTACAGTTACAGTAAATGACTTACTGTAGGATACCTTGTTGTGCCGCGGTATGCATAATAATCGCGAGGAACGTGATCATTCAAGCGTCAGCATTTTAAAGTTGTGCAATAATTGCGTTTGATAGCGATTATTCAAAATTTTATGGAGAAGGATAAGGCTATGCAAATTTCTCCTTATGTAAATATTTAATGTTTATACAACCTGAAGGCGAGGAAAATGTTTCTCCTCGAAACGTTACAACAATGAGATGAATAAAGTTCTATGTATGATATTAGACTGTTTTATGTGTGTTAGACTACTATTGAATTATTTAAACTGCAATTGGGCATAACCCGGTGGCAGCTAATTACAAAAACATAAATATAGACAGTCTCTCAGTAACATAGAACACTCATACCAATAATAATAATAATAATAATAATAATAATAATAATAATAATTAAGCATGGCTTGGATTGACTACCAGAAGGCCTTTGACAGTGTACCACACGATTGGATTTTGAAGACCCTGGAGATCTATCGATTTCATCCTAGACTTATTGAATTTTGCAAGGCTAGCATGAAGTAGTGGAGCACCAGGTTACTAATCCTCAGCGGAAGGGGAGTAGTAGAAACAAGAAGTATTCAGTTTAACAGGGGAATTTTTCAAGGAGATTTACTATCCCCTCTGCTGTTTTGCATTAGTTTGATCCCACTATCTAGACAGTTGTCGCAAGCTGACTTTGGTTACAAGCTCCATGGTGATGAAAGGCCAGTATCACATTTGTTTTACATGGATGATCTGAAAGTGTTTGCTAAGAATGAAGCGATTCTCTCCCAAATGCTGTCTGTCGTGAATGACTTTTGCAATGACATCTGCATGAAGTTTGTTCTTGACAAATGTGCAAAAATCAATTTAAAAAGAGGAAAACTGATGTCAGAGAGCGTTGAAGTTGATATGCACACTGTGATTCAAGATCTTGAGCCAGGTAAAACTTACAAATATCTGGGCATTGAAGAGTGTGAGACAATCTCGAACGACACAATGAAAGAGAGAATTCGCAAGGAGTATTACAGAAGAGTGAGACTTGCCCTGCAGTCTGCTCAGAAATCAAGGAATAAAATATCTGCAATTGGTAGTCTGGCGGTGCCTGTAGTCGAGTACAGTTCCGGACTAGTGGACTGGACTGAGCAAGAAATCCGCATCATGGATCGAAAAACCAGAAAACTGCTAACAATGCATCATGTCGCCAACCCTCGAGCTGATATACATAGACTTTGTGACACGTAAGGAAGGAGGAAGAGGCCTCAGACAAATTGAAGCCTCCTGGCACAATGCAATAGTTGGAATGGGAAAGTATGTAGTCAGTCATCAAGATGAGCCTCTAATGAGGCAGGTCATGAAATCTGACCAAAGAATGGGAAACAGGCATTGTTAGTGTAGCAAAAAGCATTGCAAAGAAAACTATGAAAGACGCGTCAAATAACACAGACACTGAACTTCTGGTACTACTAAACATGAAATGTGAGACAAAAAATGTTAAAGAAGTCATGGAGGGACAAACCTCTCCACGGACAGTATCTAAAAAGAATGGACAAGGTGCAGATCAATAAAGATCAATCATTTATGTGGCCTAAAAGGGGAAGAATGAAGCCAGAATCGGAAGCAGTTCTAGTAGCTGCTCAAGATCAGGCGTTTAGAACACATTATGATAAAGCGGTTCTCAAAATTCCCCAAGATGACAAATGCCGAAATTGCGACGAGCACGTAGAAACCATTGATCATATTGTCTCAGCTTGTCCAATTCTAGCAAAGACCGAATACTTAAAGAGACACGACAGGGTGTGTAGTTACCTCCATTGGTAGATCTGTACCGCCCTCGAAGTTCCAAACACATGCCCCAAGTGGTACGAACATTCACTAAAACCGGTGACATCGGTTGGATAGTGTACAATATTGTACAACCAACAAATTCAAACGGATCGCACGATAGCAGCAAACAAACCGGATATTGTTATCCGGGATTTTGAGAAAAAATCATGTCTACTTCTGGATGTTGTTGTGCCTTGTGATCAAAATGTCGTAACCAAGGAGGGCAGAGAAACGTCTTCAACACAAGAGTTTGGAAATTGAGATCAGCCGAATGTGGGGCGTAAAAGCACAGGTCGTACCGATAGTTATCGGAGCTCTGGGATTTGTTCCGCAAAATTTGTGTAAGAACTTGGCTAAACGTACAGGTCATTCAAAGGACTGAGAAGTGCAAGAAATTGCTTTATTTGGCACAGCTCACATTTTGCGCAAAGTATTGTAGAGGCACCGACAGTCCCTAGATCTGCTCCTTAGGTAGCTGGTTGCAACCTGGAGTAGATTTTATACTCAGCCGACTCATAACATCTGTAGTCGTGATATGGAGCAACAACAACAACAACAACAATAATAATAATAATAATAATAATAAATAAAACATTAAATTACATTAAGAAAAAAACACTCCCCTAGGATCACACTGCACTTCTCTTCACTAAGACCTGAAAACATTTCCTTTATTTCTCTGCTATACACTGCACTACTCCTCACTTCACAATAGAACACTTATGCATCGCTATATAACCTACTTTTCTCCCTCATTTACTTAATGATACCCTAAATTAATTTCCTAAACTGTTGAACGCTTTGAGGAAAGGGTTCAAACGTTTTTGCAGGCAATCTATTCCATTCCGTAATCGTTCGATTTGTAAAAGAAAATTTCCCGACATCCGTTCTCTGCTGTCTTAAATTTATTTTGTGCCTGTGATCCACTGTACTGATGTATGTAGGAATACATAGCCGCCGATTAATTTCTTTCCAAGCTGGATGACCATTATAAGCTTTATACAAGGCGCAGAGTCTTGCTACTGATCGCCTGTTTTTGAGTGAATCCCACTCTGCCATTTTCTTGTGCCTGAAAATAAATTTAGCTGCCCTATGCTGAATCCTTTCCAAGTGTTTACACTACATAATCTTGTGCGGATTCCAACAATTTGTTCCAAATTCCATTATTGGACGAACAAGAGCAATTTCCCTCGCGTTTGCCGTACTCTTTTTTAGGATGCGCACTACAAAGTGAAGAGATTTCCAGGCTTTCCCCCGTCGAGGTGGGTTGGTCCACGTCCTGACGTGGGGATGCAGAGAAGGCTCTCAAGTGTACCTTTCTCCATTTTTTTCATCTTGCTTCTCATTTCATGTCATGTACGTTCTTTTCGCTTCTTTTTTTCCTCACTGTCCTTCTCTGTATGCTGAACGCCCACCCATGTGTTAGCCGTGCATGGCTACCCTTGTCGGAGGGAATGTGCGTCCTGGCAGTTGAGGGACCTGTTTGTTTCCCTATCTAGTCCTAGTGCTACTGTTCGCCTTGCACTAAGGGGTACGTTGATTACGTATTTTGGGGAACATTACTTGTAGGTTCCAAGACACTCGCTTTGGCCCCGGACTCTTCTCGACGGGCGGTCGGGAGCTAACCCACTCCCGATCAATCGGCTCGGACTAGGTCTTGTACTGAACTACAGGGTGAGCGGGGGAATCCACGGCGGTGCAGCGCTGTTTTATTCCCCCACTATATCCTCGTGGCAACTCTGGCACTCCGATGGAGTGTCCCCGTGTTGGGCTCCGTGGTGGGTGGGGACCACGAGGATGAACCTATTCCATCTATATGGATACTTCACCTTTCCCCCCGCCCTCTTCCGCAAGGAAGATGAGATGTGCAGAGAGAACTATTGACTTGAATAGTTTTTTTCTAAACAAGAAGATAGACCCAAGAAGCCTCGTTTCCTCCTCATGGCATGTGCCGAGGAAGGTAAGACTTTTAAAACTGTGAGTGCTGTCCGTCTGGCGCGAGCTATCGAAGAAGTCTACGGGAAGCTCCAAGCGGTCGTCAAAAGGAATGGAACCATTCTTTGTGAAGCGCGTAACGACGAGCAGATTGGAAAAATTCAAAATACGAAGCAGATTGCCGGCCTCCAGGTAGTAGTCACGGTTCATCCCACCCTGAACCTGTGCAAAGGCGTGGTAAATCACGAGGACTTTGCCACAGAAACGGAGGAGGATCTGTTAAACTTTTTTAAGACCTTTGGTGTGACTGAGGTGTATAGGATCAGAAGGATTGAGCAGGGGAAAGTGATCCCTACTTCTACCCTGATCCTTACTTTTGACCGACCATCCCTCCCGGAAAGGATCGTTACCGCTTTCTACAACCTCCGTGTGCGGCAATATGTGCCGAACCCTTTGCGCTGCTTCAAGTGCCAAAGGCTTGGGCATACCCAGCAGCGATGTATGTCCGCAAACGCGGTTTGCGGGAAGTGCGGATCATCAGTTCACGACCCACAACCCTGCGACAAACTACCGCACTGTGTGAATTGCGAAGGCGATCACCCAGCCAACGACAACCAGTGTCCCACGTTTCTCCGGGAAAGGGAAATCCAAAAAATAAGAGTAACCGAAAAGGTTTCCTTCCCTGAGGCGAAGCGTAGGTTCCAAATCAGGAATCCAGTGGACCTATCACGATCCTTTTCCAGTGCTGTGAAACATAAGTCCCCGGGGGTAACAGCGAGTTGTCAAACTCATTGTATCCCTGCGGTAGTTTCGCACTTTAGTTGTCAGGTGTCGCCGGTAGACTTCCCCGAAGATTCGGCGTGTATACAAGGTGGGAAAATTATCATTCCCACAAAGTACAAAAAACCTGTTCAAAACCCCCACCAGACATCGACCACTTCCACTGAGACTTCTACTGAAATCGATCTTAAGCAGACACCGCCTCCCAGGAAAAATACGTCATCCAAATCTCGTCCACCTCTCTCTGTTTCCGAGTATCACATCGGACGACCCTCCAGCCCCTGTAGATCTCGGTCACCTTTGGCCAAAAGTTGGGAAATCCCCCCGACACAGGCGACCATATCCAGCAGCAGTCAGAATGACTCTGCTGTTGATGAGGAACCCCACGAGAGTTCCTCTACAACCATTCAGAAGGGGAGAAAGAAAAAAAGCAACCAAAGAAATAATTTCTCATAATGGCTCTCTCATGGAACTTAAATGGTCTTCGTGCTCTCTCAGAAGAATTAAGATTAATAATAATTGCTCGCCAAAAACCATTTATAGTCTGTCTTCAGGAAACTCATCTTCTCCCTCATCATCCCCTGTCTCTTCGCGGATTTAACATCTATCGGTTCGATCAAGACGACGGACTTCGTGCTCACGGCGGCGTCGCGGTACTCATCCGCGACTCCCTGTTCTCTGAGGAACACAACGTTCGAACCGACCTCCAAACAGTTTGCGTTCGGGTACACCTACCATCCTTCTCTTTTACGGTGTGTAGTATATACATTCCCCCTGGCCAAGTCGTGTCACAAGAGGAACTCGAAGATGTTTTTTCTCAGTTTCTCAGCCCCTTTTTTTATTGCGGGGGATTTTAATGCCCACAATCCCCTCTGGGGTGGCACGAGGACCTGCCCGAGAGGTTCTATCCTCGAAAATATTATTGACCGGCAAAACTTAATTCTTCTGAATTCCGGGAATCACACTTATTTCTCCATGGCGTCAAACTCCTCGTCAATCGATCTGGCACTCTGCAGTCCATCCCTATCTACCATGGTAGAGTGGACTGTACTCGATGATCTACATGGGGTGACCATTTTCCCACTTTGGTCCACTTTAATGTCCCTAATTTAGACGTCATCCACCCTCGTCGAGCCGACTGGGATACATTTAGCGAGAAAATTATAATGCCAGACCACTTTTCAAATAATATCGATACCTTGGTGGTCCAATTCACCGACGCCCTTCTTCGCGCAGCCACCATTGCAATCCCGAAGTCTACGTGTCGGCCACGACGCGTCCCTGTGCCTTGGTGGAATGCTGACTGTGCCACCGCGGTGCGTGACCGAAAGCAAGCACTCGCGAGGCTCAATAGGTTCCCCACCGCATCAAACCTGATCGATTTCAAAAGAAAGCGGGCCAGAGCCAGATTAGTAATACGGGAAAGTAAGACCGCTTCCTGGAGAGCCTTTGTTCTTCTCTTTCTTGCCATACCCTGCCTAAAGTAGTATGGCGAAAGATCCGACAGATCGGAGGAAGATTTTCCCCACCATCTGTCCCAGGACTTCTTATTAATGGAAATCTTACTACTTCTCCAGAAGAAGTAGTTGAGGAATTGGCCTGTCATTATGAAAATACCTCCAGTTCCTTACACTACTCCCCTAGCTTCTTGAAAACGAAGAGTAGAATGGAGAAATGCAGATTGGACTTCTCAACTTGCCTGGAGGAAGATTATAACGCCCCTTTCTCCATGGATGAATTTTCCTGTGCGCTCGCCCGTGGGAAAGATTCTGCTCCAGGACCAGACCAGATACACAACCAAATGTTAAAACACCTGCCGGAAGAGGCACGTATTTTTCTTCTCCGTATCTTCGACAAGATTTGTAACAGATAGTGCTAATTACACTCTTTAATATGACGTAAAGTTTATTTTGAGCTTTTTTTGTTTTTTTTTTCAAAAATTACAAAAATTTAATTTTTTTGAACGATTTTCCACATCTTTAAGATGCGCATACCAGAAATTTGTAAAGATTATTATATTTGAGAGTGTAAGTGCTTCACATGACTTCAAATGAAGTATTTTGAAAACTCAAAAATGTTCTGTGAAAACGAGCTTCAAATTTCGCATTTTTAGTAGCGCTAAAATGCCATTTTCTTTAAAACGGCTCAAACTTTTTAAGAGAAAATTGCCATTTTGGTCGAGGTTTTTGTGTTCTTTAATATTCTGAAATAAATATTTCTGTTCTACCATTAGGAAACCGAAGAATTAAGAAAATGTCAAAAAAATGTAGTTCTTGGGGTGATAGATGCCAGCTGGCAAGAATATGTGGCAATTCCGAATAGCCGAGACCGAAGGGAATAGAAAACTAATACGGGAAAGTCTGTGCCATTCTGTAGCACCGCTAGTTTTTCGAGGCGCGCGAAATTCATACGCGCGCCCCCATAACACTGCAGCACCATGGAACTCCCACAACTGACAGGAAGATTCCACAAAGAACGCCCAGCTGTGCGAAAGTTAATGTTTATAGGGAGTGCCGGGAAAAAATAATAACACTAACAATACCATATAATTGGAATACATTTTCTACAGCAAATTCACTAGGGTTTTGCATTGATAATTTTCATCAAATAATCCAAATAAAACTTCTTGATATTTTCTTATAAAGAAAGTTTCAATGATGCTAAATTTAAAATTTGTTTTATTTGTTGATTTGACATTATTTATAACATATTTAATTAAGATTTTGAATTACATTTATTTTGAATTTTATTTATATTGACTTTGGAGAGGGGTACTGACCTTGATCGATTGTGCCACTGCTTAAAATATTTAAATAATTTATTTTAGTCACTCTATATCTGTAATAAAAATGTTACTGATATCTATCCATGTTAAACCTTACTCCAAAACAGCACAGTAAGAAAAAAATCCTGCTGTCTTGTTTTGTCTAGACTAAATTTTATCGCAATGAAAATATTTATGTGATTTGTTCGTTTTGATTGTTGTTGACACAAATTATTCTGATAAAACTACTTTATTACAATTTCTAGGTTTCAATGAAGGTTTCATTACATTTCTGTGTTGAGGCATTTTGTTATTGTAAATTCAGATAATTGTTGTTCTGTGTAATTATATTAAAAGATGATTATAACAATTATACAGTAACACTTATAATTTAATTAACGAGTTAAAATAAATATAAATTAAATTAAATAAATTTACATTAAAATAAAATGTCTTAAATTAATTTATGATTAAAATAGAATTTTGTTGAGTGATTGTTCATTTTTTTTCACTTAAAGTAAATAATGTAATGTTTTCTTGATTTAAATGAAATAAAATTGTTACATTATTTGATTGTATTAAACTTTCATCCGAGGTTACTTCTATGCAAGGACCCCATACATTTAGTACAGATTCTCTAAAATTATTCGTAAATCAAGTCACCAAACGAACGGCACATTCAAAAATACCGCATAGTATTGGCCGAGAGTATGTTTTACGTCACGTCTCCTACCTCCGCCTAATCTGGCATAGTAATGTCGCCACCCGTTCGAGAGCAGCACTGAGACAGCACTATGCGAGATTTAACGAATGGCATATTACCGAGTGGTGTAATACCACTTCCTCCATGCTTAATGGCACGTGGTCGTGTGTAAACGATGCTTGTTTGTAGCAGTTCACGCATAATGTAATTTTTTCTTATTTTTGTGAAGGTGAAACCTGTGTTGAAGTGTGGTGAAATTATAGTGGATAATTTGGAAGTTGAAGTTTGTTGGTGTCTTTATTAGGGTAAGATTCTTTTTTTTAAGTTAACCGGTTGTTTGTGAAAATTTTCTTTACACTTTTTATATTCATGAATGTAGAGATTTTGTGACGTTTTAACCAAGTAAAGTACGATGGAGTGGAGTCAATAGATTTGTTATTGTAACTTTCTATTTATTTCCATGTTTGCTCAACATGTGAAATTACTACTTCTTAAGGTATTAAAGGTATTTAGTAGTTGTGTTCGATCAATGACGCAGAATGTACCCCCCCCCCCAAAAAAAAAGTTGAAATGAGAGTAAAACGTTTATTTAAATGGATAAGAAAAGTATTGGGCATTACTGGTTTTGCTTTCGAATTCCGAACAGGACTACTAATTTTCTGATTTAATACTTCATATTTTCTTCAAACATCAGTCTGAGATCTTCCAAATCTGATATTAACATTATCCCTAAAGCATTAAGAATAATAATAATTCTTCGCTGCCTTTGCTAACTATTTAATTCTGTTATTCATTCTGGCATTCAGGTATCTGATTGTCTTGTTACCACAATGAGTTTCGTTTCCTTTAAAATTTGAGATATGCTCATACACGCTGATATTTCTTGTGAATGTTTTCTACGAGAACCTACCAATAGAGAAATAGTCCAATTTACAGATGTCTTACTCATCTCTTTGACATAGTTTAAATGCTTTCTTATATACTTTGATTTCATTACTTTTATTGCCAAATGATCTCACATAAGAAATATTCTGATTCCTACATTTTGATTTTTCATTACAAGGTCTTCTAGAGGGAGTTTTTATGATGGTGTATCATAAAATGAAGTTAATATTACTATTTTAGTTTCCTTAGAAACTTTTTTGTACGCTTTTCTGATGATAGTTTTGACTTTTCATTTCCGAAATACATTTTCTTCAATGATTTACATGCTCAAGGCCTTTTATTTTGGCAGTTTTAATCTTGTTCTCCTACCACTTATGTCTTTCTATTCTTCACATCTTAATGTTGTAATTTCTATCTTATTGTTAAGTTGAGATAAAAGAATCAAAACTTGAATCACTGTTGTTAGTTAAATGATTGTTAGCACAACTTGATGCAGCCATCATGCAACAGTAGAACTTAGTATGACTTAATTTTAGAACACAATAAAGGAACTCATTTAAACCAGTACTTCATGCTGCTCTGGCGAGGGGTAAATCCATGGTAGAAATACGTGTGGCACGTTCTCATTGCGTGTGTGGAAACCAATTGGAGCAGAATATTCTTTATTTGTAATCCTACTTGTAAAACGGGTTTAGTGAAGTGCGCAGTTGAATGTGACAAGATATTCTGTCACATTCAATGTACTGCACATTCTGTCACATTCAATGTACTGCACATTCTGTCACATTCAATGTACTGCACATTCTGTCACATTCAATGCACATCTTTCATCTACTGCATGTGTTTGCAAGTGCATGAAAATGAAAATATGAATTTTCATGTACTGTTTATTTATTTATTTATTTACGTCAAAAACAGTTAAAAACTGCTTATGACGAGCTATGGGGAGAAGTGAATTTTGTGCACGTTTTCATAATTCTGTGGTCTCTATCCTAAACCATATTCTAGTCGAATTTTGAATACATAAAAGAGAGTTTTTTTCGAGTTTTGTTGACAAAATATTCGCTCCTATATAATAAAATATATTTTCAAAGTAAATTAGCTATAAATTTCTGCCCTGAACCCTCATGTTCTTCATGAAAGAATAATACTTTTTGCCGCGATAATATGAAAAACGATAATTTGAATAACTATATTTCCCACTGAAATTCAGAAGACGTGCACAAATAATGAAGTTACATTTATGTCCAGAAGCAAAACAAGGGACCATCTCAGCATTTGCTCAAGGATCAGGGAAACTGGACGAAAAACCTGATCGAGATGGGGGCCATCAACCCAGAAACTGTGGTACAATACTTGTTACAGGTTCTTTAGAATTATACAGTCCAAATGATAAATAATTACATTAACTATCATTGTTAAAATTAATTCTACTTTCCTTTTTGTTGCTCGGTATAGTCTCGAATTGTATAGAAACAGTTATGCAGCAGAAAAGATTTTACTTGGGACTTAAACTTTTCTATTGAATTTAATCGTTTAATGTCTTCTGGCAAAGTGTTGTAGAGTAATGTACATGAATTGTATGTGAATTTTTTGTAGTGAGCTGTTGATACTGCCACCTGGTGAATATGATTACTACGTCGTGTGTTATACTTATAGACATCGGCGTTTGCTGAAAATATATTCCCGTCCTTAAGTAAGTCATTTTTGACAAAAACTACTCATTCGTAAATCAGGAGACAAGGTAATGGTAAAATTCCTAGATTAATAAAGAGTGACTTACAAGAATCACGTGGGTTGGATTTGCTTATTATTCGTACAATTCTTTTTTGTAATCTGAAAGTCTGTGAACTATAAGATGTGTTTCCCCAAAATATTATGCCATATCTCAGGCGGGAGTGAACATTGGCAAAATATACACAACGAGCTGTATGAAGGCTGACGGAATTTGAAAGAATTCTGAACGCGTAGCATAATGAGCTTAATTTTGTGTTCAATTCATTTAAGTGGGCATTCCATTTGAGGTTTGACTGAATTGATAGACCTAAAAATTTTGTTACATTAACATCAGTCAATGGCACACCGTTCATTTTCAATGGAGTACAGAATTTTTTATTTGATATGGAAAACTGCATTGAAACTGTTTTATTTTCATTTACTTTTAATTTGTTATTACGGAACCAATTTGAAACGTCTGATATTGTACTATTTACGGTTTCTTTGTTGCAAAGAATATTTGTATCATCCGCAAAGAGAACTGTTCTTCCGTTTCGAATCGCTAAGGGCATGTCATTTACGTATAATAGGAAGAGAATAGGGCCTAAAATCGATCCTTGCGGGACTCCACGTACAATTGGCAAAGAACCGGAAAGGTATGTACATAAAGTTCCATCATTCCAGTAAGGTATTTCTACTCTCTGAGATCGTTGTTTAAGGTACGAACATAGCCAATCTAGAGCAATACCACGGATTCCATACGAAGGTAATTTTGAAAGTAAAATGTTATGATCAATGACGTCAAAAGCTTTTGAAAGATCTAAAAATATTCCAATAGTTGCTTCGTTTTGATCCAATGATAAGGCAACATCCTTAAGAAAAGAAAAAATGGCTGTTTCCGTAGATTTTGATTTCCGGAATCCATGTTGGCAATTTGAAAACGCGTCGTGTTTATTTATTTATTTTATTTACGTCAAAAACAGTTAAAAACTGCGTATGACGAGCTATGGGGAGAAGTGAATTTTGTGCACGTTTTCATAATTCTGTGGTCTCTATCCTAAACCATATTCTAGTCGAATTTTGAATACAGAAAAGAGAGTTTTTTTCGAGTTTTGTTGACAAAATATTCGCTCCTATATAATAAAATATATTTTCAAAGGTAAATTAGCTATAAATTTCTGCCCTGAACCCTCATGTTCTTCATGAAAGAATAATACTTTTTGCCGCGATAATATGAAAAACGATAATTTGAATAACTATATTTCCCACTGAAATTCAGAAGACGTGCACAAATAATGAAGTTACATTTATATCCAGAAGCAAAACAAGGGACCATCTCAGCATTTGCTCAAGGATCAGGGAAACTGGACGAAAAACCTGATCGAGATTCAGAAAGGTTTCCATTCGCACATAAAAAAGTCTCTCTAATATTTTTGAAAAAACTGACAAAAGAGAAATTGGCCGATAATTTTGAACTTCATTTTTGTTGCCTTTTTTGAAGAGCGGCTTAATCTTCGCTGTTTTAAAAATATCTGGAAAAATTCCGGTGCATAAGGATGCATTAAATATGTGAGTTAACGGGTGTATAATGGCTGGCGCGCACGTCTTTAACAAACAATCCGGAAATTCATCTAAACCGGCCGAATATTTATTTTTTAATTTACCGATTATTTTGAGAATTTCATAGGAAGAGGTTTCGGAAACGAACATAGTGTCTAAGACTTTTAGGGAAACGTCGGATGTTGAATTTTGTGGCTGAAAACCCTTAGTGAGATCGACAGCAATTCTCGAAAAGTATTGGTTAAAGAGACTAGCCACTGTTGCCGGATCGTTCACATCTCTATCGTTATCTTTTAAAACAACATTCTCTATAAGGTTTCTAGTTGGTTTGGTCGCATTTTTTACTATATCCCACATTGATTTTGTTTTGTTATTTGAGTTCAAAATATCCTGATCGTGTTTCATAATTTTAGCCTGCCTTATGACTTTTCTTAACAATGATTTGTATTTTTTAAAGTACAGGAGGAAATCTTGAGATACGTTATGATGCTTAGAAATGAAAGAAAGAATTCGTTTGTTTTTACATGATGTTCTAATCCCTTGTGTTATCCAAGAATTGTTTTTGCGTGAGATATTTAATTTTCTTTTCTGAAGAGGAAAGCAAGTGTTAAAATGAAATGAAAGCGTTGAAAAAAAAGAATAATATTTATCGTTTGTATCAATAGTATTATAAACTGCGTCCCATGACTCCTGCAGCAAGTAATCAATGAATAATTTTATTTTACTTTTAGAAAACACTCTACTCATACGTGTATTATTTATTGTGTCATTGTTCGCATTTCGTATAATGGTAAGAATTTGTGCATCGTGGTCACTGTATCCTAAATCTTTTGTTTCAATTTCATGTCGAGTAGTGGTTTTGTTAATTATAATTTGATCGATTGCCTTCTTTGAATTTACTGTGATCCGTGTAGGTACTTTTATTGTAATATCTAAATTGAAGGAATTAATTAAGTTAAGAAACTGCTCTTTCTCGCAAGATTCGACCAGAAAATCAATGTTAAAATCTCCACATACAACAATGGATTCAAAAGAGCGATTGATGACTTTGATAAGTGTTATCTCTATTTTTTCTAAGAACAAAATGTAATCTGCAGCTCTCTTTGTTGGAGGCCTGTAGATGCAAAGCAATATCATTTTTAGCACAGGAAGATGTACAACAGAAATTTCAAAAACATTTTCAACGGCATACTCATTTAATTCCGTCAAGGAGATAGAATCAATATTATTTTTAACGTAAATACAAGAACCTCCATATGCCGGACTATTATGAGATTCTCTTTTTCTACAATAATAGCCTGCGAGGTAAGTTTGGAATTTGGAAAATGCTAAGTTCATTAGGAGATAACCAATGTTCTGTAAAGCAAAGAACATCCATTTGATTTAAATCGCTCTGTAGAGCTGCCTCGATAAACTCAGTTTTATTTGAAAGGGATTGAACATTATGGTGCAATATCTTTATTTTTTGCAAGTACCTACACGAATGTTTTTCTGCTGCATCTGACTGTAGTTGCTATATATTTACTCCATTTTTACCTCGAGTGCGTGGTCGAAGGTTGTAATGTGTCCCAGCAGTCACAGGTTGTGAGGAAATAGAGGCGTCATTGGTAGTGGGAATGGAAGAAACGGGAGTAGGTTCACAGGAGGGGGTAAGAGGGTTCAGAATAAGGGTGGGGGGTGGGGAACGTAAGGAAGGTGAAAGGGATGGATTTTTGGCAGGAGGCTGCGTAGGACTGGAGTTGATGATGTATTGTGCAATCTTTTCACCGACTGCATGTTTTCCAGCAAGGTTCATGTGGAGACCGTGCCGGGTGAAGTGTTTTACTGAGAGGAAATTCATTTCAAAAAGTGTTAAATCTGTTTCTCTCAGTTGCAGTTTTAGTTGTTGGTTTGCGTGCTTAATCTCGCTGCAGAGTGTTGGCCTGTTGTACCAGAAGGGCAGAGTCGAGACTACAATGTTAGTACTGGCAAATAGAGTAGAATTCACTTTTCTGCTGTAAGCAACATTTTTAGGGTTGTTTAATATATGAGGAAATTGAACTAGAAGGGAGCATGTTAGATACTTATCAAAAGAAATTATTTAATACGAGACGGGTATTCTTGTAGATGCCACCTAGCTGTCCCAAAGTCACGTGACTCGGGCACGAGAGAACCTATAAAAAGAAGTTACTTTTGGGGAAAGCAAAGCGTTCTGAGAATTAAATTTTTAGCACTAGCGCTAAAAGTGACATTTCATTACATAGTGACATATTCATTATATTCAGATAAAACTGTCAATATAACATTGAAAACTAAATACTTTCGTCTGATCGCATAAGCTACTTAATACAACGTAGATTTAAATTATATGTTTGAATTAAATTATAATGAAACTGAGAAAGGCTGTCTACAAATAGTGTATGACACACGCAGCAAAAGTAATTTTATTTAGTTCGTAGGATTACGTCACTCGGCTTATCGGCTTCATGTTGCAACATTTCACGCAAAATAACATGAAGCATTTACCACTCGTATCATAAAAATCTAATTCTATATCTCTGTCTACAATAAAGGTAGATTCTGCGAATTGTTAACAGGGTACGATATAGGCTATTTTTTATATCCATTAAAAAAAAGACGGTTTCCAAGACAACTGTCTTGTTACCGTGAAAAAAGTACTTCATTCATGGGAATTTAACGAAGTATCCCTTAGTAATGCTCTCTAACTTATTGCTCTTTCCCGAGATATCAAACACTTTATTTTATTATAAAATTACGAACTTTTCCACATATTTTTATAGTATAATTTTTTGTACAGATGTAGAAAAATGTTCTTATTTCGTGAGCTAAGTGTGATTTTTTCATGGTCTCTGTTGATTTTTTGGCCTCGACCTACGGTGTCTGCAAAAATTTCAACTGCAACGCTGAAAAAACACGTCCAGGGTTGCCAGATCTCTTCTTGGAAAATCCGCCAAATAACCCAGTGGGGAGAAAAGGTAACCGGTGAATAAAGCTCGACTCTGACACTGCGGCTAATAATTTCAAAATAGCTGCACGTTCACGTTTCACGTAATTATACTGCGATTTTTGTAGGAAGAGCTCTCAAGATAACTCAAATCCCATCTTCGCGATGGAATATGTCACGGCATTTCGCGTCTTTTCTCGGTCTTGCCGGTAGAAGTCGCATGATCGCAAGCACTGCTTCATACGGTCGCGATCGTGCGAAATCTAGCGGAACGATTGTGAATGATACGAAATGTCGTGACATATTCCATCGCGAAGATGGGATTTGAGTTATCTTGAGAGCTCTTCCTACAAAAATCGCAGTATAGTTTAATAATAAATACTCTTGTGTATAAAGCCTACCTACTAAGCCTGGCCTTATGACTTAAATACCTGTTGAATTGCTAGAAAAAGGGGCAAAATGTATGTAAAAAAATGGGCTCTGGCATGTTCATAATAGCTGCATGGTGTTCAAAACTCAACAATTTGTACATACGCCATTTCTGTTAGAAGCCATAAATACTTGTACAATTTGTGGGAAAATGCAATATTGACGATTTAGTAAGCGGAAAAAAGCATACCGCATACAGCCGTCCCAGGATACAAAGAATTACGCCCAAAGGACGGAATCCTCCAAAATGCATTTTCATCCCGCAAGTCGACGCTTGCTTTACGCCCAATACGGCATCCGTCAGGGTGGCCAGCGAACCTGGAATCCTTGAAACCAGGGGAAAAAACCGGGAATTTGAAAAGCCTGGAGAAACCGGGAAAAAACCGGGGATTTGATTTTAGAACCGGGATTTTTCGTTTTTTCTGATTTTTCGCCAAATTTTAGCTCGAATTCGCATACGGCATCGCATTCAGTAATGTGCATGATTCGATACACGATATTGGCGAGAGTTAAAATCGAAGTATGTATGAAAAATTACATAAATTACGCCACTTTGGGACTGCGAATTCCTTGACTCACGAGTCGTAGGACTTCAAACTGCCGCGTGTGTAGGGTATAGAGTAATACAGCACCATTCAGCACCTCCGTGGTTATGTGAAGCATGAGCACGGACGAGATGTTCGTGGAATAAATGTCTCAGTGGGAACCCAATCATTGAGTTTCAGTTAGTGTCTCGCCACTTAGATGACATCGGCGGCGAATCGTCCATGTTATCTACATGATATTCAAAGAGAATTTTACCTTTTTTCGTTGAAGATCGCTGGAGAAAGTATCTTTGCTTATACCGAGTGACCTAATTGACAGGGGGCACGAAGAAAATAAACATGCGGAGCTCTTAACGGGGTTGAGCGCCAGGATATACTAGTACACCCTATTTTCAGCCTGCGATTTGGGAAGTAGTGACACAGGGACACTATGTTAGCAGTCTGCGATACGCTGATTTCTCCAACCTTTGTCAAATCTGGCTTGACTATCTTCATTTTAATGAACGTCAAATATTTCTCGCCTCGTTACATTTTTCCGACACTTTTGGATAGAAATGACCAGTGGCTTAGCGTCAGGGGACGCTAAGATGCTGAGGATCCCCACGTCAAGTATTAATCAAATATTGCATCGATAAACTTACAAGTGGTTCATTGAGCGAAACACATTTTGTATTAATATTGAAGTGGTTTCCTGTGATTGAATTCGGCGCGCGTTGGCACAAGCTGGCCTCTGATTGCTTGGATGCTAAAACGGTTCTAGCATATGCCAAGAGATTGCGAAGGGCAATGACGCATGCGCAGATGGCGATGTTTCCCCCTCCCCACCTCACCCCTCTCCCAAAGATTCACGAGTTTCTGACGCTAGCGTATGACCGAGCGTAAATTATTTTAATATTTTACATACATGTATGCAATTATTACTTTTATACAACTGAGCAGAGCGAGGCGTATGAGCAAGAGGTGTAAACACAAGTTGCTCTTTTGTGCACGAGAGTGCAGCACACTTGACATTGCCAGTGAAATATTTTTCTTTCTCACTTGAGATTCTCTGCTTGGTCATGGGCACTTAATAGGAGAAATAGTGTTTGCCTACTAATTCTTAATTAATATCTAAGAAGATGCATTCTTCCTAAAATATATTAAATATTATTTTGGTCTGAACTGTATAAATTCACAAGTGATCTCATTGCCAATCGCACATGACTATTAAAGCTGAGCCATTGCATAATTTGCTTTCAAGAACTCTCTTGACATAAATCTGTTGAAGTATTGTTACATTTGTTTTGATTACATAGATTCTACAGAACATTGAACATCATGGGGCCTATTCTGAAGCCTTCGAGACGAACTCGACCGCACGAGTTTGACGTCATCACGAACGAAAATGAGAGAACTGTATTCTTAAGCGCTCGACTCGTCTCAACCCATCGAGATATTCGTTCGAGATATTGCGAGTGGTGCGATAGCGCGTGAGAAGGATCGCGAAGGGTGACATAACCGCAAATAGTGTCTCTCCGTGTGCCTAGTGAATGTTGTTATATCGTGTGTTGAACCTAGTGTTGTAATACTTAGTTGCGAAACATCTTGTTCATTGTATATTTCACCATGTAATGGCTAAATAAAAATGAGTAATTTTACTTTGTACTTCTGTTTCATTTAGTGTGTTGGCTTGTGGAATACACTGTGCCATTGTGGTGTTCTGTTTCTATATATTTCACCACCAACTAAGTGTAAATTTTTAATCGTTGCGTGATTATCAAATTCTGTAAATATGTCAGAATTATTCATATAGTAACCTTGTAATGTAATGTATAGATGGTTGAAAATTATTTTTTTTTAAATTTGTTTTTACTTTATTTTCAGTTTCATCTTGTGTTATTGTGTCAACTAGTCACTCACTGTATATTTCACGAAGTAGGTACCTGAATTTTCCTGTTACAAGATTATCAGTTCACTTCAGCTTCAGATAATATGAATATCATAAGTAGAAGGAGGATTTTTTGCCCTAAAAATCTTGAAATATGGTTTAAAATATATGCATTTATGACCTAAAAATTCTTAAATATGCAATTTATATTAACAATATTTCATTTCCTCTATAAACCTTTGTTGATAAAATTTAGGAGAAGCATGCTGGGAATGAAAAGATATATTTTTTTGTGCAAATGTAATCTACCCTACTTCGTGAGAGAAATAATTAAAGTGAATATTCACCTTAGTGAAGGACATTGTATGTCTTTTTTTCATTTTTTCACTGGTTTAAAAAAATGTTATCCAAAAATATATTACATTTGCACAAGTATTTTGTCATGGACAGAAAAAAAAGTATGCAAACTTTGACAAGCTCTTTTGAATCTGTGAACTCTCACAAATAAATATATTCTATGAAAAGATGAAACATTTTTTAGAAAGCCTTTTTTTAACAAAATGTGCATAGTATGCTCCCAAAATTACACGTTACGGACCAATGTGAACAATCGGCTAAATATGCATGAAGATATTAATCTTTATAACATCATATTCTAAACTAGTGTCAAAAAATTTCTCTTAGCTCTGCTCTCAAGCAATGGACAAAAATATGCAACATCCTCTTCCTAATAATAAGGTAATTTCAGGATCACTAAGAATGTTTTATAAGAACGTCTAGAAAGAATGACGTCCTAAGAGAAAGTATATTCGTGCAAAAGCAGCGTTGTCAAATCGTAACACTCGCGATGATGAACTTGAATCACGAACGTTCGAGATGCATCTCGAAGGGTGGTTAAGAATACTGTTTTCTCGTAGCCTTCGAGATGTAGCCGTTCGACACATCACGTGGGCGAGACCTGTCGAGCGATCGTAAGAATAGGCCCCCATAATGTGTTCAGTTGGAGTTATTGTTGAGCGTCCGCAAACGCGCGGGGCACGCTACGCCACTGGAATGACGCTGTTAGCTTCGTCAAGGAAGGCATGTTGATTAATCTTCCTCACAAAGAGGTTAGCTACAGTGTCACAATACAATTCTGCATTGGTTGCTGAATACTGATGACAAGAGTCCGGAAGTTCAGACATTTACTTTACTTAGGCAGGCAAAAAAATCGTTTATTTTTACTAAAATAGGCATTCAAAAAAGCTAAAGAAGGGAATCAAAAAATCATTTAAACAGTGAAAACTACTCATAAGAAAATAATGATTCTAAAAAAAAATAATTTGGAGGCCTACAAAAAATTTGACGCTATTTTTGAGAAAATTTTTAAAATGTCCCAGGGGCTGCGTGGAATATAACCCAAAAATTAAAGAGTTATAAAAAATCGCAGAGATTCGGAGACCAGTTCGACCGGCAAGCATTCCTTTTTGAACCTCGTGCTCATAATTTAGGCGCTTCTGTTCACAGACGACAGACGGACGGACGCGTTTTGAAAACAAAACAACACTTTTTCGGCATGCACTCACAGTTCGTGAAATTTGACTACATAACATGTTAGAAGGAGTTATGTACTACATACAGAGTGTCCGGGGAGAAAACGTCGAAACTTCGAAAATAAGCTCTTAAGACAATTCTAAGCATATTTTGTCTAATAAACTACAGAAAAATTAAGCGAGAAATAAAAAAGGAGTCGAATTGTGTAAATTGGGTGCTTTTTTATTTCTCGATTATTTTTTTCTTTCTGAACAAATATATTCATTTCATTGTAAATAATAAACAATTTGTATGTTTCTGAAATGTTTCTATGCTTCCATAATGCAAATTTTTGCCTGTAAATCAATTTGGAGAGAAATTAAGGGAATTTTAAAGGACAAGAACTTAACAGACAAAGATTATGAAGATCGGGACAAATGGAGAAATAAAATTAAAATTATGTAATTTATTAGAATTGTGGGTAACAGAAAGTTGTTTTCTATAACAATGTAAAACTGAAATAATAATAATAAATCAATTTTTCAAACCAACTTTTGAGTGCTTATTGCGACTCAACCATTCGGAATATCCTCGTAGTTTATTAGACAAAATATGCTTAGAATTGTCTTAAGAGCTTACTTTCGAAGTTTTGACGTTTCCTCCCCGGACATCCTGTATTAGAACAGGATATAACCCCTTTTTTCTGAATCAAAGCGCCACAGTACGGATTTTTCTGTCAAAAAACGGCAATTTTTTTGCACAACAGTACATAACTTTTCTATACTACGTATTTTACTCCGTTAATACGCACGTATACGAGAAAGTAAAAATAAATGTTTCTAAATTTCTGGGCTCTACTGATGACGTAAGATCTACCATTTTTTCAAGTACGTTGACCTTTTTTTCATATTTAAGAAGAAAGACGTATACCATTGAGAATTTGCTGACAAATAAGTATGTGTAGTGGAGTTTTTGAGTATTTATGTTATTAAGCAGCAGGTGAATAAATATTGCAGCTGGTGATTAAAGCAGGTGATTAAATGAGCTGTATCCGTATGAATTGTGTTAAACACAAAAAACTAAATCCATGCTTGGAAAAAATTCGGAACAATCGAAACTTGCTAAAGCCAAAGCAAAGGCGTGAGCCAAAGCCGGCATAGCTTCGTGGGGTACGAATGGTTTCAAAAGTTTTCCAAAACACCCACTTTCTGTCCTTGGATAGCACAGACAGCCATGTTGCTGTTTTCGTGCACTTTCCAAGCTGATGAGACGATTTGAAGTCGAAACAGAATCTGGAAAAGATGACATAGGCGTAAGCCAAAGAATATGTTTGCCTTTTTCCCATAATCCACCGAGAGCGTTTGCACGTGAAGTGGTTTTCCTATTCCCGTGTAATTAATCAAAAGAAAATTATAATTTTTTATTAATCTTGAAAGTGGAATATGGACGACAGAAAATACACACTTATCCTCATTGGGACTGTTTATTAATGTCGACAGCGAAATGTCCATTTTGAAAAAACTATTCATACTTCCATGTTAAAAACTAATATTATTCGCTATAGAATCGACATTTTACCAAAACCGATGTAAGGAATACGGTACCTCAAGCCCTGCGTTGACATCAGAGATCGATTTTCCGGCTGAAAAAATAATTTCTTGAACATTTAGAGCGGATTCTGAATATTAATCAATAACATATAATTCCTAGAAAAACAAAAATATCAAAATTTTATTTAAAACTGGTTTTTGTACAGAATTGTACACTCTACTCCTCGGTTGCGAGAGAAAGTTGCGCGAGAATCATAGTTTGGTTCAGTAACGAACAGAAAACTAGTGGTGCTAAAACAGCACGTACTTTCACGAAAAGTTACGCGAAAAGTACTCAAATTTCCGAAATATTTTATATGACCTTATTTCAAAATCTGTCTTTAAGGAACAGATTTCCTTAAGGGAAAAATATCTTCATAAATGTAGGCCTAGTTGTAGAAAGACGCCGAACAAATATACATTTTTGACAATTTTCAAAAACTCGGGGTTTTTAACGAACACGAGACTTGCACCATTCTCTTAATCATTCTTCACACTGTCCAACAACAAAATTTAATAAAAAACTATAGAGCCACGTTTTCGAAAATTTTGAAAATGCCCCAGGGACTTCATGTAAAGTACTTCCCCCCTCAAATAATAAAATATCGGATTGAAGTTCAAAGGGGCCCTACGTTAGCCAGATCGATTGAGAAATATCAATTTTGGAGCAAGTTGGCTGAATGGTTTAGCCGCTAATATTGTTCACGGACAGACACACGTTATGTCGTCGATTCAGTTTTCGGTATGGAGGACGCACAAAACATGGATGCTGACTACACCAAGTGTTAGAGGATTTTTTTCATAAATTTAGCAACTGGATTTATTCAGGGCCCTGTAATAAGAGTTTTTCTGCCGCAAAATTGCCCGTTTTTCCGCGCTGCATTACATAACTTTCTCTGTAAAATGTAAGCGGTAGCGAGAAAGTAAAAAATGTGTTGTAAAGTGCGAAACAGAACCTGGAAAATTGAGCATCTCAAACCTGGAAAACCGGGAAAAACCTTGAATTTCAAAAAGCCAGATTGCTGGTCACCCTGATCCGTGTGTACGAGGCGAAAATAAATGAACTATTTCGTTCTTTTGATCTAGTTCAACGAACTAGTTCACTAAAAAGAAGTATCTTATAAAGAACTGTTCACATAAATGAACGATTTTGCCCATCCCTACTCCAGTGCAGCTTTGGTTCATTGTATGCAAATGTTGCCATTTCGTTCCATTTGTTATTAAGTCGTTCCATTATTACAATGCGCAGGAGGCAAGAAAGAAATACACGGTTGCTTTCTATCAGGAATGCATCATAGTACGAGGAGGAATACGTTTCAAATAATCCTTTGTGGTATAATTGTTTAGTTTATTTGTGACAATATCACCTGATACATTGTCATGCGAGACACATTTTCAAGCTTTTTATTTTTGTGTTCTAAAAAATATGACACAAATATGCATTTATCATAAAATTCGACCAAAATATGACCTTTTACCAAAATAGGTGTAAATATGACTTTATATGCACAATAAAAATACGTTTTTCTATTCAACAATACCTGGATTCGTGCATAAATTGTTTTAAAAGTCACCTGAAGTTTCAGAAAAAATATGACATGTCATTAAAATCCGGGCCCCAAGTCATTATGGACCTAGGGATATGAAAGCTTACACATTTGTTTGAAATGCCTGACTCATGCCATGCAAGTCTTCAGTCACGTTGAATATTATTTTTTCTCCAAGAGCGAATAAAGTATTTCCGCAAAAATGTGCAAATTTTGCCCTTCCCTACTTGTGATTGATCAGCTTTGAAGTAAACAAATTGGTTAACTCAAGCGCTCCTTCCTACGAAAACCCATTTTATTTCGAAATTCATCTGAATACCCTTCAAAAATAACACTCGGTGCTCGGTAACACTTCTGTTGTCCGTACGTTTCATTACCGTAGTTTTACACTTCTGTTTCTGGTATGAAACGCTAACAAAATCACCTCGAAATTTCAAATGCAAAAATCCAAGAAAACGGGAACAAATGAATCACCCACGACAGCAACTAGATAGCCAAATATCCGAGAAAAACACAAGAAAGGGAAGCAAAGTCGAATTAAAAATGACAATGATACAATGAAGCGAAACGCCCAAACAGCTGGTTCTTATTTGCCTCCTTGTTATCGCATTTCGAGGTTATTCCACGTTTAAACTAAGTCTGTCCTTGGTTTAGCGGTTGCCATGGAAACTACACCTCACTTATTCCGTTTTCGAGTTATTCCACGTTTATTAGTAGGAGTTTTCGCTATTCTTCTGCTATTCTCGGCTTAAGCACGGAATACAATTTACACCACGTTTATTAGTAAGGCCGTATATGTATAGCCCAGGTCCTGGTTTGGTCCCCTACTTTACACTTAAAATAATGTTTGTAACACTTTTTCACTAATGGAGTAAAGTTTCGCCTTTGGGACTTGTGCGTCATTTTATCACATAAATAACAAGAATTGTTAGGATTATTTAAACAAAATCTAGGCATTTTGGAACTAACATATAATTAAAATACATAATTGTGTAAATATGAAATACACAATAATTTAGGCACATAAAACACTCACAATGATGTGTAACAAAGTTTCATAACTATCTCACAAGTGGCGTAGTACGCAACTTATATTTGAGCTCGAGGGAAGGCGGTAGGATCAAGAGAAAGAGGGAACGCTAGATGTTGTGGTCCTTAAGAGTTTGGAACGTACATAATATTTTTAGGTATACTATAAATAAAGCTTTCCAATTCAGTTTCGAAATTTTCTTTAAATCTAAGTTTTTAACTCATGTAGAATACATTTCTCTTAGAAAAATAGTACATACCATTGCGTGTGTTCAATAATATTACACAAGCACTCTGGAGCATGTGAATGAGAAGCAGGCAAGTCCAAGTCGCTTGTTTTTTAAATATGAATATACTTGCATTCAAAAGGAGCTAATAGCTCCCAAGATACGAGAGTATAAATCTGAGCAGATGTGTCCTCTGGGATTGTTAAAAAATGATTCATGTACCCAGCCATGCACTCTCATGTGCATTTAATAAGTTTTTTTTAATGCTTGCTTATTAATTTATTTTAATGCCCCTCCTCTGAATGTCAATAATGTGATAGGACCACTGTCATCACTACTTGGGGGTGTCGGATTCCAATAGTGGAAACATTTTTGTAATATTTCTGAAGATGGAGACGTAGTAGAGTCCAGAAACTGCTGCTACTTCAACTGTATAATACTTTAAATTTATTGTTTTCAGGATTGGCGATGGAGTCTGCCGAGAGTAACAAGAGACCCCATTCCTGGGGTGAAAATGATTTCGGCGGCAAGAGAGGGAAGTCCTCCGGCAGCTCACCGTCTGGAAGGGGAAGAGGAGGTGACGGCAGTTTCAGGGAACTTTCAGGGGGCCAGGGTGAGGGGCAGAGGGGGCATGGGTTCAGGGGGGGTAGGTGGTCCAGAAGAGGGCGTGGTGGAGACGGCGGTGGGTTTCGGGGAGGGCGCGGTGTTTTCAGGGGTGGAGATGGCGGCGGGTTTAGGGGAGGGCGGGGTGGATTCAGGGGCGGAGAAGGCAGTGGATTCAGGGGCGGAGAAGGCGGTGGATTCAGGGGAGGGCGTGGCGGATTCAGGGATAGAGAAGGCGATGGACTTAGGGGCGGCGAAAGCGGAGAGTTCAGGCAAGCGGGGCTCAGCGAACGCAGAGTTGAAGAGGAATCAGAAAGGGGGAATGAAGCTGTGATGAACCATGCGGAGGATGGACTCCTCGGCCATAGTTCGGGAGAGAAAGGTAGGTACAAAGGATCCATTTGCAAGTATTGCCTAGTTGAGAGTCCTTCAAGCTCGAGCCCGCGAGTCGGAACTGATCCGCATTGCTATTTCAGACTTGCTAAGCAAACAGTATAAAATATTAGATATTCCACTCGCATGATTTGTCGGCAGCGGTAACAATCACGAACAAACCTTATATGAAGTGTTGTCAGAGGGTATTTCAGTTCTCGGTGATGTAAAAGAAGAAAGGTGAACTACTGTATCTGACCTATTGCTGTGTGAATCTGTAGTTCTACTGTATATTGCTGTTCCATGTAAAAAGGATATTGACAATACAGTTGTTCGTAAATCCCTTGACAAAGAAAAACAAATAGAAGTAATTGACTCAGGGGATGAGAATTTGGAAGTGGCCAGAGTCACGCGAGATGTGAGACAACAATTTAAAAAATTTGACCACGGGGAACATCGTCTCCCATATTATTTCAGTAGTATACCATCCCTTTGCGGGTCTCAAATGCCACCTATCTTTATAAATGAGGTCTCTAAAGAAAGAGAATTTCACGGATACGTGACAAATTGCATTTTGTCTATAAAAATACGAAATATTTGTTTAAATAAAGCATCTCAATATTCATTTCAAATGCAACTCGCAACACACGACAGCATTGTTAAAATCTATATAAGGTCCGATTAAATTAAGAAGGTGATTGACATTTGTGAGTGGAGGGGAGCGACATTGCCAGGTCGCAAACCACTGAGCACGTGTTACCGGGACACGAAAACAAACACTTCAAAAAATACGTGTAAAAGTGTAAAAAATACAAGAGCCTAACCTCAACGCAACTCATCCCAACACAGTACACATTGCGCGCGCAGCACAGGCAGAACCGCGGGCGGCGCGGCGTCAGGGAAGTCGCTGTGCGATGCTCAAATGTTCCCCGTGTTCGGCAGTGGCAACTGAGCGACCTGACACGTCACGTTTTGTCTCTCTGGTTGGCAGCTGCCATGGAAAGGGGAGAGGCGTCCTGACGTCACACAGAACTGTCAATCACCTTCTTAATTTAATCGGACCTTAGTTAAATAGCTCCTAAAAGACGCGTTAAATAACTCCTAAAAGAAGGGTTTGTCTTCTTTCTCTGATCCATTGAACAAATGCTGAGATGGTCCCTTGTTCTGATTCTGGACGTAAAGGTGGCTTCACTGTGCGCACGTTTTGTTGAACTCTCCTTTAGCGTGTAGTGGTAGGAGAAGAGCTGGGGATGAGTTACTATTTTGTTAGCGTTGCAGAAAAATCAAATCTGCAGTTCGTTTACCGTTGCAAATATTTTTCTATAACTCGGGAACGAAAATGTTTAGATTCACAAATGTTGCTAATCTCGCACTTTTTAATGTTTTTTTTATTTAATCATCTTTCAACTTTTTATACTTAAAATGTTGGGAAGGAATTCTAGAACTCAAGAAAACGTGCGCAGATGATCTTTTCCCCCATACGTCACATACGGCTGTTACTGTTTTTTGACTAAATAAATCAGATCACAAAGTCAAACCGCTCGCAGCCGCGACGAAAGCCCTCGGCCATCTCCAGGAATTTTTGGCGTAGCCTCTCTCCACCACGCGGCTTCAAACCTCTATACTGCGATTTTCGTAACTTTGTCCCTGACAGGAATCAGCTGTTTCTCTGCCATCGAATCGGGAGCTTACATTTCGCGTCAGTGACGTCACTACGATGACGTTTAAGCTCCCGATTGGATGAAACCGTCAACAGCTGATTCCTGTCAGGGACAGTTACGAAAATCGCAGTATAAGGCAGAGGTATCAATGTCTTCTACTGGTGGCAGTGGCTCGCGTCGTGGTACCGTAGCATGCCACGAGCTTCTCTGCGCAACTAACGTCGGGAAAGGGAAGTAGTAACCCCGCCGTTTTACAATAGTGATAGGGTGTAATGAACTGCGTGGAGGGGCGATTTCGTCGTGGCACACGTCGTGGACTCCCGCTCGTGGCATCGACCTTGACAACACTGCCCTAAGAGCTCCTTCAGAGACACTGTGGCACGCTTCCCATGAGCAGCGGAGAACTTCCCACCTGGCCACCGCCGCGTGCGGTTGGAGAGGGAGGGCTCGGCGGGGATAGGTTTCGTCGAAGGGACCGCAGCAGAATCTTGTCTCTCACTTCCGAGCAACCCGCCGCGACGAGTGTCCCAGTGGGAAGAGCACCATCTAAACCAGTGCTTTGCTCGCGGTGGCGGTGTCCCACCCGGATTGCTCGTGCGGAAGGGTCCGCCGCCGAGCGCCTGTGCAGCGCGACTCGGACACTCGTGTCAAGAGCATCTCCACTTAAACCAATGCTTAGCTATCAGACGAGCCACTCGGAAGTGCTGCTGAGTCGCAAGGTGCCCTAAATCTTCTCTCTTCTGTCCACACTTTGCGGACTCGGTGGTGTAACGGTTAGCGTACCGGACTGTCATACCCAAGTTCGCGGGTTCAAACCCGATCGAAGCGGTGGATTTTTAAGGGCGAAAAATCCTTCGTGCGCCTTCCTTCGGAGAGGAAGTAAAGCCGACTGTCCCATGTCAGTAGATTTACTTGCATGTAAAAGATCCTCAAGCCTAAATGACGCCTCTGAGCTAAATTCAAATCGCCTGTTTCGTCGCCCGAGATAATTCCCTCTTTCTCCGCTAGTTGGTGAAAGGAGCGTAGTGAAATTTGCGTGGTCAGACGGAAGAGCGAGCCTGATGGCCCGAGTCTCGCCACGTAAAATAATGGCATTAATTAACTTGCTGTCGCCCCGCTTCCTCAGGCCAACATACCTCCCAGAAACTCGTACACGTTGATACCCCTCCCTCCACGAATTTCGTTTTCGTGGTTCTAATTTCTCTTATTATTCTGCTAGTTCATGCGCCTTATTCGCAAAAAAACTTTTTATCGGAGTTTTGCTAAAATCACTGCTACGTAATATTTCTACTGCTACCTAATATTCTTGATCTGCACCTATAGCACCTATAGAAGTTCCCATGCTGATGAAATATGTGGATTTAAGTACGTTAGGTAGTTACCGATATGCCGCTTTGTAGTGCCTGAAGGTAACGGTATTTACTTAAACTGTCTGTTTTTCTTACAGTGTTTGCCGACTTTCCGAAATGGAGTGCTAATTCAATACATGGAATGTTGAATTCTCTGGAAGAAAACATTTGTAGGAATCGTACGAGTTGCCGGAGACATTGTGGGAAGGTTTGCCAGAATTCTTACCATAAGGTTGGTATCGATTACTTTTTAGTACTTTTTACCTTCCTGTATACGTAAGTATAAACGGAGTATTATATTTCATTCCTATTATCATTTTTTACTTCCCCGTATACGTACGTATGTACGGAGTATATACGTAACGTACAGAAAGTTATGTAATTCTGCGCGGAAAAACGGGATTGTCGGCAGAAAAAAATCATTGCCGGGCCCAGATAACGCAAAAGTGAATAAATCCAGTTGCTAAATTAAGAAAGAAAACTCCCCTAACACGCGGTGTAGCCAGAATCCCTGTTTTGTGGGTCCTTGATATCGAAAAACCAATTGAAAGAAAAACGTCTTTCTGTCTGCCCGTCCGCCCGCATGCCCGCCTGCATGCCCGCCTGCAAGTCCGCCCGCATGCCCGCCTGCATGCCCGCCTGCAAGTCCGCCCGCATGCCCGCCTGCATGCCCGCCCGCATGCCCGCCTGCATGCCCGCCTGCAAGTCCGTCCGTCCGTCCGTCCGTCCCGTCCGCCCGTCCCGTCCGCCCCGTCCGCCCCGTCCGCCCCGTCCGCCCCGTCCGCCCCGCCCGCCGGCCCGTCCGCCCGACGGCCTGTCTTTCTGTCCGCCCGCCCCGCCCTTCCCGCTCGTCCGCCCTCGCGCTCCCCCCCCCCTTCTGACCAGCCCACCCACCCCGTCTGGCCCGCCCGTCTGCCGCGCCCGCCCGCCTATCCGCCCCGCCCCACCCGCCTATCCGCCTCGCCCCACCCGCCTATCTGCCCCGCCTGCCAGTCCGCTCCGCCTGCCAGTCCGTCCCGCTCGCGACTTAACCTTTCAGCCGATTTTCTCCAAAATTTATATTCCCCGATCGATCTGACTGATCTCGTGGCCCCTTGAATTTGAAACAGCCTTTTTAATTTTGGGGGTACTTTAAGTAAGGCCCCTGAGACATTTTCAAAATTTTCAAGAAAATGTCACCAACAATTTTCACTAAATTTTGTTGCCTGAAGGTCATTTAAGTGAAAGGCGCAGGTCTCATGGTGGTTGAAAACTCAAATTTTACGAGAATTGAAAATTTTCAAAATTTTTTCGTCTTCCTGGAACTACAATCATGAAATTATATTTTTTCTTCATGAAATGTGATCATCAAAAATAGATCTTCAAATAAGATTGTGTTCAATTTTTCAAAATCGTGAGTATTTTTTTGCGAAATTTTGTGTCAAACAGTAGGCAATTTTCTATTTCCTTTAAACCATGTTTTCTTAAAAACAGCACAACTTTTTTTTATTAAATTGGGGCCTTAGATAGCTTAAAGAAAGCTATTAAGAGAATGGTTCAGATTTTATGTTCATTGAAATGCCTGATTTTGCAAAAATTTTAAAAAATTTAAAAAAATTTGGTGTCTTTCTACAACTCCAATTGTAAAGACATGATTGTTTTTCTTAATGAAATATGCTGATCAAAAACATCTTCCAATAAGGTCATGTTGATTTTTTTTGAAAATATGGGTAGTTTTTCTATAATTTCCTGACAAACATAATAGCCCGCTTGGAATTGACTGCGTTTCGTTTTCGTCGTTTTCTTACAACTATATTTTTTTCTAAATTAAATGTATTTATCAAAACTACATCTTCAAATAAGGTCATGCTTAATTTTTTCTAAGTACGAGTAGTTTTTGTATAATTTTGTGACAAACATAATAGCCCACTGTAAAATTACTGCGCTTCGGACAGCTGGATGCGTCCTAAATTAGAATTTGCAATTATGTATATTATTTCTTTGTTCATTTCTTACTTTAGCCCCTTTGTTAAACATTTACACATTAATATTTTAGAAATTGTTTATTTTGATATATTTGAAATAAAAGGTAAAAATAATTAATAGTTCTCAGAATAGCAGCAATGCAGGGTCTGCAACAATGGAATTCACTTTGCTCTCGCGAATATCTGTGACTTACGTGTGATTGTTGTGACCTGATGGAGCTGTATGAAAAGGAGTTATAATTGTCCAATTTATGTTGATATTTGCATGAAAATATTTAGTTTTCGCACCAAATGCTGTACCATTTGTAGTGAGTAAAATATTTGTTGCATAGTTTTAAAATACTCTTCTCTAATCATGGCCCTATGGAATGCATTTCTATATTCTCCAGGGTATCAGGCTTCTTTTTCCAATACAGATTTACAAAACTTTTGTATTCTATTTTTGTGCAGTTGTAGAATTCACATAGTTCTGACAACACCGCAATGGAAACAGTGAGTTGTAAGCTAAGATGTTAGTAGCGCATGAAGTGCAATATTTCGGTACTACATGGCTGTTTCCTCTAATACGGGAAAGTAAGTGCTGTTGTAGCTCCACTACTTTCTTTATACTTTAGATGTTGATAAATGATTTTGATGGTGTTAAATGTACTCTGAGATGATATAACGTTACATTGCCCTATTCTTTTGTTTTTTCAAAAATACAAAATTGAAATGTTTTGACTAGTCTCTCACGTCGTTAATATTTACCCTAGCGGCGATTTGTTCACATTATTCCATTTATGAGTACATGTGCTTTAAATAATGTCAAGAAAAGTTTCTCGAAATCTCCAGTTTTCTGTGAAAACTAGTTCCAAATTCCGCATTTTCAGAAACTGTCCTACACCATTTTCTCAGAAATGGCTCCAATTTTTTTCTTCAGACTTTTCATACAGATAATGCTAATTGCACTCTTTAATATGACGTAAAGTTCATTTTTTTCTTCAAAAGTATACCAATGTAATTGTTTTGAAAGACATCTCGCACCGTTATAAATAATAGTAATGATAGTGACTTTATTTATGTGGCAAGACTTGAGCCATCAGGCCCGCTCTTCCGCCTAACCACAAATCGTTAATACGCACATTTCCTGCAATTTGTAAACACTATTGTATTTGTAAGTTACAGTGCTTCAAATGACTTCTAATGAAGTTTTTATGAAACTCAAAAAGTTTAATAAAACGAGGTTTTACCGTTCTTGAATATTCTTAAAATAATACATCCGTTGTGCTTTTAGGAAACTGAACATTTTTTTTTAAATGTCGAAAAAAAAAGTACTTTGTGCGGCGATAGATTGCAGCTGGCAAGAGTAAGTGACAAGTCTGAATAGCTAGCCGAGACCAAAGGAAAAAGAAAACTAAGTCTGTGCCATTCTCTGGCACCATTAATTTTACTTTCTCGCACTTACTGACGTAAGAAGATAAATTATTGTAATCGTGCGCCGGTAAACGGCGAATTTTCGACGCAAAAACTATTATTTCCGGGCTCTGGTAACGAAAACGTGGATAAATCTAAAACTATAGAAAACCAATTCCTCTAACACGTAGTGTTGCCAGAATCCCTGGTTTGTGCGTCCTTCATACCAAAAAATCGATTGCTGACAAAACGTCTGTCTGTCCGAAAATTTTTATAAAACAGTTCTATCAAAGTCGTGTTCTTGGAAATGAGCCAAAGATAACCTGCTGTAATTGCTAGGCTGCCAATTGTTTCTTAGTGCAGGTCAATGCTCCCCGCTTAGGACCTGCGGGAAATCTTTAAGAAAACCTTCATGAAAATCAATGAATAACTTACACATCTCTCTCTGTCTCAATCAGTGAAAAACTACTGATTGACAATGACTATTCACTGGTGGTGTCAGTTATAACCCTGCCACTGACAATCAGTGAATTGAACTGAACAAATCAGTGAAAATCGGGTCCTCTTTTTGAATGAGTGTAACTTCAGTGTTTGAATCAGTGAAATGTGGGACAACAAATTGAACGTGACGACTGAACGATCAGTGAACAATGATGGCACGGCACTTTTACCATGGATGAACAGTGAAATACTGGCAGTCATTATGAAATGGTTCGCATATTCGCTGATTGTCAGCGAAATACATATTTGGACTGAGATATCAGTGACTTCGGCTCTCACTGATTGAATCAGTGAGAATTTCACCGATTCTGATTCAGAGAGCAGTTACTAAATGTGTGTGTGTGTTTATATATATATAATAATGCGTATTTATTATGAATATTAGTATTCTTGCATATTCACACATAAATCTATGTTTATGAAATATATGTTGTGCATCAAAAACATTTTCTTTGTATTATTCTGTTTCCTAATAATAAAGACTCAATTCCTTAGCATTTCCTCACATGTAACTTCTGCACACATGTGAAAAATTACACTCAAACAAGAAATGCCTTCAGTATTCCAAATATTAATTTGATCCATTGTATGTAAAACAAGAAAGTAAAAGAATGCCAAAAGTGTTTCCTCTGTGTTAACTAAAATATCTTTGCTTTCAGTTACTGCCAAGTGTGAAAGGTTGGCGACGAGCTCAACTCATAAGAACTTGGTATGAATTAGTAAAGAAATTGGAACCTCCCACGTTTAAAAATGTGCTCGAGAGCATCAAAACGATGTTGGTGAGGACTCAACAAGGCAAAGTCCGTCAAGAGGTTTGTTGACAATTTATATTTTCAAGATGTCCACATTCGTTTTATTTATTTAGTTGTTGGTTGTTTTTTTTTAAAAAAAACTTGTTTTACAGGTCACTGAAAAAAGAAAAAAAAATTTTCTTGCTCTTTTATTATGTAATATATTACTTTCTTGTGAAGATAGTATAGGTAAAATTCAACTTTTGGGGTCACGATAAAGAGAGAGAAATTTGTTTTAAAATGTGACTGCGTTCATCTGTGAACAACACATTTACTTTTAATAAGGAAATTAGAAAAAAACGGGGTACTTTTTTTTAATTTCAATACAATTTCACTTAAAATAATGCAAAAACTCATATTTTGAAGAAAAAAACTGTACAAAAAGCCGAATTTTGAAACACGAATTTCATTAAGAAATATCTGTATTGAATGATGTAGTTGTAGGAGGAAATATGATTTTTTTATTTTGAGATATTTTTACATTATTCATAAGTACTAGAAGTCAAACAATTAAGGATTACACAAGGCTGTGAGGATTTGCTGCTTTTGATAAAAATGGGTGATTATGAATTAGAATTTCACCTTGATTACATATATAATTTTAATTTTTTGCAAAATTTTTTGTTTTTTATATTTCAAATTATCTCATACTTATGTCATACGTAAATGCAGGACTGTGACAATTCACTGCTTTTCATTATAAGCAGGGCGACAATGAGTTGGTGTTGCAGCCTAATTAAATATTTATTTATTTATTTATTACATATAGTTACAGGCAATCACCCAATTATCAAATATCATTTACATTATTATTTATATTACAGTATTATCGAAAATCATTTAGTAACAGGTTTTATAAATTGATATGGTGAACAAAATAAGTTATAATGGTTACAATTTGCACTTCTACACATTTTCCATAATGGCGCATAATAGTACAATGTTGATCTCGCAAAAGGAATATTAAATAACATGCTATCTGTAGAACGCAAATCACGCACTGGATTAGCCCAAGGAATTGTATAATATAATTCTGAAGAGTCTATATCATGATTAATAAGATTATACAGAAAAAGTACGTCAAAATAATCCCTGTGGGAGCGTAATGAGCTGATATTCAATCTAGTTGCGACTTCAAAATAATTGTGACTGAATCTAGGAGATGGAATATTGAGCTTAAAGGCAGCAAAAATAAAAAATTTATGGTGAACAGTCTCAAGTCTAGAGATATGGTTTTGGTAAAAGGGAGACCATATTTGTGAGCCATATAATAATATCGGTGTAACTAGAGTTAGATATAAAGTTTTGATGGTTTGCACATTATTAAATTCAGATGCAATACGTCTCACAAATCCCAACATCTGGTTTGATTTATTAATAATATCATCAATATGTAGATGAAAATTCATTTTTTGATCAAATATAATTCCCAAATCTCTAAAGTATGAGACTGATTCTAACATTGCATCTCCTAGTTCATACTTGAATACAGTGGGATTATTGGATTTAGTAAAAGACAAGGATTTACATTTTCCATAATTCAAGTTCAAACGTTTTGACGAACACCAATCTAACAATGTATTTAAGTCACATTGTAAATCGAAGCAGTCTTGTAATGAATTTATAGTTTTATAAATTTTCAAGTCATCAGCAAAAGTAGGAATTTGGAATATGGAAGAGTTTTCTTAAGATCTTTAACAAGTAGAATAAACAATAATGGGCCAAGGTGGGAACCTTGTGGGACTCCAGACGTGATATACATATTTCTAGAAACGTAGGATTTATATTTCACATTCTGCGTTCTCCCAGTTAAATAATTATAGAACCATTTCAAGATTGTACCATGGATACCAATTTCTTCCAACACATGAAGTAAAAGAACATGGTTTACAGGAAACGAAGGCTTTGGAGAAGTCTGTATAGATTACATCTACTTGTTTTTGTATATCTAAATTTCCAAGTATATAATGTTGGATAGTCATCAAATTAGTAACGGGAGACCTCCCTTTACAAAAACCATGTTGCTCTTCGATCAAAGTTGGATTTAGAATTTGCGTCAATTTTATTGTTATGATGGATTCCATCAATGTAGCAATTATACAAAGTTTAGAGATGGGTCTGTAATTCTCAACATTAGAACGTTTATCTTTTTTGTGAATCGGGGTTATATAACTGGTTTTCCACACCTTTGGGAGGGTTCCTTCTCACAGAGATTTAATAAATAAAGAGTGTAGAATTGGTGTCAGATTCGCATTACAATTTTTCAATAATAATGATGGTATACCATCAGGGCCAGGAGAAGTGTCGGTTTTCAATTTATCAATAGCATTAAAAACTTCTCGTTGGGTTATATCAATAAAGTCGACATCAACCAGTTTATCATCTTGATTTAAATTACTAATAATTGGAATATCGTCATTTATATACACAGTTTCAAAAAATGTTGCGAATAAATTTACAATTTGTTGAGGTGAATCCACGGTTTCATTCCGAAAGAACATAGAATTTGGTAAGCCGGATATTTTTCTTTTAGCGTTAGCATATTTCCAAAATGATCTAATGTCATGATCGATAGAAGATTCAATTCCTATTAAATACTCGGAATAATCCTGAGCTTGTCTCGCTTTACATTTTTTTCCCAAATCAGAGAAGATAGTATAATCAGTGACATTTCGAGTTAGTTTAAACTTTGAATGAGCGCGCGATTTCTGCTGAAGCATGTTTTTCAAATCCTTAGAAAACCAAATTGGATAAGAAGAAGAATAATATAGTTTTCTAGGAACGTGTTTCTCGATAATTTCATATAATTTATTATATAAGATTTCAGTTGATATGTCTAAAGAATTTACAGTAAATAAGGAAAACCAATTAAACTTTAATAATTCTTCATTTATTATATAATAGTCAGCTGGTTTAAAATTATACACAAGTTCGTGAGGGTCTAAGCGTGAAGTTAATTTGTCATTTTTAAAAATGATATTGAGAGCAGGATGGTACTTATCACAAGAAACTAGTGGAAAGTCAGATTTAATTATTTGAGATAACGAGTCATTGATGAATACTAAGTCTAGCATTTTGTCTTTAACATTTACTACGTTGTTAATTTGATTCACGTTCAAGTAATTCATAGTATTTTTGAGTAAATTACCAATCTGATAAGTGATATCAAAAGTACCAGCTGAAATATCATTTACAGTAATATAATTATCTGTAGTCCAATTGATATCAGGTAAATTAAAATCACCAGTTATTATAAATTTAGCTGTAGGGTATTTCTCAAAAATGTTTTCAAGGGACTCAGTATAATCAATATAAAGATTTATAGGAGATTTAGGAGGAAAATACACAGTACTTATAATATATACATAAGAATCAAATTGAAGGAGAATAAAAAGGTTTTCAACAGTTGTTTTATCAATTGAAATCAATGAACTCGTATATTTACGATTTATCGCGATCATGACTCCGCCACCACGTTCGCAAACGCTCGTATCTGGATTTCTGTCTAGCCTATATACATCAAATGAATAAAGATTTAACTCCGTGTCTGTGATGTCCTTGTGAAGCCATGTTTCAGTTAGGGATAATTTGGTGCGAAGTCCTCTGACGTTCTGATATAAGATTGATAGATCCGGGGATTGCCTTGTTTATAAGTTTTCCTGGTTTATAGAAGAACTATCTTTGGAATTTATTGTTGTACTATCTTTGGAAATTATTATATATGGAACTCCATTTCTGTACTTCAATTTACCTGCAGTAATACCTTTCTCTTCGTTTGCCTTCATTTGAGATAACAAACTTTTCAAATGTTCACGTTGCTTTAATGTCCAGTCAGCTGAGATTTTAACAGAACTTTTATTGTTTTCTTGTGTTTAAGAATGTCTAACACCAAGGAGCGATTTTTCAATATGACTTTCAACGGTCTAGTGCTAGATGGTAAATTTGTTTGAGAATTTGATGAGGATTTGGCAGGATTACCTCGTTTATTACTGAGACCTAGTCTCATTGTTGAAAATTCTCCAATATCGATGTCAGTGATAGCCGTTAAAATAGTTTTAGCTGCCTGTTTATCATCGATCAATTGTTGTTGTGTAGACACATTCGCTTGACCCTCATCGACACCAAACAAAATCAAATTATATGAACAGTTTTCTCGATCAATTATTTCACCATACATTTCTTCGAAATTTGATGATAAGGACTCCGGTCCAGATTCTAGATTTCTATTATTTTTAAGTTCTTGCACTTCCTTCAATAGCATCTCATTTGACACCTGCAAAAACTCAATTTTCCTATTTAATCCAGCAAGGAAAGTCTTAAGATCACCATAGTCAGTGGCCTCTTCACATTTATCGCAACAGTAACGAAGTCTTATAGATTTTTTCAGTGCAAAAACCTTAAGTTCTGAAGCTGAGAGTTTAGAGCACATTGGATGAAATTTAACATTACATGCACTGCACTCAACATAGTCTGGTTCACCAGGTTTGTTCTTCACACGGATGACCGAACAACATTCAGCGCAATTCATTGCCATGATTTATGGATCTTACATATTTATAATGTAACACACCTGTACGATTAATAAACCAAACAGTTATCAGTCCGCAACACGTCAAAATAAACACGTCCTACTCCGACCACAGTTTGATAAAGGTTTGATATGTAGATTTGGTTTCTTCACATCATCCACAGTTTCTGCGAAATTGATGATTACTTAAATTTCAAATTTGCAGTGTAGTACAAAGCTAGGCCAGCCATTAGACCTGTACCACATGGTCCTGACATTCCTATACCAAACCCACCACATGACCTACCATGTACATCATCTTCAGATTATCCAGACTGCTGTGATAGTGAAATGAACTTTACTTATTTTCCCAAAGAAGAGGGAAGATCCCAATTGTTTAATCAAGAAGAACTTAATGATTTGGTGCAAGATCTTGGCTTCTCAAAGGAATATGTGCAGGTTTTAGGCTCATGCTTGAAAGGGAAAAATAAGCTGGCTCGGGCACAATGTTTTAATGCTATCGAAGGAGAGATGAAGAGTTCCTTGATTATTTCACGAAAGAGGTCAGGTTTGTATATACACAACAACATTCACTACTTTCAAAATTTGAGAAATAATATGTCTGTGATCAATGGAGGTTGTTTATAGATTCTTCGAATCACAGCCTCAAAGCTGTTCTTCTCGTAATGGAAATTAATATGCCTCAGTGCCAGTATCTCATTCATGGAATAACTTGAAAAATTAATTATGAAGAACACCAATGGGTTGTCTGCGGAGACTTGAAAGTTATTGGAATATTGTTGGGAGTTCAACTAGGACTTACTAAGTTCCCTGCGTTCTGTGTGATAGCAGGGTTCATAAATTGCACTGGATCCAAAGAGATTGGTTCAATCAGAAATACTTTGAATTCCAGAGATAAAAATGAAATAAGAAGTTTGGTTAATCTTGAAATTAGTATTTTTCTACCACTCCATATCAAGCTTGGTATAATTTAAGTTTGTCAAGGCTCTGAATAAGAATGTAGATTTCTTTAAGTATATTTGTTCTAAATTTCCTTTTCTTTCAGAGGTCAATCTTAAAGAAAGCATCTTTCTTGGATCTCAAATTAGAAAATTGATAAAAGATGAACACAATGAAACTTTAATGAGTGATAAGAAAAACTGGCTAGGTAAAGTTTCAAAACTCTCTTCGTCAATTTCAAGGAAGTAAAAAACATCCAGATTTCAAATCTGCAGTGGATGATATGCTAATTTCTGTGAAGAATTTAGGATGTAACATGAACATTAAACTTCATTTTCTTCAAACCACCTTAATGTCTTCCCTTATAATCTAGGGGATTTCAGTTATGAACATGGAGAGAATTTATTTATTTATTTATTTGTTGTCAAAAAAAACAGTAAAAACTGTATATGACGTGTAGGGAAAGAAATTTATCTGTGCACATTTTCTTGAGGGCCAGAATTTTATTAAAAAAAAAAACAACAACGAAAAAATGAATTTAGAAAATAATTATTTTAGAAAAATAAAGATATTTGAAAAATGTTTTTCCCGAGTTATAGAAAATCAATTTCAACTGTAAATGAACTACAAGCAAAAGGAGTGCTCAACAAAACGTGCGCACAGTGAAGCTACATTTACGTCCTGAAGCAAAACAAGGGGCCATCTCAGCATTTGCTCAATGGATCAGGGAAACTGGACAAAAACCTGATCGAGATGGGGGTCATTGACCCGGAAGCTGAAGTACATTACTTGTTACAGGCGTATTAAATATTTTTTTAAATGTATACAATGCAAACATAAACTAATTCATTATATATCTTTGTTTTGTTACGTTAAACATTATTTTTCTTTTTCACGATCAGTATAGTCTCTAATTGTATAGAAACAGTTTTGCAGCAGAAAAGATTTTACTTTTAACTTCAATTTGTGTACCAACTTTAATTGTTTTATGTCATCTGGCAATGCGTAGTTAAGTAACGTACATGTATTGTATGTTGATTTCTTGTACTGAGCTGTTGATACTGACACTTGATGCACGTGATTTCTACGGCGTGTGTTGTAATTATAAATATCAATATTGCATGAAAATATGTTGAACAGAATGTATGACAGAATTTGAAAGAATTCTGAATGCATAGCATAATGAACTTAATTTAGTGTTTAATTCTGTTATATGTACATTCCATTTGAGGTTTGATTGAATTGAAAGACCTAAAAATTTTGTTGCCTCAACATCAGCTAATTGCATATTGTTCATTTTCAATGGAACATGCGATTTCCGATTTGAGATGCAAAAATGCATTGAAACAGTTTTTCTTTCGTTAACAATTAATTTGTTATTATTAAACCAATTTGAAACATCAAGACTTGAAATTTCATCAAGAAGACTTGAAATTTCATTTGAAGATTCATCAAGACTTGAAAGAAATGAAAATGTTATCAGGATAGATATTTTGAAGTGAAGACTGTTGATTCTTAAAGAGAGAAAGTAAAGAATTGCAGAGAAGACTAACATTGAGGCAAAATTTCAGCCGCTGCTATACATATTTATACTTATATACAAGTCTACTGGAGGAAAAATATCTAGTTTTAAATTTTTTATTCACTGTGTGTTTCTTGAAACTTTCGTAAATCAAGAAGTTTTGTTTACCAGTCTTTTCTTTGAAATCACCAGAAACTCGTACATGTTAGAGAAAAATGGATTTCATATCTATTATTCATTAGCTGAAATGAATTCGAATCACCCCCTTCAGAACCAAAAGCCCCAAGATTTGTTGTTGTTGGTTTGTTTGTTTGTTTTTTCTTTTCTTTTTTCTTTCCACATACTGTTTTTATTTTTACTGTTATTTTTCAGAATCTCAGGGCACCTAAGCGACCTTATCGTGAATACAACGAGAAAGAAAATTTAACCCAGGTGACGAAGAAGTTTTTGAAATAAATGCAAATTTCCTTGACTTCCTAAGGTTCTTATTTATTTGTGTTTTGTTTATTTTCTAGCTTAAAATCAAAGACATTAAAAAGGCATTTAGAAGTTTACAACCTTGTGAACGAGCTCCATATCTGGCAGATTATAGAGCAAAGAAGATTAATTATGAATTGCAGTTGTTCTGTGTCTAGTAAGTGATGCTGTTATAAATATGATTTCTTTTACTGGGTGAAATAATTTCAATGATTCACGCTGCTCGGAACTTTGAATCCATTATTTATTTACGGGTAGGCAGTTGCTCATTTACCAGTTCTCAGTAATTGTTTTAATGTCATAAATCAATAAGTATCTTGTACAAAAATTGATTTTATAATGTAACAATTGAAATAACTGCCTCCTTGGAGATTATTGGGGGTCGAAGAATTGTTTGGGCAATTTATGTTTTAGTCGGTTTCGATGGGGATTGTGTTTACCAAGTTCAAAATGAAGTGCAGATGGAATTTTATTAATTTTGCCGAAGAATTTTGCTGAAATTTGTATAAAAAAGTTTTTAATTGGAAGTATACCTAACTCAGAATGAATTTGTAGATTACAAATAAACCAAAAGGCTTTAACAATAGTTCTTAGGCAGGTATTCTTAAAAATATTGAATAGGGAATTGCATTTAACTAAAGCGCCATCATGTGCTCTAGCGCCATGGTTTAATTAACCCGACTTTGTTTTATTTACTGCACGTCTTTGAGTAGGTGGGGTAACATTGAGAAGCGCCGGACCAGCAAATGTAATAGAACGTTCAAAAACATCTCATCCTATAGAATACGGAGTGAGAAATGTTTCTTTGGGACCTTCGGCCTCAAACTTTTGGTTTTTAAGGCCCTATAAAACTTCGTTTAGGAGTTATTTAATTATATAGATTCAAACTGTGTAGCGGGCTGCGTTTGCATGAATATAGAGGTTTTTGTTCCTCAACTCCATGTAGTGCCATTGTTTTGATATTTTATTAGTTATTCTGTTATTTGGGATGGAGATGAATCCAACAAAACAAACATAATTAAAATTGGTTCAATTCATAATTTCATTGACAAAATTTATGTTACAAGAATATGACATTGACAGATATCTATTTCATTCGCTTATTTCTCCTGATTCATCTTTATAATTTCAGAATCTGTCGTTAATTTATTTTTTCAAGGAGCCCATTGTCCTAATTAGGAATAATTAATTACTTCATTTTTCAGGTCTTGTAAGTAGAGATCGAAAGTTTGGCAAAATTCCTTTTTACTTTCCCGTATACATGTGTAAATACGGAGTATAGGGAAATTTACGTCATCCTGCGCGAAAAAACGGCAGAAAAAATTCATTGCCAGGCCCTGATGATGAAAAAGTGGATAAATGCAGTTGCTAAGTTAAGAAAAACTAGTGGTGCTACAGAATGGCACAGACTTTCCCATATTAGTTTTCTATTTCCTTGGGTCTCGGCTAGCTATTCGGAATTCCCACATTCTCTTGCCAGCTGCCATCATTGCCACCCAAAGTACAGTGTTTGGCATTTTCTTAAGTTTTCGCTTTCCTAGTGGTAGAAAGGAATCATTAATTTTAGAATATTAAAGAACTCCGCCTATACGTGTGTATATGGGAAAGTGAAAAATCCTCTAGCACGTGATGTAGCCAGAATCCCTGTTTTGTGGGTCCTTGATACTAAGAAACCAATAGAAAGCAAAACATCCGCCCGCCCACTAAGTGTGCTCTATGAGATGACATTAACGCCATATTGCACTATTCTTTTGTTTTTCAAAAATTACAAATGTAATTTTATTACATCGTTAATGTACTTCAAATAACGTCACAAAGTTTCTCGAAAACTCGACTGTTTTCTGTGAAAACTAGTTCAAAATTCCGCGTTTTCAGAGACTCTCAAACACAGTTTTCTCAAATACGGCCCCAAAATTTTTCTTCAGACTTTTCAAACGTATAGTGCTAATTGCACTTGTTAATATGGCGTAAAGTTCATTTTGGAGTATTTTTTTTGTTTCTTCAAACATTACACAAATGTACTTTTTTTTGGCAGATCTTTCACTCCGTTAATATGCACATTTCCAGCAATTTGTAAACAGTATTGTATTTTTGAGTAAAAGTGCTTCAAATGAGTTCCAGTTAAGTTTTTCAAAAACTCCAAAATTTTCTGTCAAAACGAGTTTCAAATTTTGCATTTACAGTAGCACTCAAACGTCATTTCCTTAAAAAGGGCTTCAAATATTTCAAAGAAAATTGACATTTAGGACGAGGATTTAGTGTTTTTTTAATATTCTAAAATTAATATTTCCAATCTATAATTAGGAAACTGAAAAATTAAGAAAATGCACTTTAGACGGCTATAGATGGCAGCTGGCAAGAGTATGTGTCAAGTCCAAATAGCTAGCGCAGAAGGAAATAGAAAACTAATACAGGAAAGTCTGTGCCATTCTGTAGCATCACCAGTTACTTTCTCGTCTTACTTCGTAAGAAAAAAAATAATTGAAATCGTGCTTTGGAAATCGGCATTTTTTCGACAGAAAAACTATTGCCGAGCGTTTGTAATGAAAAATTGGATAAATATCGTTTTTTAAAAGGGAATAGAAAACTAATATGGGAAAGTCTGTGCCATTCTGTAGCACTACTAGTTATTATTGTTACAATTTTTTAACTTTTAAGAGTGTGAATCACTTAGTTGTACTTTTGGAGTTGTTTTAGTGGATTTTGATTTTGCCTTTGCCTTTTTTGGTGCCTATTTTTGGCATTTTGCCTTATTTGTGCCTTTTTCATCTTTGTTTTCCTTTATTCCCCTCTTGGCATCAGTCTATGTCGAGTTGAAAATTTAACTGCAATCCTAGACAACATGAAGGCATGGTCATGTGTTGTTTTACTTTTGAAGCAGAGGCACCAGAGTCAGGTTGTATTAAAGATCTAAAGGAAGATGATACCAGTGAAGATTTTTGATATTTTTCATTGATTCTGACAGACGTTCGACTCACGAGGAATCTCATTGTATGAGTATGGCCTCGGATCCCTTTTGAGGACTGAGCTGTCGTAAATGAAATACCCTTCTCAGTTCTCTTGTGTTATCTCTTCCTTTCTGGCAATTACAAGTGTGAAGGACTAAATCTATTATTGTGTTTTCACTGATACCATTTCAAGATTTGAAAGAAAGTCCACTGTAGCATTTTATAGAGAGAGCATGGCAGGTAAAATAAATTTTTAGTTGTCATACCGAATGGTCAAATACAATCAAGATTACAAAGAAAATATAGTTTCCTTCCTTGAAAGAGCTAATGTAAATTTTACAATTACAATAGAAATGTGAATCATTTTAATTATTAATCTTTTTTACAATAATTACTTTTAAATGGTAGTTTTTCCTGTTTTACATCCATACTTTAAGCCAGAAGAAATTGCTTTTATATATGCCTATTTTAGTAAAAATAAATGTTGTTTTGCCTGCCTATTTTAAGTGAAAGAAATGCCTGAACTTCCAGACTCTACTTGTGTTAATGAAATGTACCTTATTTTTTTCTAGCAAAGTTGTTCCAGAAAAATTCTTAGATACAAAATCCTTGAGGAAAACCTTGGAAGTTGAGTGTTAAAATATGGACAAATGATAACTGTTTGTAATGAATGTGCATTTTATCTAATTCAAAAAATAAAGTAAAAATATAGTAATATTTTTCATGACAATATCTTCATTCACCTCTTTGTAAACTGGTGTGATCTCTGGAATTGAAGAACCGATTTTGATGTGCTTTTCACTGAAAGGTAGAGTATTTGTTGTGCTTAACATGCTACTTTTTTAAAATTATTATTTTCTGTAATGTAAAAACAATGATTTTTTCATAAAATTTACAATTTTATTTTTATCTTAATGAATCTTTTAACTTGTGAACTTCAAAACAAGAGGAAAGTTGATATTCAGATATAATTTCTCCCATTGTTTCTTTTCTATCTTTAAAACAAGGTTTATGTGCACTCGTTAGTTGTTTTGTGAATATTTGGAAGAAGGAGAGTAAATTTACAAAAGAATCTTAAAACCACCTCAAAAGTCCATAAATTATGTTTTTATATATTTATTTATTTAAATATATAATTTTATATATATTAATTTTATAAATATTATTATATTTTATTATATATTTATTTATTTAAATATATATATGTTTATTGAATAATGGTAGCAGCAACAAGCTGTTATACACATATCTAATCGTGTTGCTTAATAAAGTGTTTCTATTTTGTACAATACTAAGTTCACATATCATTGTAATCATAATCGATGGCTCATTTACATATTTTATCAAATATAACACAATAGTTTATCACAAATATTTCTTATATCACATCTGAATATCATTTATCACTATTTATATACTATTTTATTTATTTATATACTATCTATATACTATTTATAACTCAATTTTGTCCTGGCTATTTTTAAACTCACTCAGAGTTTCCTTTTTGATGCATTCCGCTGGTAGTTTATTCCATGTGTTGACTATTCTATTGGTGATAAAATGTGCTCTTTGTCCAGTCTTTGTTTTCTCTTTCCTCAGTTTCATCTTGTGTCCCTGTAGTCTATCATCAGTAGGTCTTGTAAAGAAGGATTCTTGTTGTGGGATTAGTCCATTGCATATCGTCCATCAAAATTCTATATGTTTCTACAAGATCGGTTCTAGTTCTTGTCTGTTCAAGTAACAATAAGGACATCTGACATCTTTTCTGGTAATTGGAATCTAGGCGATGCTCTTTTGGTATGTTACTTACTCGTTTTTGTATTCGTATATGTTTTGATTCCATTTGATTGCTCAATTACTGTTTGAGCTATTGAAGTTCAAATTTGTTTTTGGAGGTTTGCTGGGAGTAGGCAGTAAAACACGTTTAGACAACAGCATAGCAATGATGGTGGTTGCAAAGTTGGAAGGGTGGAGAAGAACCAAGCTCCAAGCAGGTGTCACAGAATGAGGCAGGTAAGGGCATGGAAAAGAGAGACTAGGTGAACCTGGGCAGGTGGACGGGTCAGGTGAAGGGTAGCGTGGGGATCCGCTATAGATTAATTCATTCCTTTTCCTTTAATTGATGCTTGTGATGCATAATCACCCAGGCATCTTCAGCTAGTCTATGTAAATAAAATTGCAGTGCATCTCTAGGATTTCAAAGTAACTTTTTTTTTTGTCATAATCTCGTATGCTTATTTAGATGATACAAAAAAATTTAATTTTTTAAGAATTTTTTCTCTCTCTTAATTCTGAATAATCTCTAGAACATCTAAACTGATTTTGATGCAGGAATGTTTTTGAGGGCATAATTCAAGGTGCGTGAAGTTGGCACCCTCCACTTTGGCAAAAGATCAAAAACATACATCAAAGTTTTGTCCAAGTTTGCCCAACCTTTAAAAAGTGTTGCCTGTCACACAATGCTGGAAATTGCAAATCAAATTTTGGACTTTGAAGTGACTAGCACCCCCACTTGTGAATTTCGCAAACATTTTGCCGAAGTCAAACAAAGGCAGAAATCGCAAATCAAAAGCCCCCCCCCCCCCCCCCCCCCCCCCCCCCCCCCCCCCCCCCCCCCCGCTAAGATGGTAAAAAGTTCCCCTCAACCAAATTACAAATGAGTGGTTCCACTATAATTCTAACATCAAAATAATATTTTTGAAAGGTTTCTTAGCCCCTGTACCACCACCCACACCCATATACAGCCAAAAACGTGTTTTTTTAATTTCATTTTTTTCGACACTTCAACACTATTTTATCAGACTGAAAAAAATATGATAAATAAGAACACAATTTAAACTATCAGAAAAACATTTTTCAATATTTTCTTAGGCCCAAATTCAAACACAAAAAAATATTTTCGAAAAAAAAAATCAAGAAATATTTTTTACTGTGTCTAGAAGCTTGGAACAGGCTCGAAAAAATGTCAAAGGTTCCTCTTAAGTCACAAATTGTTCATTTTTTTCAGATTTTTTCGATTGCTGGGCTGCAGTTAAAAAAGTAAAAACCATTCGTCAGAATCGTCGTAATTTATTAACACATCTTCGAGAACGTTGTGTTATTGAAGTTGCTGAAACAGTTGAAAATTCCAACTGAAATAACTCTGATTCTTCAAATTCTAGTGAAGAATACTATCCATATATTGAAATTTATGATAAAAACACCCTTCCCAAATTGATATTCAAAGTTGACCTTAGTGACGATGAATGGTGTTCAATATATCCAACATCAAACACATATAGAGAGAAAGGCATACTGGGGAAAAAATGTAATAAATTGAAAGACAGTTGGACAACAATTTTAGTCAAGGCAATATTTCTAAAGACCAAATTCCCTTGCGCATTCTTGTTCAAATGTTGGAAAGTTTATAATGAATAAGTATTTTTAAATATTCTTGAGAATTGTGAAGAGTATAAGGCAAAGATTAGCTGTCATTGCTTATATGGACCAATGTTGGGTGCTGGAATTACAATAAACTTTGTAACTCTCAATTCTTGAGAAATATTACATGGCGGAAAATGACCAATAAAAGGACAATCACGCCGGAATGTAAAAGAAGAATTACTGCATAAAAAACCCAGGCAGTTAATCAGGAAGCTATGCCGGATTTATCATATAGTGATCCATGGCCACCATATTTTCCCCTGAAGGAAACTTTGCGAAAAATAAAGGAAAAAGCTAGCAATGAAAATTTGAAAATTGGTAAACCTCTTACTGTAGTAGGTTCATTCTGTATCTTAAAATATGGGAAATATGTTGGATACAACCAAAATGTCTCCAAAGATCCGTTTGTCCCCATGCAATTACCGTCTATAAAACGTTGATCAAAAATACTTTACAGTAGAAATAGATGCCACAGGTCAGTTAGTTAAATCTATAAAGACGCCTAATGGAGAGAGTAAACGTATGTTTCTGTATCAAATGGTGTAAGAGGTGAGAATGGGCCTATTCCTGTTTTTCAAATCCTGAGTGAAAGAAATGAAGTGAATCATATCGTTTTGGATCAGAGAGCATTTGAAACTCGGCTTCCCCATTCCTAAAAAGGCAGATCGTGAAATCTCATTAGCCTTGTTCCAAATGCAGCTGCACTGAGATACAATGACAGATAATTAAGGAAATATCTTTCCGGCTGTTTTTGTAGGGTCACCAAACAAGAATTTCATCATTCATTAATTGCAACGTTCGTTGATACAGAGTTGATATAGCACATTCTTTTAAAATTATTACTGAAAAATCCGTTTTCCTAGAAAAGCATCCCAGTATAAAAGACTTTTTTACTTTCTCGCCTTACAAATTCTTCGTAAGAAGAGAAAGTTATGTAATCGTGCGCTGGAAAACAATAATAATAAAAATTTCTTTATTTCTGGCGAGGCTCAGGCCATAAGCCCAGCTCTTCCGCCTAACCACTAAAATATTTACATTTACAATAAGTACAATTGAGGAGTTCGGGTGGAAACAATGGTAGCTGACATTTCACGTTAATTACGAAAGTGCAATAATCGTTTTAGATAATGAAGAATGAAGAAATATGCTGCACACAACTAATGAAACATAAAATATGAATGTATTTTCGTTGGTAACTTTTGGACTCTAAAACTAACATGATATAAAGAGAGCCCATGTTTCTTATTTTCAAGAAGGATGTGGAATATTAATAATTTTACTTTCGCAAAATGTCAGAAATTATTCCCTACACCCGAATGCCTCAATTGTTGACAAATTACAAGAAGAAAGGAGGGCAGATTTTACATGTAAATCTGGGATGCAAGACTAGGGACCATCCCGGCATACGCCTTAAGCGATTGAGTAAACCCAGGAAAACCTCAATCAGGATGGCTCCTTAAGGCCGTAACACAAGAAAAAATAGAAAGATTAAAGGAAAAGGGTAAAAGCAAAAGGAAACTAGAGGGAGTTAAAGGGTAAAGGCAAAAGGGAAGCAGAGGGAGAAAGAGAGAGGGAGTTGGAATTAAATTTGAAATTAAGGAGAGTGGGGAGGGGAACGCTGATAATATTATTATAAAGTTTTTCGTATACATAAATGTAGTTTTCTAGATGGACGCTGAAGACTAGAAGATAATCTGTAACAGAAGAAGAAACAGAAGATACAGAAAGCAGGCAGATGAACAAGAAAAAATACAACATACCAAGAAAAATCATACAGTACAAAGACTGAAAATGCGTTAAAAACTTATTATCTAGTACATGTAACATACTTGGCGTTAGGGCTTTCAGCGATAAAGTAGAAAAGTGCAGAAGAACAGCTTGACGTCTTGAAATGTAACTGAATTTGGTCAGTGGTAATAGCGTACGTGGTGTTTAATTAGGATGTGAAAATGGAAATAGTAGTTTGGGTTTTCTATAATTATTTGATTTAATCCAATCACAGAGTCGAGTTTTAAATTTTCTGAAATCGCTAATTTGTTTTAGATATATGGGTAGTTAGTTCCATATTCTAATTACAGTTACAGTAAATGACTTACTGTAGGATACCTTATTGTGCCGCGGTATGCATAGTAATTGCGAGGAACGTGATCATTCAAGCGTCGGCATTTTAAAGTTGTGCAATAATTGCGTTTGATAGCGATTATTCAAAATTTTATGGAGAAGGAGAAGGCTATGCAAATTTCTCCTTTTTTCGATTGAGAAAATGTTTGTTTGGCCGTAAAACTCAGATACATGATCGTATTTTCTAAGATCGAATATGAAGCGGATGCATGCATTTTGTGCTATTTGTAATATGCGTTGTTGCTAAGTCCGTAAGCAGGAAATCACAATAATCGAAATGTGGCATTATAAGTGAATTTACTATGCTTATGCGAGTGTTAATGGGTAGTAGTTCTCTGACTCGTTTTAGGGAATGGAGGCCTGCGAAGACTTTTGGCAAATCTTACCTACTTGTGTGGTCCAACTAAGTGTGTTGTCTATACGTATTCCTAAGTTTTTTACATCGCTACACCAGGGAACAGGAGAGTTACCTATGCTAATTTCCGGAAGGGAAGATTTCTCCAATTTGTTCAAAGCGCTGCGAGAGCCTATCAGTAAGCTTTGCGATTTCATTGGATTTAATAAGAGACCAAGGGCTTCTGCCCATTTATTGAGAGCATTTAAGTCATCGTTTATTTTCTGGGCTAATGAGTTCAACTCCGATAGGTATTCACTTATATAGATTTGTAGGTCGTCAGCGTACATTTTGTGTTTACAGTGATTGAGGCATTGTCCTATGTCATTTACATAAATTAAAAATGCTAAGGGTCCTAGAACTGTTCCCTGCGCAATACCACGGGAAGTTTTAACAGCAGCGATTGTTTTTCACCAGATACAACGATTTATTGTCGATTTGAAAGATATTGAGTGAACCATCGTATTGTCGGTTTAGCGAAACCCAATATTTTCATTTTTTCAAGCAGAATTTCGTGATCGACCGAGGCAAATGCTTTACTAAAATCTAGAAGAACAAGTATTGTTAATTTACCTTTGTCAATGGAGATTCTAGCTTCAATAATATTTAAGAGAACAGTACCTGTGTTTCTGCCTGATCGGAAGCCATATTGTTGATCACTAATGAGATTTTTGCTTTCGAGGTAACATAATTTGACGTCGCGCAATTTTTTCTAGAACTTTTGAAATTGTAGGTAGAATACTTATCGGTCTGTATTCAGGAGGGTTTGTGATAGTTTTAGGAAGAGGGTGGACAAGCGCGGTTTTCCAAGAGTTTGGATAATTACCACTTGCAAGGGAAAAGTTTATTATGTCAGTTACAATGGGATATATAACTTCGGCACTGGCTTTTAGTAATTTAGCATTGATATTATCTGTCCCTGAGGCGTTTGATTTGAGGCTCTGAATGGTTTTGAAAATTTCATAATGATTTGTAGATGCAAAAAAGAATTCTTCCTGAGTGTGTACCGAAACGGATCGTAAGGTTGAGAGAGTTTTGTTTTTTGAGAAATAATCGAAGTGAGGAGCCATGTTAGCAAAACGCTGGTTAAGAGCATCAGGGGTGCATCAATTTGCGATGGGGTTCGCGATTTGCCTAAGCCTAAGGAGCGCAGCGATTTCCGTACTTGTTTTGAGTCTCTGGTCGTGCCAGGAATACTATGATAATATTTAATTAAATGAATAATTAATTTTAATAAATAATTAATTTAATTAAATGCATATTAATTAATTCAATTAATAGAAATGGGCTAATTTTCGCCAGAAAAACTCTTGTAGCTGGGGTCTGGTAGTGAAAAAGTGGATAAAACGTGTTGCTATATTTAGAAAAAAAATCCTCTGTCTCGTGGTGTAGTTAAAATCCCTGTTTAGTTGCTTCTTAATACAGCAAAATCGATTGACGGCAAAACGTCCGTGTTCAACGCTAGCGCCTAAACCGTCTGGCCGATTTTCTTCAAAATTGATATTCCCCAATCGACTTGGCTAATCTCGCGGCTTCTGGAATTTGAAACCGATATTTTAATTTTTGGGGGTACTTTACATGAAGCCCGTCGGAGATTTTCAATGTTAAAAAAACTGCTCCAATTTTTTTGATAAAATTTAGTTGTTGAATAGTGCAAAGAACGTTAAAGGGACTGATGTAGGTATCATTCTCGTTGATATGCCCAATTTTTCGACAATTGCAAAAAACTATTTAAAAACTGCAAAATTGAAGATATAGATTTTTGCCCCAGACGAAGTCAGTTGTACAAAATTAGCACTTTAAATAAGTTTATGTACCATTTTTTTTTTGAAAAACTAATAGTTATTGCGTAAATTGCGCTCCAAATTTTTTCTTTAAATTTTCTTCACTTATGTAGTGAAGGACGTTAAAAATATGGTTCTAGTCCTTCTGGGAAATACTTTTTAATAATATAAATTTTTAAAACTACAGAATTGTAGATAGCGACTTTTACATCAGACAAAGTCTCTTGTACAAAATTAGCTCTTTAAAAAAGGTTTTGTAGAATTTTCTGAAAAAAAAACCGAGTCGTTTTTGCGTAATCTTCGCTTCAAATTTACAAAAAAAATTCTCAAAAACTGCTCCAAAATTTTTCTTCATATTTTCTGCACGTGTGTAATAAGGGACGGTAAATAAATAAATAAACTAGTTGTGCTATAGAATGGCACAGACTTTCTCGCAGTAGTTATTTTTCTAATATCGTTGGTCGGAAACAATTTGGAATAAGCCCTTCACTGCTCCTTTCTTGTTCTGAAAGACATGTTTCTCGCATGTTGACAATTACCGGCTCCCTAATGATAGAACTGATACAATTAAGTTTTCACTAAAATATAAGTAGTTTGTCCGCATGTCACTTCCGTGGCGCAGCTGGTTAAAGCGCCTTGGAGTTGAGATCTTCAGTAAGGAAGATGCCGAGTTCAATCCCCAGATCGAGATTTTAACTTGATGAACGTTATGTTGCAGGAAAAAACATTGAAGAGTATAGATACTTTATTGAAAATCATTTGAAGTACTTCTACTCATGAATAGAATCAATGCAGGTAAATAGACAGGACTTGTCTGTGTTTTCCCAAACTGCATCTTTTAAACAATTTTTCAACTCTGCTTTTCGAATTCTGAAGCGTAAGACATGTCAAATCAACCGTTGTCTAGTATATATCTGTATGAACCAATTTAAGTAAAATTATGAGTATTTTAACTTTAAATTGTATTACAATATAACCAGAACGCATGCAATGAACTTACATGTCCCTAACGGTTCCGAAATTATTATTACTTTCTCGCCTTATGAATACTTCGTAAGAAGAGAAAGTTATGTAATCGTGCGCCGGGAAACGGGGAATTTTCGCCAGAAAAACTCTTATAGCAGGAGTCTGGTAAAGAAAAAGTGGATAAAAGCTGTTGCTAAAGTTTAAAAAGATTGTGGTGATATAGAATGCCAGAGATATTTTCGGAGATCTTAGTTTTAAAATCTCTAAATTGGACTTGTTTTTCTGTTATGAATGATGATGTTCCCAGATACCTTCCCTGAGCGCGTAAGGGACATTTTTTTAACATACTTTGGATATTTTCATTTTCTAATGCGAGAAATGAAACCACCATACTCTATTACTGTTTTATAAGTATTTCATGCCTATCCATTGTGGTCGCAGCGTTTAATCAGCGAGGATTGATACAGGTCTTCCGAGGGAATCTTAGAGAAGAAAAAATTTGGAGCCGTTTTCGAGAAAATTTTGAAAATCCCCGGGAGGCTATAAAGTACCTCCAAATTTTGAAGAATCTTTTTCAAAATCTCAAAGCTTCGACAAGAGAATATCCATTTTCGAAGAAATCGTAAGTATGGTTTAGGCGCTAGCAGTGTTCACAGATGGACGGATGGACAGACAGACAGACAGACGGACGTTTTCCTTTCAATTGGTTTTTCGATATCAAGGACTCACAAAACGGTTTCTGGCTACAGCACGTGTTAGGGGATTTTTTTCTTAATTTAGCAATTGATTTTATCCACTTCTTCGTTTTCACTTTCCTGGCAATTAATTTTTTTCCGCCGAAAATTGGCCATTTTTTCGCACAGCATTACATAACTTTCCCTATACTACGTATATCACTCCGTGTATACGTACGTATACGGGAAAGTAAAAATGATGAACACATCCAATATTTATCAGAAATATTGAATCTCCTGGAATGCTCGAATTGTTATTTTTAGCACATACTCATATTGTGATATACCAATATATTATATATTTTGACAATAACATTTGCTGTAAATGGGTTGGGTTAAAAGGGTCTGCAAATGGCAATATACAGCCTTAGCAACGCCGGCGTAGTGGTTGGCAAGGTCAATAAACTGCATTCAGGCTGTGAATAGGTGGGGGCGCTGGCTGGAAAGACATAAGATAATTTGGGATTGGTCTAGAAAGGAATGACTATCGAGGGCGTGGCTACTTGATTTGGTAAGAAATGAATGGATTGGCTAAGGGAGAATAGACTGTCGAATTTTGTCGTTTTGTTTAAAAAATAAGAATGAAGGACGGATACCGAGGCGTTGAGGGCGAAAAACGGAGTAAATGACATTCTGATAGAGGTCGTCAAGTTGTACAGATCGCTCGCGAGTATAATATTAGGGGAGTGGGACTTGTAAGTTTGACGTGAGACTCAATGGTTTTCGGACTCTGAAAATTGATGTGCAGCAGTAAATTTGCTTAGGACTTTGAATGTTTTTTATATTGCGATTTTTGACTTTAATGTTTTACCACGTAGTTGGGGAGAACTAGGAACTGTGAATATCAAGTAAGAACCGGTAGATATTCTAGGCAGTGAGGGCTGGATTCGTCGGCAGCGTCGCAAGATTAGAAAGAAGCTGGACTTGGGATTATCTGCATTCAAGTGAGAAGATACTGCGGGGCGCCGTCGATCAAGATCACGTTAGATACGTACTGTAGTCCAAAGGTTTTATTTTAAAACGAGGTCATGACCTAAAGGCAGAACAATTGTCAAATTGTTAAATTTTTCTTTTGGAAATGAAAAGATGATTTTCATTTAGTTAATCACAACTGTCAAGTAGTTAGAGATATATAATTATTTCCTTTCAGATTCCTCGCCATACTGTATAGTTGGCAGATCAAATAATCGGCTATCTAGGCGATAGCGATTATCCGTTACGTGACCCATTGACCCAGCTAGCCTCTGATTGCTTGGATGCTAAAATGCTTCTAGCGTCTGCCGCGAGATTGCGACGAGCAATGACGCATGCGCAGACTGCGAGGTTCTCCACTCCCCTCTTCACCCCGGCCCAGGATTCTCGAGTCCCGAAAAGCTAGCATACGGATACGGGCAGCAACGGCTGGTGAGAAAGCACCGTGTGAGAAAGGCTTATGAGAGCAAGTTGCTCGTTTGTGCACGAGAGAGCAGCACACTTGAGGTTGTCAGAGAAATATTTTTCTTTCTCACTCGTGATTCCGTGCTTGGTGATGAGCACAAATAGTAGATATAGTGCTCGCCTACTAATTCTCAATTAATATCTAAGAAGTTGAATACTGGCTTAAATATATTCAATTTTATTTTGGTTCGAAATATATCAATTCACAAGTGATCTCGATTGTCAATCGCGAGTGAGAACTAAAGCGGAGCTATTTCATAATTTGCTTTCAAGAAGTCTCCTGACATAAATCTGTTGAAGAAGTGTAAGATTTGTTTCAATAACGTAGATTCTAGAGAACATTAAGAATCATGATGTCTTCAGTTCGCATAATTGTGGAGCATCCCCAAACACATGAGACACGCTACGCCACTGCTACCTATTGCTGATATTTTATTCCTGAAATTCAGAGCGTACTGCAGGACCAATCTCGCTCTTCTGTAATTCTCCTTGCGAATTTTCTCTTTCATTGTATCGTTCGAGATGGTCTCACATTTATCAATTCCCAGATATTTGTAAGTTTTACCTGGCTCAAGATCTTGAATCACAGTGTATGTGGGTCATTCCATATTAAATCGACACAGTTTTAATTAAAATTTTACCTCATCATTTTAGATTCAGATGAAATTTGACACATAGGTAGTATGCATGGAGAATAAGAAAACTACAAATTTTGAGTAAAATATTGCCACCCGTTTCTGAAATACAGCCATGTAAAATTTTGCAAAATTGGCTTCCCGACATTTTTAAATTGATCTAGAACCTCACCAAATTAAGATAGAGAGCTGGAACAGGTGTCATTTTGCAGCTTTCTTTATGGCCTTTTATATGATATACAACTCAATAGGGGTTGCGTTCAAAAATATTTTCAAATTTGAATTTAAATTTTGATTTTGAGTTTTTTCAAAATGCCCATCTTCAAAAAAATTGAAAAAATTCTATAATAATCCTTGTATATATCCAAACAGATGGAGCAAGTTTAAAAATGGGACTGCAATGGGTTCATATGGTAATATTTATTTAAAATGCACAACATTTACTTACTCTAGATTTTACTGATTTAAAATGCATTTTATTTCAAATTATAAGACCTAATATATACAAATTATTAAGCCCGAATTTAAAATGACACCTGTTCCAGCTCTCTATCTTAATTTGGTGAGGTTCTAGATCAATTTAAAAATTTTCGGGAAGCCAATTTTGCAAAATTTTACATGGCTGTATTTCAGAAACGGGTGGAAATATTTTACTCAAAATTTGTAGTTTTCTTATTCTCCATGCATACTACCTATGTGTCAAATTTCATTTGAATCTGAGATGGTGATGTAAAATGACTGTGTTGATTTAATATGGAATGACCCATGTATCAACTTCAATGCTCTCTGACGTCAATTTGCCTCTTTTTAAATCGATTTCTGCACACTTGCCAAGGCCAAATTTCATACAGATGTCATGGCTAAAGTCATTCATGGCTATAGACCGGAATAATATGTAGTATCAAAATATGTACATAAATAAGTGATGAAAATAGTAAGAATATGTAATAAATATGTGAAATCCGATATAATATGTAATATTAAAATTCTGTAATTAAAAACCATTTACATAGCAAGAAATTACATTTACAAAAACTGCTCACTTTACATTATACTACATTCTCGTCAGTAGTAAAAGCTTAATCTATTGTAATCCAGGGCCGTAATTTAGCAGCCGCAATAGAAGCCATCGCACAAACTGGCGAGATCTACGACCAAGAAACGTACACTGTAGCCTCTTCATCGAAGTGTTAGCACATAAGCAAACTGCACATGTATTGGGCACCGGGCTTCCCTGATTGGCTAGCGGGCGCGGAGCTCGAAACCGCGCGAAATTCGTTTACGTTCTCTCACTAGTGTTGTAGGTTCGCTTTAAACGCTGTTTTGTCACTTTTTAAACTGCACAAATGATTTACATTTTATTGCTATCCGGTGGATCCAGCCGACCATTTTTTTGGGGAGGGCATCATAGTTTTTTTAAAATAATATACATATGTTATTATAATTATTCATTGACACAGACGAATCAAGGATTTTATTCTGTTCATGTCTCAACATTGTAATGCGCCATTAAAAAATGTTTAGTTAGAGGGGAGGGTAAATGTGGCAAAAACAAAGGAGGTTGAAGGGATTGATAGAAACCGAAAGTTTTCTCAGTATTATTTCCAACTTTGGGCAGAATTAAATTAAAATTAACTTAGGTTGGAAATTGAAAATTTTATTAAAATATCTACTGCACTTCACATATTGTAAACATACATTAGTAAAGTATATTATAATCTTATTGGAGGTAATTTCATTTATTTCAGAAGGATAAATAGGTTGTAATAGAAAGGGTTGTAGGTATTCAAATTTCTCAATGATGTTTGCATACAACTAATTTTTTTAATTTTTCGATAGCATCTAAATGAATTTGAACACATTTATTGAGGACATTTTTATGATGGTTTTAGTGCCTGAAATCTTTAAAATCTGCTCATGTGAATAAAAAGAGGCAACTATAATCGATTCATCATGTATTTCATACTATTGAAATGAATTAATTACATTACGTATTGTGAACACAATCAAAAGAAAAAAAAACAGCAAAAAGGCAATAATGTAAATATGATACACAATGACTAACTATGAGACTTCACTTCGGCATGACCTAGACTCTAGGTATGATCATGTCAGTAGCACACAGTTCTTTCTGTTGAATTTGTACAACCACTGGCATAATCGTCTTCACAAATATCTTCAATGTATTCAAGAAGGGTCTGGTGATATTAGCATGATTCTGCAATACTCATTCCTATTATAAAATATTGAAGGAATGCTCCTCTTGTAGCCTTATCAGCTGGCAGGAACCGCTGTTTCAGCAGTTCTTGCATTGCAAGGAGGATGCAAATAATGAGTCACAAATAGCCCGAATTTTTAATGAATTAATTTTTTCATAGTTCCTTGGATAATCGCGGACATCAGTTTTAGAACAACAATTATAACTCGAAATTAATGTTCACGTGCTCACTATCACTATGCGTGGCAAAGTTTTGTTTTGAAACTGAATCAAGACGTTTGTAAACAAATTTTAAATCAATACATACAAATCGAAAACCCTACGTATCTTATTAAAGGCATCTTTTCTTTTTGTGTCTACAGTGTTACGTTTTATTTTTACTCACAATGTAGCTGGACAGTCAGATTTTTAAGAAAGTCTTCTATTTTTCGCCCCTACTACGGTACTTCTCTGTATGAACTATGATGGCATACACTTTTCTGAAAGCGAAAGGAAAAATTTAACTATCTTTACAATAAAGTTATAACATAAGATGTATTTCTGTCAACTTACGAACAAACAAATCATTTTCCTGAAGGTTTTGATGATCTGACATTCCATTTCGTTTGGGTGATCTTCGCACATTTCTCTACCCAAATGTCTTCAATCGAACATATTGCAGTTCTTATGACAGTTTCTTCTTCATAATACATTAAAATTTCATAGCTGTAATTTGCTTGGAAAGCAATACGATTTAGTTTCCTAGTTCCCATTTAAAAAAAAATGTTTTGGTACTTACTGACAAAACACGTTGGATTGTAAGATAGTTCCCATAATGGTAAAGACTAATATAACAGCTGTCAGAGAAAAACGCCCGAAAACGCAGAGTCGATCGCTTTGCCTACGAACACAGTAACCGAGTCCGTGCATTCACTATTCATACGAATTTCGCGCGGTTTCGCGCTCCTCGCCCGCTAGCCAATCAGGGAAGTCCTGTGCCGAATACATGTGCAGTTTGCTTATATGCGAAGTATTACACGTCGGGGATCGCAAATTTTTCTCGAAAATTAAGGTTACAGATCACAAAACGCAGTGGCAATGATATTTTGGACACCTAGATTTCCCCAATAATGTAGGAAAAGTGATTATTTAAAAAATACATCTTTTCATAAAAAATATGGAATTAAATTGAAGAAAATTGATAAAATACGAAAATATATTGTGAAAACAGCAAAATATGTAATATATTACTAAATATGTAAAAATATGTAACGAAAAAATTCGATATTGTGTTAGGACGGCGATGATTTGCCAAGATTACAATTTTGAGAAAGGTAAGTAGAAAGACAAAAAATATGTAATTACATAAAAATCCGGTCTCTATTCATGACAGAATTTGGGAGAGAATCTCTTCATTCCTAGCAAACATTTCAAGTAGTCTAGTCAAATAGTAGAAAATGGGGAAAGTTTTGGTGTAGTTTTGATTTTTGGGTCCTATGTTTTTGGGGTCGCTGAACATGAATATGTTTGTTAACAAAAAGTTTGCCCGGAAACACGTTTTGTTTTGCGCAAAAAACATGTTAAAAATCCGACATTTTTCAGTTTTTTCCATTCAAAACTATCCATTTTTCGTAAATAAAGGTCATACATAAAATTGCCTGCATTTTATGTCTTAAGGTTTTTGTTCTCCTAAGTATCATTTAAACGCTAGAGCCACGTGAATTTTGGTGTTTTTATAAAGAAAATTGTGAAAATGGGATTCGTCCCATTTTATCACAATGTAGCTTAGAAACTACGCATTTTTCGTAATTATTGACCTTATGTGAAATGAAAGATTATACAATTGTCTACACTTAAGGACTTAAGAGGTTCTTTGTCTGATAAACAGTTGCGCCGCTACCAAGCGTCGAACCCAAAGGCAAACTAGTGGTGCTACAGAATGGCACAGACTTTCCCGTATTAGTTTTCTATTCCCTTGGGTCTTCGCTAGCTATTCGGAATTGCCACAAACTCTTTTCTTGCTAGCTGTCATCTATCACCGCCAAAAGTACATTTCCTAATTTTTCGGTTTCCTATTGGTAGAACGGAAACATTAATTTTAGAATATTAAAGAACACAAAAACCTAGTCATAAATGGCAATTTTCTTTTAAAGATTATGTGCCGTTTGAGAGAAAATGGCATTTTAGCGCTACTAAAAATGCGAAATTTGAAGCTCATTTTCACAGAAAAGTTTTGAGTTTTCAAAATAATTTAATTGAAGCACTTACACTCATATAAATAATCTTTACAAATTGCTGGTAATGTGCATATTAAAGATGTGAGAAATCTTTCAAAAAAATTACAATTATGTAATTTTTGAAAAAACAAAAAAATAATTCAAAATAAACTTAGTGCTATACTAAAGAGTGTAATTAGCACTATCCGTTACAAAAGTTTGAAGAAAAAATTTGCAACCATATACGAGAAAATGGCGTTTGAGCGTTTCTGAAAATGCGAAATTTTGAGCTACGTTTCACAGAAAACGGTTGTTTTTTCGAGAAACATTACTTGACATTATTTAAAGCACATGTATTCGTAAATATAATGTGAAAAATCGCCGCTAATGTAAATATTATCGACATGAGAAACATGTGAAAAAATTTTCATTTTTGTAATTTTTGAAAAAAAAACAACCTATAGAGCAATATGGCTTTTATGTCATCTGATATAGTACATTTACCTCTACCCCTACCAAAAGTTTAAAGAAAAAATTTGGAGCCGTTTTTGAGAAAATCTAGTTTTTGTAATTTTTTTTTAATTGCACATATTGCACGAAAACTACTAAAATTTTGATAGAACATTTACATGACCTTTATGAAAGAACTCAATACGCAGAACAAATTTTATTTGAAGAAAAAAGCTCTATCTTTAATTTTTGTAGTTGGAGAAAGACGCCGAAAAAATTCAAACTTTCACAATTTTCGAAAATTCAGAGTTATCCATGAAAATCGAACCTACGCTATGTTAATTAGTGTATTTTACTCTATTCATACAAGAAATTTAAAGAAAAAATTTGGAGCCATTTTTGAAGAAGTTTTGAAAATCCCCGGGGGCTTAATATAAAGTACCCCCAAATTTTGAAGAATCTTTTTGAAAATCTCAAAGCTTTGACTAGAATCAGATCGACCGCGGAATGTCCAATTTGGAAGAAATCGTACGTGGGTCATTCCACGCAAAATCGGACGAATTTGAAGGAAAATTGACCTCGATGTCTCATATCTTTCTGATTATTTTTTTTACAGGTTCATGAAAACAAACTATACAACACCTATTTTTTTAGTTTTTCTCAAATATTTATATTTTTGTCATTTTATTTTTTTTAATTTTCCGTAACTTCATACGCATTGATATGTATAATATTTTGTATCTCAGAATCATTTTAAAATTTCGGTTTTGAGTTCCTCTTAATTCAAAGCTTATATCTGTACCTTTCATAAAATTTATCTTATTGTTTATATAATTTTATTTTTTAATGTTAATTTTTTGTTTATATATTTTTATGTATAAAATTATTAATTTTACCACGAATTAAAAATCTGAAAAAAAATTAAAAGAAAGTTCATACTTTTTTCTAAAGGACTGCGAAGTTTCAAAATGGCTTCTGTTAAAATAACTTTTTGAGAATTTTTAAAATCTTACCTCGTTCACAGCGCCGCGAGAACCTCATGCGCCCGTCGTTGTATGTGCCGCTATCGAATCGCAGGGGGGAACTAGCTTCACAACAGGAAGATAAGTGAAAATGTTCACTGAGCAATGAGTTTTAAAGTTCTTGTTAATATTACAAAACATAAAATATGAAGTTGTATCAGATTTACGTCTTTTTAAGTTTCTCTTTATATAAATTGGATAATATGTGCACTTTCTTTCAAGGAACATATTTTAATTATTTCTTGATCTTCACAAATAGGAACAAAGGAATGTAACGAACGTGTACCACGTAGCCATTTTGCTGCATTTCTACGACTTTTAAGTGAATTCTTTCTTCTTCATGATCTTCATTGGTGAAGAAGAAAAACACTGTTTTGTATGTTTTTTTGTGCCCAGTCATAGAGCTTCTTGGGAGTTGTAATCGGATCATGATGTACTTGAATCGTTCAACGTGAATCCACTGCCGATACGTCACTCTGTCAATCATCCTCTCTTCAAACTTTGCCTGCAACATTTTAAGTCGTTCTAGTCCAGGACATTTGTCACACTTTTAAAGTAACAGTGAGCTCTTAGCGGGTCAAAAATAACTTTAGTTAGGTAGTACCGACAATCCTTCAATGCATTAACATCATCTGTTAACTTTGCGAGACCTCCTCCGTCAAACATTAACTTTACTCGTACGTTTTCGTCATATACACAAACACATACTGTATGTGTACCGTTAGCTCCTGCTAAAATGCAGTGTTTCAGTCTTGATTCAGCGAACTTTGAAAATCTGATCTTTAGATGCGGAGACTTTTCTTTAAAATGTCGGTAGGTTTCTTTCATGTTGCTCTGTATAATCCTCTTTTGTTTGTGAATCTATCCCCCATTCTCTCTCACTGAAATAAAATTATTTTTTTCCTTTATTTATTCATAATATGGTTAACGTAATCCCAACGTAATGCCACAACACATGGTGTACAGAAGCGACGATAGCTCTTCTGGATTTCACATGTGGAGTTGACAATATTCCTTTGTTGCTAGTTGTTTTGCAACTGTTATCATGTGAGTGGATGCATCGAAATGTTTTTTAACTTTAGGAAAAGACCAATATTTGAAAATCGTTAAAATTTTAGTTTTTATCATTAGTTTCGTATCTTTTTTCAATTCTTTTATAATGTATTTATTTTCTTATTCTTCTTCTTCTACCTCTTCTATATCAAATATTCCTTTCTCTAAGATTCGTCTTATTTTTTCCACTTTTCGACGAGGATATGCTTTTTGACTCAGTTTCGTTTCTCCCAATAGGTGTTTCACCTAACATCTTTGTTAAACTTTCTTTCAGATGTGATAATTTTACATTCTTGGCTGGCGCAGGTTCTGCTTCACTAGGAGATGGATCACCATCATCTCTGATTTCAATGTTCAATTACGAATTATTGTCTTCTTCTGAATTTCTTCTCTGTTGACTTGTACCAGGTTTGCTGGAAAATGTTTCAATGGTACCTTTAGAAGTTTGACTTACATTTTATAAACCATTTTGAAGTTCTCCTTCTGTATATGTTACAAATTTTCAAGTTCGGCGTAATTTGTAAGTATTGTGTGCCCAACTTTTGAAGGATACTTCGTATTACATGTCTTAAATTTTTACATTCAGTTCTACCATACTTTTCTAGATTAAAAGAATTGAAATATGAAATAAAGCTTATCTTCATTGTACCTGCCATCTTCAAATATTTTTTGTCACTCTCCTAGAAAGAAAGAAGCACATGGACACACACACGCGTCACAAACGAGGATATTATTTGCACTGTGTCACACACTCTTGGATGTAAACTGATCCCTATGTTTGTATTGCTTGGTCGACTTCCTGCCATTGCCTTGGGTGGTAAACGACCTGCTGACATCGATGAAAGGGCGTGGGCAGTGTTGCGCAAGGCCGCAAGTCCAGTGGAGGAAGACACAGGGAGCATTGACAAAGCGGTATGGCAGCGGCGGTCGAGAAAATACTCTGCGCTCCGTTGAATATTATTTTTTTACGTGAGTTCTAAAACAGAAGCCATTTTGAAAATTTGCAGAGATGAAAATGAAAATCTAAATAATTTATTGCCGTCGAATTTAAAACAAAAAATCATGGGGATCATCTTCAAAAACTCTTTTTAAAAATTATAAACTATTTAAAAAACACAATATAAAAATATGCAATTATTTATAAACACTTGTTGAAAGATTGCTTCTTAAGCTTTAATTTGAAATCAAGTTTAAGTTTTTACAAGCAATACATTTGGAGTTAAAAATTATTAAACATCTCGACATTGGAGAAAAATTAATATATTTCAATAATTATAACTTCAAAAATAATGTATTCTCGGCTAAACAAAAAAATACGTGTCTCTTACTTTTCATAATAGATAGTGTAAAAAAATATTACAGAATTTGAAACACTTCAGGTTTTTTTCTGTCCGGTTTTACGTGGAATGACCCACGTATGGTTTAGGCGCTAGCAGTGTTCACAGGAGGACAGACTAACGGACGTTTTCCTTTCAATTGGTTTTTCGGTATCAAGGACCTAGAAAACAGGGTTAACAGATAGTTAAGTTTATCATTGGCATTAAGTAATACAACATAATCATCAATCAGGTAAATCATTATCAACAGTTGTGTAAAATAAGTAATCTGAATATTGCACAAGTTTAGCCCTTGCTGAACATTACAAACCCAAGATTACTTATTTCATTCAACTGTCCAGCAGCTAAATTCATACAATTTATTGTTACACATGTATAGCTGATTATTGTAGTCTAAACTTAATAAAATTTGGGTGATGTTCTTTGTTATTTTGTTATCTTTTTATAAACGTTTGTGTGTCATGATTAGGTTAGCTTACTGTCTGTTAATGTGCAATAATTTGATTATCATTCGAAATTACAATTCACACTTCGCAGTTGAAAATTCAGCTCCAAACTCTGATATTAACCAACTCTCATAAACCTCACAAATATTCCCACCACTACTTCTGTCAGAACCCATTTTTCGAATGCACCGCAGTCCAGCTGTTTGTCTGTCAAAGAGTATGTGTCTCAGAGAGATATGTCTGCTTGCGTTTCGTGCGCCGCCTCACTGTCCAATCAGAAAGCTCTAAAACAACTCTTATGCAAAGGTCTAGTACAAGATCAAAACATGCGCCCTGGCCACACCGCCCCGTGGAACGACCTCTCCGGGCGGGCGGCGGGCGAAGGCAAACGGGTGGGTGGAAGAGAGGAGGTGGCGGCGGCGGCGGCGGCGGCGGCTTTGTCTTGAGTCAGCGGAGGGAGAGGCAGTAGGTAGCGCCATAGACAAAGGAAGGTGCCATGGACAAAGGTTTTGGTTCTCTGTGGGTCGCGCCGTCAGCCAGTCCTCTCGGCAATCGTAGACCCTCCAAGCGCAGATAGCGGGAAAATCAATTTTTACTTTCCCGTATACGTGCGTATACACGGAGTGATATACGTAGTATAGGGAAAGTTATGTAATGCTGCGCGAAACAATGGCCAATTTTCGGCGGGAAAAAATTCATTGCCGGGCCGTGATAACGAAAAAGTGGAAAAATCCTGATGCTAAATGAAGAAAAAAATCCCTAACACGTGGTGTAGCCAGGAACCCTGTTTTGTGGGTCCTTGATACCGAAAAACCAATAGAAAGGAAAACGTCCGTTTGTGAACACTGCTAGCACCTAAACCATACGTACGATTTCTTCCAAAATGGATGTTCCCCTGTCGATCTGGTTCTAGTTAAAGCTTTGAGATTTTGAAAAAGATTCTGTAAAATTTGGGGGTACTTTACACGAAGCCCCCCGGATATTTTCAAAATTTTGTCAAAAATGGCTCCAAATGTTTTCTTTGAACTTTTGGTACGTATAGTGGAACTTCCTCTACCAGATGACATAAAAGTCACATTGCTGTATTGTTTTGTTTTTTCAAAAATTGCAAAATATAATTTTTTGACATGTCTCTCACGACGTTAATATTAATATTAACGGCGATTTTTTCACATCATTATATTTACGAGTACATGTGCTTTAAATAAAGTCAAGTAAAGTTTCTGGAAAACTACCGTTTTCTGTGAAAAGTAGCTCAGAATTCCGCATTTTCAGAAACGCTCAAACGCCATTTTCTCATATATGGCTGCAAATTTTTTCTTCAAACGTTTGTAACAGATAGTGCTAATTACACTCTTTAATATGACGTAAAGTTTATTTTGAGTTTTTTGTGTTTTTTCAAAAATTACAAAAATTTAGTTTTTTTGAACGATCTTCCACATCTTTAAGAAGCACATTACCAGAAATTTGTAAAGATTAATATATTTGTGAGTGTAAGTGCTTCAAATGACTTCAAATGAAGTATTTTGAAAACTCAAAAATTTTCTGTGAAAACGAGCTTCAAATTTCGCATTTTTAGTAGCGCTAAAACGCCATTTTCTTTAAAACGGCTCAAAATCTTTGAGAGAAAATTGCCATTTAGGTCTAGGTTTTTGTGTTCTTTAATATTCTGAAATAAATATTTCTGTTCTACCATAAGGAAACCGAAGAATTAAGAAAATGTCAAAAAAATGTAGTCTGTGCGGTGATAATGCCAGCTGGCAAGAATATGTGGCAATTCCGAATAGCTAGCCGAGACCGAAGGGAATAGAAAACTAATACGGGAAAGTCTGTGCCATTCTGTAGCACCTCTAGTATTTTTAAGTGGGACGCGCGAAATTCATACGCGCTCCCCCATAACTCTGGAGCACCATGGAACTCCCACAACTGACAGGAAGATTCCACAAAGAGCGCCTAGCTGGGCGGAAGTTAATGTTTATAGGGAGCGCCGGGAAAAATGTGCTAACAATACCATATAATTGTAATACATTTTCTACGGCAAATTATAATTGCATTGATAATTTTCATCAAATAATCTAAATAAAACTACTTGATATTTTCTTATAAAGAAAGTTTCAATGATGCTGAATTTAAAATTTTGTGGATTTAAATGTTTTATTTGTTTATTTAACATTATTTATAACATATTTAATTGAGATTTTGAATTACATTTATTACTGGAGAAAATTAGTAAATACTTTATGTGTATTTATATTGACTTTGGAGAGCGGTACTGACCTTGATTGATTGTGCCACTGCTTAAAATATTTAAATGACAATTTATTTTAGTCTCTCTATATCCGTAATAAAAATGTTACTGATATCTATCCATGCTAAACCTTACTCCAAAACAGCACAGTAAGAAAAAAAATCCTGCTGTCTTGTTTTGTCTAGACTAAATTTTATCTCAATGAAAATATTTATGTGATTTGTTCGTTTTTGATTGTTGTTGACACAAATTATTCTGATAAAACTACTTTATTACAATTTCTAGGTTTCAATGAAGGTTTTATTACATTGCTGTATTTAGAGGCATTTTGTTTTTGTAAATTAAGATAATTGTTGTTCTGTGTAATTATATTAAATAAATGATGATTATAACTATTATACAGTAACAGTTATAATTTAATTAACGAATTAAAATACATATAAATAAAATAAAATAAATATACATTAAAATAAAATGTGTCTTAAATTAATTTATGATTAAAATAGACTTTTGTTGAGTGATTGTTAATTTTTTTCACTTAAAGTAAATAATGTAACGTTTTCTTGTTTTAAATGAAATAGAATTGTTACATTATTTGAATGTATTAAAGTTTCATCGGAGGTTACTTCTATGGAAGGACACCCTACATTTCGTACAGAATCCTAAAATTATTCGTAAATCAAGTCACCAAGCGAACGGCACATTCAAAAATACCGCACAGTATATAGTAATCACCTAATTGGCCGAGAGTATGTTTTACGTCATATCTCCTACCTCCGCCTAATCTGCCATAGTAATGTCGCCACCCGTTCGAGAGCAGCACTATGCGAGATTTAACGTGTGGCATATTACCAAGTGGTATAATACCTCCATGCTTAATGGCACGTGGTCGAGTGTAAACGATGCTTGTTTGTAGCAGTTCACGCAAAATGTAATTTTTTCTTATTTTTGTGAAGGTGAAACCTGTGTTGAAGTGTGGTGAAATTATAGTGGATAATTTGGAAGTTGAAGTTTGTTGGTGTCTTTATTAGGGTAAGATTTTTTTTTTTAAGTTAACCGGTTGTTTGTGAAAATTTTCTTTACACTTTTTATATTCATGAATGTAGAGATTTTGTGACGTTTTAACCAAGTAAAGTACGATGGAGTGGAGTCAAAAGATTTGTTGTTGTAACTTTCTATTTATTTCCATGTTGCTCAACATGTGAAATGACTACTTCTTAAGGTATTAAAGGTATTTAGTAGTTGTGTTCGATCAATCATGCAGAATGTACCCCCCCCCCCCCAAAAAAAAAGTTGAAATGAGAGTAAAACGTTTATTTAAATGGATAAGAGAAATATTGGGCATTACTGGTTTTGCTTTCGAATTCAGAACAGGACTACTAATTTTCTGATTTAATACTTCATATTTTCTTCAAACATCAGTCTGGGATCTTTCAAATCTGATATTAACGTTATCCCTAAAGCATTAAGAATAATAATAATTCTTTGCTGCATTTGCTAACTATTTAATTCTGTTATTCATTCTGGCATTCAGGTATCTGATTGTCTTGTTACCACAATCAGTTTCTTTCCCTTTAATATTTGAGATATGTTCATACACTCTGATATTTCTTGTGAATGTTTTCTACGAGAACCTACCAATAGAGAAATAGTCCAATTTACAGATGTCGTACTCATCTCTTTGACATAGTTTAAATGCTTTCTTATATACTTTGATTTTATTACTTTCATTACCAAATGATCTCACATAAGAAGAAATATTCTAATTCCTACATTTTGGTTTTTCATTACAAGGTCTTCTAGAGGGAGTTTTTATGATGGTGTATTATAAAATGAAGTTAATATTACTATTTTAGTTTCCTTAGAAACTTTTTTGTACGCTTTTCTGATGATAGTTTTGACTTTTCATTTCCGAAATACATTTTCTTCAATGATTTACATGCTCAAGGCCTTTTATTTTGGCAGTTTTAATCTTGTTCTCCTTCCACTTATGTCTTTCTATCTTCGTATTCTTCACATCTTAATGTTGTAATTTCTATCTTATTGTTGAGTTGAGATAAAGAAATCAAAACTTGAATCACTGTTGTTAGTTAAATGATTGTTAGCACAACTTGATGCAGCCATCATGCAACAGTAGAACTTAGTATGACTTAATTTTAGAACACAATACAACTTAAGGAACTCATTTAAACCAGTACTTCATGCTGCTCTGGCGAGGGGTAAATCCATGGTAGAAATACGTGTGGCACGTTCTCATTGCTGCAGTGTGGAAACCAATCGGAGCCTTAATCAAACTTTTCAAGTATTATGTATGGTTAAGGGCCAAAAGTGCGTGTGTAGGTTAGGAATGGATAAATGACTACAAAAATAGCACAGTTTTAAAATGAAATCTGACAAATATGTTGATAGAAAGATGTGGATTCGGTGAAGTAAATAAACAGTTCAGTAATTTATGAATATAACACTTGCAGAAATGTATTTCTCTCCTTTTTTATTTTTATTTGAGCAACAATAATTGTGAAAATTTTTTTAAAATGGCTGTAAATCCGAACAATTATAAAAGAATCCCAAAAAACAAATACTAGAGAACTTCAAATCGATTCTTTTAAATCCTTTATTCTTCATCTCACAAAAAACTTCTATAACTTTCTTCACCTGCATCTAAAAATTTTGCTTTATGACCAAATTATTTTCAATGTCCTCGAATAGATTAGTGTTTCCCTAAGAACGTTTTCCATCATCCTTAATTTAAATAATTATTTTTCCCCTTTTCAATTCACTTCTTTTTAAATAGAATGCTATTACTCAAATATAGTTAATCTTTTGAATTATAGGTAACATTATTTACCTGCAGATTATATGCTGGCATCTTGCCATGTACAATTGAAAAATGTACGAGAAAATAGTTAGAAAATTAATATAAAAAAATAATGTGTTCTAACTTGATTAGAGAATGTTAATATGATTGTTGAACAACAATTATAAAAGAAGAAATCTTCCAATCAACTTATCTTCTAATTAAAAATGGAGCTTCTATTCACTTAACTTATATGCTATTAGGACTACTTATTACTGATATAAGGATAGAATGTTGTTCAATTTTTGTGCTGTGCAATTTCACAATGTTACTGTTTGTAAACTAATTTATATTGAATTTATTACCACTTGATATAAGCCCATCTATAAGAATTATAAAAAGTTAAATTGCTCAAAGCAAGCCCGTATGAAGTTGAATTTTCCTATGCTCACAAAAAATTAATTTTCATTTTTGTTGACATACAACTCTGTCAAATAGTAAATGAATTAGTTAAGTTTCTGACCTGTTTTACAAGATTTATCATTTCAAGAATATTTATTCGTTATTTATTCATTTTCTGAACCTTTACCCTCCGAAACTTAAAGAATAAAAAATATCACCAAAATTCTTTCACTTGAAAAAAATGTGATAAAATAGTTTTGCCTTTTCATACAAAGGTGTATCTTGGAGACAGGCATCAACATAAAACAGCATGCTATATACCCCAATGTTAAGATTATTTTTTCTATTTTAAGATAGTAGTAGATGAATTCAAATACTCATTTACATGAATATTTTTTATTGTGAATTCATTTGTATTGGTCCAATTAATGAAAATTTTATGTTAGTAAGCCGACATTTGCTGAGTTTTATTTCTCCATCTTCAGGGCTGAATACATTAACAACATGGTTAGAAGTATAAACTAATTATATGCCTGCAGTTAGTGTGTATACATTGTGTAATTCAGCCCTGAAGATGGAAAAGTAAAACTGAAACGTTGGCTAACTGACATAAAATTTTCATTTATTAGACCAATATCCATGAATTACTCGATGAATTCCACTACAGATGGTCAGGAATTACAGCAGATGAATATTTTTTATTGATGACCAACTTTGAGTAGTTCACTACTATTACATACCCAATTTACATTAAAACGTTATGTCAATAATGTTTTTATTTTTCAGGTATTATCCTAAAAGTTTTGTTTGTTACAATTTCATATCTTTTACTTTGAATTTGTTATAAGCCAATCTTTCAGTCTGGTACCTGGAGAAGACTCAATATTTGAGACATTTTTTTTCACTGTCTTCATCTGAATTTGGTATGTGACTTAGTAATCAAAAGTTGGTTAAAAAATATTATATACATGCAGTTGGATGCAATTAATCCTGTATGAAGTTGAAGAGAAGGTTCTGCAGAATTTGGCGTAACATTTTTTTATTTACATTAAAAACCAATCCACTCCTTTCTTGTATCTTTTCAAGGTAATTTCTGGTACTGTGCTTTCCTAGAGAATATTGATGTTGCGGAGCCAATAAAAATGGACAAGTTCTTATATTATATGTAGAAAAACTGGTAAATTCAAATTTAAAACATGTAAGAAACTAGCAGTATCGAAATTAATTGTAAAATGAGTTTTCTCAGAACATGCAATGAAAATAATGTTCTGTATTCTCAAACATAATGAAGCATTTATTACCGTAAGATTTAAATATTCAGTTGATGCTACTCTGGAGCATATTTAAAATAAATATAAATCTATTATTATCAGATACATAATACAAGTATAACTTTTGTTTGACAGTACATTCATAAAATGTTAATTCAATTAGGAATCATAAATTTTTTTAAAATTGTTATCTTCAAGCGCTTTCTGAACTGCTGCTCCTCATCGAACATCTGCTACTATTGGTAGTATAAGTGGTCAATCACATCTTCCTCCGCACAAAATTCTCACTGCTTTCAGCAACAGTTCTGCAGAATTTCTTAAGTCTGTTCGGCTTTTTGTTCGTGGATAACATCATTTTTTACTTTATTGAAATAAAACAATGTCCTTAATTTATAATGAGATATTGTACGCATGCACACTTAGTGATGAAAAAATTCTTATAGATATGTCATTATTAGGGCCCGGATTTTAATGACCTAAAAATCAGCAAAATATGAAAGCATTTATGACCTAAAAATAAAATATGACTTTACATAAGTTTATATATTTTTTTAAAATTCCTGTTGATTTTTTAGGTATAACGTAAATACAAAATTTACTCAAGAACAGCTTGTCAGTGTATTACTTACGTTTTGCAGTCTTTGGAATTAACTAGCATTTTAAAAAATGTTTGTGTCTGTAAAACAAATCAAGTACAGAACAATAAAACCCGTCAAACAAAATGAGTTGCTTTACCTGTCTTGTTTGTATACTTCTTGTTTAATGTTTTCCAAATTGCTCTCACACAGTCTTAAGTTTTTGGAGAGTTGTATTGGATCACAAAGTGCATTTTCAATTTTCCATCTTAAAAGACATACGGTTGACGCTGAGGATAGTTTTGTGTCTAGAAAAGCTCCTCTCCACATCAAATTACGTCACGGGATCGTATTTGAAGGCGGCGATGTCACTGCAGTGCAGCTTTGGTTCATTGTGTGCAAATGTTGCCATTTCGTTCCATTTGTTATTAAGTCGTTCCAGGAGGCAGCGACAAAAAGAGAAAAACACAAGAAAGGGAAGCACAGTCGAAGTAAAAATGACAATGATACAATGAAGCGAAACGCCCAAACAGCTGGTTCTTATTTGCCTCCATGTTATCGCATTTCGAGATTATTCCACGTTTAAACTAAGTCTGTCCTTGGTTTAGCGATTGCCATTGAAACTACACCTCGCTTATTCCGTGTTCGAGTTATTCCACGTTTATTAGTAGGAGTTTTCGCTATTCTTCTGCTATTCTCGGCTTAAGCACGGAATACAATTTACACCACGTTTATTAGTAAGGCCGTATATGTATAGCCCAGGTCCTGGTTTGGTCCCCCTACTTTACACTTAAAATAATGTTCGTAACACTTTTTCACTAATGGAGTAAAGTTTCGCCTTTGGGACTTGTGCGTCATTTTATCACATAAATAACAAGAATTGTTAGGATTATTTAAACAAAATCTAGGCATTTTGGAACTAACATCTAATTAAAATACATAATTGTGTAAATATGAAATACACAATAATTCAGGCACACAAAGCGCTCACAATGATGTGTAACAAAGTTTCATATCTATCTCACAACTGGCGTAGTCCGTAACTTATACTTGAGCTCAGAGAGAAGGCGGTAGGATCAAGAGAAAGAGGGAACGCTAGATGTTGTGGTCCTTAAGAGTTTGGAACGTACATAATATTTTTAGGTAAACTATACATAAAGCTTTCCAACTCAGTTTCGAAATTTTCTCTAAATTGGCATAAGTTTTTTACCAATGTAGAATACATTTCTCTTAGAAAAATAGTGCAGGTCCGATTGTTAGGAAAACCTGAAGTTTGCTTAATATCTTCACTTCTCCCCATAGCTCGTCATACGCAGTTTTTAACTGTTTTTGACGTAAATAAATAAATAAATAAATATACCATTGTGTGTGTTCATTAATATTACACTAGAACCCGAGATCATGTGATCAGCAATGAGAAGCAGCCAAGTCCAAGTCGCTTGCTTTTTAAATATAAATATACTTGCATTCAAAAGGAGCTAATAGTTCCCAAGATACGAGAGTAAACCTGAGCAGGCGTGCCCTCCGGCATTGTTAAAAAGTGACTCGTGTACCCAGCCATGCATTCTCGTGTGCATTTAATAAGTTGTTTTTTAAATGCTTGCTTATTCATTTATATTAATGCCCCTCTGAATGTCAATAAGGTCGCTGTCATAATGTGATAGGACCACTGTCATCACTACTTGGGGGTGTCGGATTCCAATAGTGGAAACATTTTTGTAATATTTCTGAAGATGGAGACGTAGTAGAGTCCAGAAACTGCTGCTACTTCAACTGTATAATACTTTAAATTTATTGTTTTCAGGATTGGCGATGGAGTCTGCCGAGAGTAACAAGAGACCCCATTCCTGGCGTGAAATGATTTCGGCGGCAAGAGAGGGAAGTCCTCCGACAGCTCACCGTCTGGAAGGGGAAGAGGAGGTGACGGTAGTTTCAGGGAACTTTCAGGGGACCAGGGTGAGGGGCAGAGGGGGCATGGGTTCAGGGGGGTAGGTGGTCCAGAAGAGGGCGTGGTGGAGACGGCGGTGGGTTTCGGGGAGGGCGCGGTGTTTTCAGGGGTGGAGATGGCGGCGGGTTTCGGGGAGGGCGGGGTGGATTCAGGGGCGGAGAAGGCGGTGGATTCAGGGGTGGACGGGGTGGGTTCAGGGGAGGACGTGGTGGTTTCAGGGATGGAGAAGGCGATGGTTTCAGGGATGGAGAAGGCGATGGATTCAGGGGCGGAGAAGGCGGTGGGTTTAGGGGAGGGCGCGGTGGTTTCAGGGGCGGAGAAGGCGGTGGATTCAGGGTGGACGGGGTGGGTTCAGGGGAGGACGTGGTGGTTTCAGGAATGGAGAAGGCGATGGTTTCAGGGATGGAGAAGGCGATGGATTCAGGGGCGGAGAAGGCGGTGGGTTTAGGGAGGGCGCGGTGGTTTCAGGGGCGGAGAAGGCGGTGGATTCAGGGGTGGACGGGGTGGGTTCAGGGGAGGACGTGGTGGTTTCAGGAATGGAGAAGGCGATGGTTTCAGGGATGGAGAAGGCGATGGATTCAGGGGCGGAGAAGGCGGTGGGTTTAGGGGAGGGCGCGGTGGTTTCAGGGGCGGAGAATGGCGGTGGATTCAGGGGTGGACGGGGTGGGTTCAGGGGAGGACGTGGTAGATTCAGGGATGGAGAAGGCGGTGGATTCAGGGGAGGACGAGGTGGATTCAGGGGAAGGCGTGGGGGATTCAGGGACGAAGAAGGCAGTGGATTCAGGCAAGTGGGACTCAGCGAACGCAGAGTTGAAGAGGAATCAGAATGGGGCACTGAAGCAGTGATGAACCATGTGGAGGATGAACTCTTTGACCTTAGTCCGGGAGAGACAGGTAGGTACAAAGGATCCAGTGGCAAGTATTGCCTAGTTGAGAGTCCTTCAAGCTCGAGCCCGCGAGTCGGAACTGATCCGCATTGCTATTTCAGACTTGCCCATCAAACAGTATAAAATATTAGATATTCCACTCCCATGATTTGTCGGCAGCGGTAACAATCACAAACAAACCTTATATGAAGTGTTGTCAGAAGGTATTTCAGTTCTCGGTGATGTAAAAGAAGAAAGGTGCAGTTCTGTATCTGACCCATTGCTGTGTGAATCAGTAGTTCTACTGTATATTGCTGTTCCGTGTAAAAAGGATATTGACAGTACAGTTGTTCGTAAGTCTCATGACAAAGAAAAACAAATGGAAGTAATTGACCCAGAGGATGAGAATTTGGAAGTGGCCAGAGTCACTCGAGTTGTGAGATGGCATTTTTAAAAAAATTGACCACGGAGAGCGTCGTCTACCATATTATTTCAGTAGTGCACGATCCCTTTGCGGCTCTCACACGCCATCTATCTTTATAAATGAGGTCTCTATAGAAAGAATTTCACGGAGATGTGACGAATTGCATTTTGACTACAAAAATACGAAAGATTTGTTTGGAAAATGCATGTAAATATTCATTTCAAATGCAACCCACAACAGGACAGCATTATCAAAATCTATATAGTTAAAAAACTCCTAAACGAAGCGTTTTAGGGCTTCAAAACTTAAAATTTTGAAGGCGAAGGCCTCAAAGAAAGGTTTCTTATATTGTAAGTTTCTGTAAGTCTAGCAGCCACTACGAACAGCTGTCTGATACTTGTTTTGTTGCTTCCAGACAGCAGAAACTGGTGATGATGGCTAAGCCATCGAAAGCTGCTCTTGAAATAAACAGTATTGTTGGCAACGACAACACCTGTGACTACAGGATAAGATACTTTTGGACATTTTATTACATTTTTGTTCGTCCGGCGATTATCGATACTACCAATGCCAGCTACGTTTCAGCTCGTGATGCCGGTGGCCATCTTCTAAGGCTTAGATTCCCTCCATGTAATATTTACGCATTCCATGTGTAACGTGTTTTGCGCAGACTGACGAGTACAGTACAATATCTGATCTGACAAATACAGTATAGTACTGATCAGTACAATAAAATAACTTACTGCCGCCGAACCTCTTCAACACTTCGTCAGTGATGGGAGGGGCGTCCCCATAAGGTAATGTTACTGCAGTTAATCGTCTAGCATCTAAGCACGGACGTAAACTACCGTCTTTCTTCTTCACGATAACTATGGGACGTATGTAGGATGCCACGGCCTTCTTAATGATCCCATCTTTTACCATTGATTTAATTAGTTCAGCTACACGGGTTTTCAACGCCTCCGGTATCGGATCATTTCTTAATCTGAACGGGATGTAATCTGTAAGTTGGATACTGAACTGGTAATCCTTAACGGGCTGGTTGTTTTTCTCAGATACTCTCTTATTTTCTGTAAATGTCGGTTCGAGTTCACCCTTCTGTTCTGCCGACAAATTTACAATGCTTTCTACTTGTCTTATAATACTGTCCACACTGTCATCTTCGATTTTTCCGGCACATACCTCAATTTCCTCGTCTTCCTCACAAACCACATCCATCATCATAACGTGGTTATGCGTGGTTACGGTGCCCTGGTTCACGTCAGTCACGGCTTCATATTCAGTAAGGAAATCCACTCCTAGTATCATCTCATATAATAACTTCTTTACCACCAACGCAGTAACTTCGTACTTCCGACCTCCGATGACGACGTCAAGCATTATTGTCAAGCTTAGTGATAGGGCTTGACTTCTGAGCCGCTGTGATCACGTACGACCTATTCATCGGCAATCTCATTATTACTTCTCCCTTTGCAACTAACTTTTCATTAAATTCTTCCGAAACTATCGACGCTGTGCACCCAGTGTCCACCAACGCCTCGCTGTCAATGCCTGCGCATGATACAAGAATTGTTGGATATTTCTAACTTCCTTTCGGCTCGCTTTCTTTACGTTCCACGGCCCCTCGTAGCTAACTATGTGAAATACACAAATTGGGACCTCATTAATTCTGTCACAGTAATCCCTCAACATTCGCGAGAGTTAGGTTCCCAAAAAACCTCGCGAATGTCAAATCCGCGAATGTTGAGTCTATCTTATAATGAAGTTGGGTTAGGTTCCTGGATATCGAAAAGCTCATTAAAAAAGAAAGAAACTAATGGTGCTACAGAATGGCACAGACTTTCCCGTATTAGTTTTCTGTTTCGTTTGGTCTCGGCTAGCTATTCGGACTTGCCAATACTCTTGACAGCTGCCATCTATCGCCGCCCAAACTACATATTTTTAAGTTTTCGGTTTTCCAATTTAGAACAAAACTATTTTATTGAGAATATTAACAAAACAATTAAGCCTTGCCCTAAATGGCAATTTTTGTTGAAAAAGTTGGAGCCTATTCAAGAAAATGGCGTTTAGGAGTTACTGTAAATGCGAAATTTGAAGCTCTTTTTAACGGAAAATTTTTGAGTTTTCGAAAAACTTCATTTGAAGCACACTCACAAATTCAATAGTGTTTACAAAATGCTGGAAATGTGCATTTTAACTGCATGAGAGAGCTTTCAAAAAATTACATTTTTGTAATTTTTGAAAAAAACAAAAAAATACCCCAAAATTAACTTGGCGCCGTATTAAAGAGTGCAATTAGCACTATCACTTCGTAAAGTTTGAGGGAAAAATTTGAAACCATTTTTGAGAAAATGGCGTTTGAGCCTTTCTGAAAATGCGCAATTTTGAGTTTTTACAGAAAGCTATTCAATTTTCGACGAAATATTGCATTCCTCTTCATTTCTAATCATTTCAGTAACACAATCTATGTAGTTCTATTAAAAAAATAAAATATTCAATTTTTGCAAAATTAAAAATATTTCTATGAATATCTCGGCTGCATAACACTCGCGTCGCGATTAAATGTTAAAATGATCTCCATTCAAACTTCGATGGTTACTAAGTATTATTAACAAAAAATCGAAAATAAATTGTATCACTAGGGTGTTTGGACATAATTCCTTACATCGCACTGCGAATTTCGGCAGCAGTCTCGTATTACCGGGTGATAGTGAAATCGATGGAATTAAAACTTTCTTCTTGTTAGTTCAAAAGGGAACTTCAAAAAATTCAAGAAAACAATCCGATTGATAAACTTCTTGATACAAAATTTTTAATTAGTAATAATATAGTATGTGCCACCGCACCGTCAAAATGCATTTTGCATAATTTGTTTATAATAGATTTCATCACTAGATGATAAAGGTATCGGCATGCAGTTTGCACTATCGACTAGAATATAGACAAACAAGTAGTAAACGTTTACGTTCACATTCGCAGGGCAACAATTTCGGCGTTTTAATAATTTATTTATAACTCAGACGAATTAAAATATCGAAACGACAGTATTAAGAATTCAAAGAAAATGTGGAAAGATAAAAATGAGCAGTAGTTCATTAGCAACAATTTCGATCAATTTGCCGATAAGTCAGAAGTCGTTAATGCAGTACAATCGGCGGAATGCGAGACACTGCAAAACGATCTGAACCATATACTTGACTGGGGAGGGGGAGCGACTCGATTGTCTAAAACAAATGAGGGTTGGCATCAGATGTTAATTTCCTACAAACAATTACGTATCTCCAAAACGAAAGGCGATAGCGACGATTGAATTGTAGATTTTCGCAACTTGTTGAAAGGCAATTAAAATGAGAGAATAAAGAAGTATTGCAAAATTTGTAAATTTATAAACAATTTCCAATTTTGCTATTCTAAAGTGGGAAGAGTTCCCTGATGACCTAGAACCGAAAACTGGGAATTAACAATTTTGCAACAATTAAAAATGTTATAAACAATTTCGAAATGTGCGTTATCCCTGCGGGAGAGTGTGCCCAAATTGTCTCTGAGTCGAATATCGCAAAATTAAAATGTTCACAAGAGATTCAAATTGATTGCTTAATATCTAATTTAATTGTTGCTTTAATAATAAATATACACTTGGTCTTTCAATTTTATTGTCTTTTATTGAAATAGTTCCTTAGGAGTCCTCTCGATTTGAGAAAGACAGTATTTTGAAATTTTTGCAAATTTTAGAAACATGAACAATTGCAAATATGTAATTATAATATTTTTTCTGGTGAAAAAATCTGAAGTAAACTGGACCTTTGTTAAAGCTCATGGATTGTGTATGAACAACGTTATTGAAATTAAAATGTGTTTAAGAAAGTAATTGGTCTAAAATTAATGTTATTTTATCTCACATCAACGTAATTTCTTCAAAAAGAATTTGGTTAACAGTGGTTAAGTGTATGTGTTCATATATATTTGAATAAATTTACTTTCATGTTCATAAAAGTGTTTCATTCCATGTATTTTTATTTCAAAATATTTCCACAACGGAACTAGCGACGCCCGCCATTTTGTGCGGCGTAATCCTGTTAGGGCACTCCCCTCTGTGTTGAGATTGGCTGCGTAGGTTTGCGAGGCTCCGCCTGCGACGTTTCGTCATGACAAGGGCTGCCCAAACAGTGCACAAGCTGAACTTCGCCGCAGACGGCCGCGATCAATTTTTCTTTCCAAAACTGTACCAAAAAAAACAAAGCAATAAAAATGTTGATGTCTTGACAGTTTATCAGTGTAAATTTACTAAACTTTAACACAGACGCTCATCTGCAGTCACGTGTGACGTAGTGGAATACACAGAGACCTCAAAATAAAATATTAAATGTATTTACAAAAGAAAAATATTTACAATTTTACATAATAGTTTGTCTACTTCCGGCAACCTTTTCTCTTCCTTAGCCGCAGACCGCGACCGTCCCTAGGCCTATAGCCCAGCAATCCTGTATTACCGCAGAAAAGCGACGCATGGTGCGCGCTGTCAGACCTAGTCCCTTGACCGTGCCCGTCACGTGGCTTGACGCCAAAAGAAAAAAACTGGTCGCCGTCCGGCGGACCGCGTGCCTAGCTGCACCCATCCAAACTCTTTCCTCCCCGTACCTACGTACTCTCGTCTCCGATACAAAACTTATGAGAACGCGGGCGCATCCGGCGCCGCGTTTTATACTCGGGACCTGTAACCCCCACCTCTCTTGCTTTGCCGGCTAGCTTCCGGAGGCCGGAGGCTGAGATGTGTCCACAAGACTCGCTCTAGCAGAGGTATTTTTGGCCCTACCACGCTGTCTGCGCCAGCCTCCGCCTTTGTCTCCCAGCTTCCGCCTGTAGCCTTTCACAGGCTTAACGGTACCACCTATTGGCCCATTGTATACGACGCCACACACGACTGCTAACACTGGAGAGTTTCTGACTTGATAACGTCACATGGCCACAAATTTCAAAATCCACGGCAGAAGTCTGACGTGTACTGTTTTCTTTTCCATTTATGAACAGCAATAGAGGTACGGTTGCGAAATGGACGAGTGATCATCTTAATTAAAAAAGAAATTTACCCACGAAGTGACTGTTTGGATTCTTGTCAAGTTTGAAAATAATATTTATTATTAAAGAAGACAAATTATGCGCAGATAAAACAATGGAAAAAATCATTCCGATCGTTAAAATTGATGTTTCTTAGTGGGACCTTTGTGTCAAGACCATGGATTGCTCAAGTTATACCATCTGTCCCTCACTGCCAACCCTCTCAGTCTCCTCTCTCCACGCAACAATCGTGACGCCGCGAAGGCCACTTACCCCGAAGGCGAGAGTTGCAACGGCTTCTACAGGAAATATTGTCAGTTTAATTCAAAATCACTTTTCAGAAAGTCTAGTTTTATACTCAAATTACTATCAAAATACTAACATATAATACATAATTTTATTCCTTTTTTTCGTAATCTATCCATTGCAGGTGAAAAATAAATATTTCCATTTAAAAAATCAAAGATGATTAAATTTCTCAAAAACAAAATATTATAGACAATTTCTCTACGGTATGTTACTTGCCTCATGATCCCGCATTGTTAAGCGAAAACTGCATTTCGATATCCTGAACCGTTTAGAAGTTATGGGAGTGGTCCATAGTTGGTGGGACACCTGTATATAAAACAAAGCTGTGTTAGTTATACCATTTATAACTCGAGAACGACGGGACCAATTTTAATTATCTCTATTTTGTTGAATTCATCTTCGTCCCGAATAACAGAATAACTAATAAAATATCGAAAAAATTTCACTACTCGGCTCTGAAAAATAAACTAGTGGTGCTACAACAGCACATACTTTCCCGCGTTATTGGAAACAGCTACGTAGTACTGATATGTTGCACTTTATGTCCTACTAACATCTTAACTATTATTTGAAAACGTCCAATTCAACCAAGAAGCGAACAACTCACTGTTTCCATCATAGTGTTGTCAGAACTATATGAATTCTACAACTGCACAAAAACAATACAAAAGTTTTGTAAACCTGTATTGGAAAAAGAAGCCTGATACCCTGGACAATGTAAAAATGCATTTCGTAGGGCCATGATTAGAGACGAGTATTCTAAAACCATGCAACAAATACTGTACTCACTACAAATCGTACAGCATTTGGTGCGAAAATTAAATATTTTCACGCAAATATCAACATAAATTTGACAATTATAACTACTTTTCATACAGATCCATCAGGTGACAACAATGACACGTAATTCACAGATATTCGTGAGCGCAAACTGTATTCCATTGTTGCAGAGCCTGCAATGTCTCTATTCTGAGAGCCATTAATATTTTTAAACTTTTTATTTCAAATATTTCAAAATTAACAATTTTTATAATATTAATGTGTAAATGTATAACAAAAGTTCGAATGTAAGAAACAATGTGCAACAAAATTGCAAATTCTAAAGTTTCTAAAATGAAAGAATTGTCTACAGACCTAATAACATCCATTGGCAATGTCAGTGACTATACATACAACAATGATTGGTACTGAATATGGGAGCTTGGCACCCCGTGCCAACGACTGTTAAATTTGATACCAGGCATTTTAACCCTTAACTAACACGGTCGGTTTCTGTAACATGGTCTTACAGACCGCTGTCGTATGTTTCTTTTTTATTGAACTGAGATTGCCATAGAGGTAATGTTATTAATTTCTAATCATTGCAGGAAACATTATTCTTTCAATAAAGCTTTTTATAAAATTATTTTCTGATTTTATATGTGCAAAAACATATTTGGTATTTGAGATATGTCATTACTTTTGCAAGCGTCTTCATAAAATCCAAAATGGCTGTAATGGCAATAGCTGCATCTGTCTGTTTTCTCTCGTGCCTATCATCAGCATTATCAAATCGAAGAGCTGACAGAATAAACAGAAATCTGAACATAGTGCCATTATATGAACGAAATATACCTCTACCCAAGGTCCATATATGGACCTTGCCTCTACCCATGCCATTAGTTGCGAACATGCTGTCAATGATTTTATTTCCAGATCTGAAAATAGGGAATCCTACGAAACCATTGAACTCAATCAAATCAAAATCATGAAGATAGATAAATCTTTTGATGAAGTAAATTTCAATCTCAATTCAGCAATTTTTGATTTAGTTCTAATAACTATTTCTTTCATCTTGTCTTCACAGAAAAGAGATTTCCAAATAAATTCAATATTAGAATTATTATTTAAATTTTTGACCTCGTGTCGCTCTCCTGGAAGTTACAGATTGATGTTATGCCGACGAGTGCGAGTGTTTTGACAGGGTTCCATTTTAAATCCCTTGAAACTTTTATTTTTTCCATAAAAAACTCGAAATCCGAAAAGAATTTACTAGGCGAATTTCTCATACACTGTTACGTCGGCATGCACTGCAAGACTGACTCTCGTAACTCAACCAACACGCGCGGTCTCATAGACCGCTGACGCGTCGTCCTTGAAAAAATGGGCGATGATCAAAACTGAAAGATGGATCAAGTTACAATAGGGGCGTCATTCAGAAGGCGATGAGTTCATCGAAAGGTAGGAGAAGAGATAGCGCGAATGTTTCACAACAAAAGGAACTGAAAGCAATGCAATATTGCCAGCGGTCTCCCAGACCGCACCGTGCTAGTTAAGGATTAAACAAATACCATCATTGGCATCAATAAATGATTTAAATTTGGCGCCGTGGCGGGAGATTGGTTTTTAATAACAATCTTTGGCCTTTATTACTAGCTCAGAATTTGCATTTTAAACGTACCGCGTCGGAAACCCGCGTGCTGGTAACGAAAAGAGCGCGGATAAACGTCTGTGCTGTGAGTGTTTTGAAATGGGTTTGACTGCAATTGCTTGTTAGTTCAGCATCCCTCCACTAGGTTGCAGCTTCTACTTGGCCCTCGCCGCAAAACGCTATATACACAAAGAAAACGGCATGTAGATTCCCGTTTTAACATACAATGGCATTATCGCCAAATTGAAACGCCGATACAGTAACTTCCCAACAGTTCTATTCTCGCACACGGAAGAAGTTGCAATGAGCGTGCATTAACGTTCCACGAGGTCAGGTTAAGCTCTCAAAAGTTGGTACTTGTGCACGTTCTCGTCAAAGAACATATTCATACAAAGTACTTCGTGTAACTTCAAAGAACTTCATATAAAGTACACTCCAAAATTAAAATATCGGTTTCAAATTCAAGGGGCCATGGGATTATTCAGATTGATCGGGGAGTATCAATTTTGGAGAAAATCGGCTGAACGGTGTAGTCGCTAGCGTTCACAGACGGACGGACGGACAGACAGGCGTTTTGGTTTCAATTGGTTTTTCGGTTTCAAAGACCCACAAATTAGGGGTTCTGGGTGCATCACGTGTTAGATTTTTTTTCTTAATTTACCAACTGGATTTGTCCACTTTTTCGTTACCAGGGCCCTGTAATAAGAGTTTTTCTGCCGAAAATACGCCTTTTTTTTCTCGCAGCAGTACAAAACTTTCCTTATACTACACTTTCCTTATACTATACGTACGTACGTATAGTATACGGGAAAGTAACTAGATATTCATGCAAAAGCATGCTAGTTTGAATCTATAACGTTAAATAACTCCTAAACGAAGCGTTTTAGGACATTGAAAACCATAATTTTGAGGCCAGAGGCCTCAAAGAAATGTTTTGGACACCGTAATCTACGGATGGAATCTTAAACATTCTCTTACATTTTTGCTGCTCCGGCGTTCTGGCTCAATATCACCCCACCTGCTCAAAGACGTGCAGAATCTAAGTAAATAAAACAGTCGGGTTAATTAAACCATTTATAACTCAAGAACGACAGGACCAGTTTTAATTACTTCCGATTTTTGGATTCATCTCGGCCCCAATAGCAAAATAACTATTAAAATATTGGAAAAGTCACGAAAAAAATTATTCAGAAAATTAATCAAATTTATAAAAATCAATGTTGTTGGTTCGTGTTTAATGCGCTGCCGTACCGTGCATCCGATTGCGACAAAACGTTGTCAACTTATTGCTTGCACTTGCGGGAAGAACATTGGCATAGTACAGCTATTGTAACTCGACTAGATAACGCTACAGCACAAGATGGCGCTTCAATGAAATGCAATTCCCAATTCACGTCAGCCTCATTGTTGCTGGGCGTTGCCGTGTGCCATGGGGCGAGGTGGAGGAGAACAGGAGGAGCGGGCGGCGCAAGTTGATGAACGGAAAGGGAAACAGAAAAAAAGGGAGAAGGGGAAATTGAGAAAGGGAAAGAGAGGGGGAAATAGAGAACGGGACAAATGGAGAGAGCGGAAGAAATTGAGAGGAAGAGGGAAAATAGAGAAAGAGAAGGAAAATAGAGCGGGAAAAGAGAGAGTGGGAGGAAAGAAACGCAGAGGGGAAGAAGACACAGAAGGGAAGAAGACACAGAAGGGAAGATGACACACAGAAGGGAAGATGACACACAGAAGGGAAGATGACACACAGAAGGGAAGATGACACACAGAAGGGAAGATGACACACAGAAGGGAAGATGACTCACAGAAGGGAAGATGACTCACAGAAGGGAAGATGACTCACAGAAGGGAAGATGACTCACAGAAGGGAAGATGACTCACAGAAGGGAAGATGACACACAGAAGGGAAGATGACACACAGAAGGGAAGATGACTCACAGAAGGGAAGATGACTCACAGAAGGGAAGATGACTCACAGAAGGGAAGATGACACACAGAAGGGAAGATGACACACAGAAGGGAAGATGACACACAGAAGGGAAGATGACACACAGAAGGGAAGATGACACACAGAAGGGAAGATGACACACAGAAGGGAAGATGACTCACAGAAGGGAAGATGACTCACAGAAGGGAAGATGACACACAGAAGGGAAGATGACACACAGAAGGGAAGATGACACACAGAAGGGAAGATGACACACAGAAGGGAAGATGACACACAGAAGGGAAGATGACACACAGAAGGGAAGATGACTCACAGAAGGGAAGATGACACACAGAAGGGAAAATGACACACAGAAGGGAAGATGACACACAGAAGGGAAGATGACTCACAGAAGGGAAGATGACACACAGAAGGGAAGATGACACAGAGAAGGGAAGATGACACACAGAAGGGAAGATGACACACAGAAGGGAAGATGACACACAGAAGGGAAGATGACACACAGAAGGGAAGATGACACACAGAAGGGAAGATGACTCACAGAAGGGAAGATGACACAGAGAAGGGAAGATGACACAGAGAAGGGAAGATGACACAGAGAAGGGAAGATGACACAGAGAAGGGAAGATGACACACAGAAGGGAAGATGACTCACAGAAGGGAAGATGACTCACAGAAGGGAAGATGACACACAGAAGGGAAGATGACACACAGAAGGGAAGATGACTCACAGAAGGGAAGATGACACACAGAAGGGAAAATGACACACAGAAGGGAAGATGACACACAGAAGGGAAGATGACACACAGAAGGGAAGATGACTCACAGAAGGGAAGATGACACACAGAAGGGAAGATGACACAGAGAAGGGAAGATGACACACAGAAGGGAAGATGACACACAGAAGGGAAGATGACACACAGAAGGGAAGATGACACACAGAAGGGAAGATGACTCACAGAAGGGAAGATGACTCACAGAAGGGAAGATGACTCACAGAAGGGAAGATGACACAGAGAAGGGAAGATGACACAGAGAAGGGAAGATGACACAGAGAAGGGAAGATGACACAGAGAAGGGAAGATGACTCACAGAAGGGAAGATGACTCACAGAAGGGAAGATGACTCACAGAAGGGAAGATGACACACAGAAGGGAAGATGACACACAGAAGGGAAGATGACACACAGAAGGGAAGATGACACACAGAAGGGAAGATAACTCACAGAAGGGAAGATGACACACAGAAGGGAAGATGACACACAGAGGGGGAAGACGCAGATGGGGAAAAGAGACGCAGAGGGCGAAAAGACATGTGTACTCAACTTTGATTTTGCCATGTAGGATTGTTTGCTTTGTGTTATTCCAAGTTTTGTGGTTATTTAAAAAAAATATGAGACAGGTATGGTATAGTAATTTATTTTTGAGGGAGTAAATTATTGTACATAATATGTCAACCCTGATCGTCATCTAGTATAACCCCGAGTTTATGACTGTGTTGGTGGCATGTACTTGTACAAATATCCATGGTGCCAACCCATGCAAAACGAAACAAAACAGGTGTATTTGCTCTGTGCTGTCGCATCGGAACTTGAATGCACAGTTTCCAGAAACACCGAAATCAAATTGATCTGTACCGAAAAGTTCCCATGCTGATGAAATATGTGGATTTAGGTACGTTAGGTAGTTACCAATATGCCGCTTTGTAGTGCCTGAAGGTAACAGTATTTACTTAAACTATCTGTTTTTCTTGCAGTGTTTGCCGACTTTCCGACATGGAATGCTAATTCAATACATGGAATGTTGAATTCTCTGGAAGATAACATTTCTAGGGATCTTAATCTTTGCCGGAAGTATTGTGGGAAAGTTTGTCACAATTCTTACCATAAGGTTGGTATCGATTACTTTTTAGTACTTTTTAAATATGTTTAAATCTTTTGTATTTTTATTCTATAAGACTCTTTTAGCTTTTTCCTAAATTTATAAATTGAGATGGCTGAGATTTCAAAATAAATGTCATTCAAATCTCATAAAGGTTTTCACAAATTTTCTGTCAGGGCCAATTTCGTGAGAGGATAAACCGATTTCATTTCGGTATAACTGAAAAGCATAGTTATGTATGTAAAATGATGTAGATACATTTTTCTTTCTGGTATACATACGTATATATGGAGTATTATTCTTAGTATAGAAATAGCTACGTGATGCTGCGAAAAACAGATTTCGAGATTTCAACGAAAATATGTTTTGAGATCCCCTTGTAAGGAAAAAGCCCCTGGGACTTTTCCCCTCTGTTTCTCCCCGATAAAGCTCTTGGGGCAGAATTTTCTCAAAAATAACTCCATACTTTCTTTTTAGAACAGTGAATTATAGGCATATTTATAAAGATGCTACAGATCTGATTTTTACTGTTGCGTCTAAATTTTCGAAAATTATTTAAGTTTAAATTTTTTGGACCTCTTTCTACAACTACGTTGTTGATGGTTATTTCTCCACGACAGTTTTCATTCAAAATTAGGTGTTTAAATTATGTTGTGGGCTTTTTTCGGCTTATTAGTAGTTGTGACATAATTTTGTGCGAATAAGTCTTAAAAACATGCTTTTCTAACAACAAAAAAGCTGCAACTATTTTCTTTCAACTTTTTCTTCGTAGCTGAAGTACTAAATCACATAACATGAGGGACATTTTGTTTTTTCAAAAATTACCCACGTATTTTTAATTTCTCACATTTTTAAGAAATGAAAGTATTGTAAAAAAGCGCGGGAAACCGCGATTTTTCGACAGAAAAAGTATTGGCGGGGCCTGGTAATGAAAATGTGTTTATATCTTGTTTTAAATATTTCTCACAACCGTAGAATGTATTTACATCTCTTACGAAGGTTGTCGATATCGCAAAAGTTTTTGTGTTAAAAGAGCGATTAAAATTGCGATTTTTCGGAAACGCTCGAACGACTCATTCTAAAAAATGTCACCCGATTGTATAACAAAGATTTCCTTATGACAAGAGATTTTGCTCTTCTGTGATGTTCTTATGGTGTAATTTCCATTAAATTACTACGGGACAAAAATTGAGAAATTGTGAGAAAACCTATGCTCGTTTTACTTTCTCGCCCTTCGTAAGAAGAGAACCTTGGGTAATCTTGCGTCGGAAATCGGCGAATTTTCAGCAGAAAAAAATCTTATTGCCGTCCCCTGGCAACCAAAAGTGAATAAATCCTTTTGGTACGTATCATACACAGGTGAGTCGTGTAACTTTAGCACCTCCTGTAACTTTTGAACGGTTGAAGTTATTGCAATGCAGTTTTCACAGAAGTTCATCAGGGAATGGGGCTAATTCATACGCATGTTCATTTCTATGTTATCACTTGTATTTTACGAGATATTTGAGGTGACTTTGTTTTTTCAAATGGAACTGTACATATTTTTGCAGTCTATCATGACGAGCATAATAATACGAATCTAATGATGTGCATATTGTTATATGTTAGATAAGTATTTTTTGAAAAATTTTGATTTTTTTGCGAATAGTGTTTAACGGATATTATGAATCTAACAGTTTATGCGCTTCTTCGCAATTTGGCGGGAAATGGGAGAGTAAAATGGCCGAGCAAGAAGAGTTCTTGCTCGGAGAACGTGTTGTGTTAATAGGATTTTAGTTGGTACAGAAGGAGTGCTGTAGAAAAAGTTACAACTAAATTCTACCCAAACATGAATATTCACATGTTTTATAATTACCAAAATCTTTACTTATAGGCCAAAACAATATCCATGAATATATAACAGGAAGTACTTATTAATGTCATCACTGAAATATTTATGTAAAGGTAAATACTCTTTGTTATTTTGAACTGACAGGTAAAATGTTTTGATAGAGATATGATTAATGATACAGATTTGATAACAATATTATTGATGAAAGAGATGAGGTGTATGTTATGTTATTTTGTTGTAAGCTGACTTATTTGTAAGTGTGATTAACCCTCCAGCGGGCGCGCTGTCGTAAATTTTACGACAATAGCAGATTTTTGTATGTCAACTCATTGTTGTCAAAGACTTCTGCGTTCTTGGTATTCCTTGCAGGTATCTTTAGGGATGCATTCCTGCGGCCACTGTTTAGTTTGCACGCTATATTCAGTTTTTGTAACGCTCTATTCGGGATAAGTGCATAGTGACGTAAACTTTTCGCTGCGCACTGGTTGTTGTGCTAAAATATTGTATGATAATTTGGCCTAATCGAAACTTTCTGTAAAATGTCCAGATAAAGAATTCATGTGAACGAAAATCAGAATATTCTTCAAGAGCTTTCTGATCGGAGGAAGATCATGATTTGGATAGTGACAGTGACTGTAAACGAATGTTGAAAATATAGACGAGCATCAGAACGATACTGGATAGGAACAAGATCTTTTTGATACTAAATACGAACGTTTATCAACGGATGTTTTTTGGTAGTAAACATCATTCTTAGATATTATAATGCGACATAAAAATTCCATTGTTCTACAATTTCTTTGATTTTTTCAAGTCATTGAATGTCGTAAAATTTACGACACGCGCCTGCCGGTGTGAAAATTTTACGCGCGCCCGCTGGAAGGTTAATGTAGGGATGTGTCGATCGCGAACGAACTAGTTCAATTGAACTATTCTTGAAAAGGAACGGTACGATACAGAATGACCGTTTAGTGAACTATAATTCATCTGTCGCGGGTCGTCGTTCGTAGTCAATGATGTATATAAATACCACTAGATGGCTGACTCCGCGCTTTCCCAATAGGCGGAGGTGAAGCCGTACAGGGAGCCATGTTGCACGGCAAAAGCTTCGAATGTCAAATGCAGCCCATGACAGTTCGGTAAACTTTTACGAGTGTAACACGTATACGTTGTATTTATTAACATAGTTCTGTTCCATCATAAGAAAGTAAAGCTGTAGGCAACAACAAATTGTCAAAATATATTTTATAATTTGCATAAAACTACGGACAGCATTTACATAGTGTTACCGGAGACTTGCAAAAATGAGGACTTTGTTTTTTATGATGACTTACAGGTACAAACTTCTTATACTACTTCAGAAGAGATCAATTTATATGTTAATACTGCACGTGGCAGTAAATTATTATTACTATGGCTGCTTTATTATTAAGGATTCTTTCTCTGTTTCAATATTCCGTTTTCAAATATAAGAATAAGACGTACTTATTGTTGATGTGATTAGAAAAACTGCGTTTCACTTCAAATATCCCTTTTTTCTCTCGTAATGGATGATTGTAAATAACTGCTGGATTTGGGAAGTGGCAGAGAGATTTAAAATGAAAACACGTAGAGAAAAATAGTAGATATGTACTTTTTATGGGCTGACATTTTTATTTGCATATGAATACAAAAATTTTTGCAGGAACAAACATTCAAATGATAACTTTCACCATTGAAAGAAAATATTCAAATAATAAATAATGTTTCTTTTAATTTTACATAACAGGAAATGAAACAAAACATACAATTAGAATATATTAAAAGATGAATAGATTAAAATACATGTTCAAAACATGAACACTTAAGACTAAGATTCCACTACACGATATTGTTGTGAAACCCACCTTATAGTGGTAAAACATGGATAAAACAAAGGCAAAAAATAATTGATTTCCTGGGCCAATTTTGAAAATGAAAACATTTAAAAAATCAAAACAAAAAATGTTTCACTAATCACTCAAGAGAAAACTCACTACAATACACCGCATTCGGCAATACGGACAAGGTTTCTGCCGTGCAAAATGGCGCCTTGGGTGGCCTCACCGCCAAGGCAACAGTCATCCATCTAGGAGTATATGTATACATCATTGTTCGTAGTGCGGCGGTCAGCGGTTGTAGTTCATTTAGTTCTCTTAGTTCGCCGGTCATCGTTCAGTAGTTCAATTAGTTCTCTCCTGTAGTTCAGCGGTCACAGTGCGCATGAGCTCACTGCGCAGGTTTCAACATGCGGTGGTCGGAAGTCACGTGACTTTGGGGATACTGGCTGCTTGTATTGTGTGTAATGTACCTTCACGTGCCTTTTGTATTGCTGGAATTGCACTTTCATAACTTGCTGTATATAAATGTCACTGATCTGGATTATCAATGGCAGAATGCCTAGCATAGAGTAATAACAGCAACTTTGATAAATGATTCCTATGGAGTTATTTCTTTTACAAATAAGAATATTCTTTATTTGTAGTCCTATGTAATTGTACTTTTAAAACGGGTTTAGTGAAGAGCACAGTTGAATGTGACAAGATAGACAAAAATATGAATTTTCATGTACTAGGAAATAGAGTAAAATTCACTTTTCTGCTGTAAACAACATTTTTAGGGTTGTTTAATAAATGAGAAAATTGTACTAGAATGAAGCACGTTAGGTAATTATCAAAAGCAATCATTTAATACGAGACGGGTGTTAGAGATGTCACCACCAGCTGTCCCAAAGTCGCGTGACACGGGCACGAGAGAACCTACAAAAAGAAGTTACTTTTGTGGTAAGCAAAGCGAGAGTTAAATTTTTAGCACTTAGCGTTAAAAGTGACATTTCATTGTATAGTGACATATTCATTATATTCTGATAAAACTGTGAATATAACAATAAAAACAAAATACTTTCGTCTGATCGCATGGGCTACGTAGATTTGATTTATGTTTGAATTAAAATATAATGAAACTCAAAAAGGCTGTGTACAAATAGTGTATGAGACACGTGGCAAAAGTGATTTTATTTAGTTCGTAGGACTGCGTCACTCGGCTTATCGGCCTCATGTTGCAACATTTCACGCAAAATAAAATGAAGCATTTACCACTCATATCATAATAATCTATTTCTACATCTATGCAATTAAGGCAGATTCTGCTCATTGTTAACAGGACATGAAAAAGGACATTTTTTTAAAAATCCATTAAAAAAGACGGTTTCCAAGACAACTGTCTTGTTACTGTGAAAAAAGTACTTCATTAATGTGAATATAACGAAGTATCCCTTAGTTATGCTCTCTAACTTATTGCTATTTCCTGAGATATCAAATATCTTATTGCAATATAAAATTACGAACTTTTCCACATATATTTATATTATAATTTGTATACAGATGCAGTAAAATGTTCTTATTTCGTGAGCTAAGTGTGTGTTTTTTTCATGGTCCCCGATTGATTTTCTGACCTCGACCTACGGTGTCGGCAAAAATTTCATCTTCAATGCTGAAAAAACACCTGTCCAGGGTTGCCAGATCCCTTCTTGGAAAACCCTATTTGGGAAGAAAGGTAACCGGTGAATAAAGCTCGACTGTCACACTGAAGCTGATAATTTCAAAACAGCTGCACGTTCACAAGAAGTTTAAAAATAAATACTCTTGTGTATAAAGCCTACCTATTAAGCCTAGCCGTATGGCTTCAATACTTGTTCAATTACTAGAAAAAGGGGCAAAATGTATGTTTAAAAAAAAGGGCTCTCACATTTTCGTAATAGCTGCATGGTGTTCAAAACTCAGACATTTGGGCATAGGCCATTTCGGCTGATTTTAAGGACAGGGTTCGGCTCACTAAAACAACGGCGCACGGTTCACTTGCGCATGGTTCACTCGCGCGGACCACGAGAACGGATCACTCAGGGAGCGGGAAGATGCCTTTGTGCTTGCATTGTGCGGTGTGGTGCGAATGTGTAATGGAGAATTACAATGGTTTATTTTTCGCGAATTTGCGTAAACTATATTGCGAACGTGTAATGGAGAATTACAATGGTTTATTTTCGCGGATTTGCGTAAACATTTAAGGTGAGTATTTGCATAAAATGCGTTGGACAGACTCAAGGATGTTTTATGTTATACTGCGATTTTTGTAGGAAGAGCTCTCAAGATAACTCAAATCCCATCTTCGCGATGGAATATGTCACGGCATTTCGTATCATTTACAGTCGTTCCGCAAGATTTCGCACAATCCGACCGTATGAAGCAATGCTTGCGATCATGCGACTTCTACCGGCAAGACCGAGAAAAGACGCGAAATGCCGTGACATATTCCATCGCGAAGATGGGATTTGAGTGGCCTTGAGGGTCGCTCTTAGAAAAATCGCAGTATAATCAAGGGATGGGCAAAATCTTGGGTTTATAATGATATAATTTTATTACGTTCGTAAACATGATAGTTAAGTGGAAAATTATTTAATTTTGAGCTTACGAAATGTGGTCGAACTAAAAATCGATGTTGCCGAGTGTTTTTTCTTTGTGTTTTTCCTATTCTAAATTTCAGTGGGAAATATAGTTATTGAAATTATCGTTTTCCATATTGTCGCGGCAAAAAGTATTCGTTCATGAATAACATGACGAGGGTTAAGGGCACAAATTTACAGCTAATTTAGCTTGGAAAATAGATTTATTATATAGGAGCGAATATTTTGTCAACAAAACAAAAAAACACTTTTTTTCTGTATTGAAAACTCTACTAGCATATGGCTTAGGATAGAGATCACAGAATTATGAAAACGTGCACAAATTACATTCTCCCCATAGCTCGTCACACACAGTTTTGAACTGTTTTTGACGTAAATAAATTTTGTTTCCGAGGTATCGGAACAGTGTTGCCAGAGCCACCGCATTTTCTATGTGCAATCCGCAATTCGCATCGAGACATGCGGATGACGAAACAATCCGAATTTTTACAATTTATGAAATTTATATTTTCTTTTCTTTCCTCCCTTTTTTCCTTGACAATTTCGCGGGTAGCACTTGCGTAGCGTCGAGACAATAGAGACCGTCGTGTAAATAAAAATATAATTCGAAAAAACATTAGTTGTTTCTAATTTTCTCCATGTAATAAGTAAATTAGTCATATCCAAATTTCATCTAACAAATAAAGATTTAAAACATCGCAAACTTCTCACACCGAAATTTTCGTCAGCATATTTTGCATTCCGCATAAAGGTAGTATGTTCGTTAGATCGACATGGTGAAGTACTCTAAAAAAAACACTAAATGAAAGAAAAATCTCTATTCTTCAAGATGGTAAGGAAAAAATTGGCTCTTTCCGGCCTAAGTTTGTAATAAAAGAAGTGAGTAATTCCACGTGAAATCGGCCAACAAAAGCATGACTCCTTCCGATTGGTCTGCATATTTTTTTGACTAGTTCAAGTGATGTAAAAATCTAAAAGCATAATATTTAGTGCATTTGTTTGACCTGTGACCTTGTTTTTATATATACAAAAAATTAGTAAAATTTCTTAACATTTAGGACGAATTTCAGAAAAAATCGAAATCTCACGTGAAAATCTATTCTAAAATAAAACAATGTTTCTTCTAGTAGTAAATAGTACAAACAGTTGTTTTTTACATTGAGCCTCCTATCATTTGCATTTTACACCAAAGATTTTACTCCCGAATTCAATAGTGCAGTTTTTTTCAACTTGAATTCTCAAAATTCGTAATCCTCGATTTTCGAGTTTGTTGACCCAAAATATTACACAAACTCTAAATTTTCGCGCGAAAAAAGAATTTGCGTGTGTAACTTGAAATTTGAAAACTTACGGGTGTTTAAAGTCAATTGTTTTTGTTGAATTAATTCATTTAACTTTCCCGTATACTATATGTACGTATGGTGTAGGTAATGTAATGCCGCGCGAAAAAACGGCGGATTTTCGGCAGAAAAACTCTTATTACATGGCCCTGGTAACGAAAAAGTGGATAAATCTAGTTGCTAAATTAAGAAAACAAATCTCCTAACAAGTGGTGCAGCCATGATCTCTGTTTTGTGGGTCCTTGATACCGAAAAAACCAATTGAAAGCTAAACGTCTGTCCGTCTGTGAACAACGCTAGCGAGTAAACCGCTCAGCCGATTTTCTCCATCATTGATACTCCCCGATCGATCTGGCTGATCTCGTGGTCCCTTGAATTTGAAACCGATTTTTGGGGGTACTTTACATGAAGCTCCCCGGATAGTTCCAAAATTTTCTCAAAAACGACTCAATTTTTTTAACTTCTTGTTAATAGAGTAAAATACACTTATTAAGATGGCATGGGTCCGATTTTCATGGATAACTTCCACGCAATATTTGTAACGCTTACGTATATGCATTTACATCGCAACTAATATAGATATACATTTTCGCACCTAATATTCTACGATTTGTAATAAGTTAATTAATATTAAGTTAAACAATGAGAAGAGATTTTCAGAATATCCAACTGCCTCTGCCTCTCAAATTACTTTTACAGACTGACACAGCCTCAAAGCAAAGCTGGAAATTCGAATTTACCATTTCAAATTATTTCCCAATTTACGCCAAAAATACAATTTGGAAAATCGAACAGGACCTTATTTAAAGATCTGTTTTTATGAATACATTTCATTAAGAAAAAATTGTATCTTGATAATTGTAGTTGTAGGAAGGCTCCGAAACAATTTTGAATTTTTTTCAATTTTCGAAAAATCACGATTTTAAGCAACAAGAGACCTCCGCAAATTTCTTAATCTTTCTTTTCACTACCCAACAACAAAATTTTATCAAACTTATTGGTGCCACTTATTTTTAATTTTGAAAATGTCCCAGGGGCTTCTTGTAAAGAAAATTAAAATATCGGTCTCAAATTCAAAGGGCGACGACATCAGCCAGACCAATCGGGGAATATCACTTTTGGAAATCCCCGGCTGGACGATTTAGTTGCTAGCGTTGCTCGTAGACAGGCCACGACGCCGGTGCGTCTCGCCGCGTGTTGGATAGGCCAGTTGCGACGTAAATTACCCTCCTCCTTACCTTAGTCAAGGTGCTGGCTAGCTCAGGAAGCGGGGAGAGCCTGAAATAGGACCGGTGGATGGACGCTGCTACTTTACGAAATGAAAAGAAATTGTTCTTTTAGAACGTAAATTTAATCAAAAGAAAGAAAGAACCAAATTATGAAAAAGTATTGTAAATCGTGCGCGTGAGCTCAACGATATTATTTTCCCTTCCCTAATCCTTAATTCTAATACAAAAAAATGAACGCAATAAAATCTTAAAATTTAAGATTACACAAAAATAATTGAAGTTAAACATCAATTCAAAAGAAGCCAATGCGCGGCCAATGGTTTATCTGAGAATTATTCCAATTTCCTTTTTTATCAAGCAAGAGTCTTTTAATTAAAGGTGCCTGGGGAGGCAGTGCGGGTGCCGTTGCCGGGCGCTCCACTAATACTAATCGGTGTATAATCTTCCCGATAGAATTAAAATCACGCCACATAATTAAAAGATGCATGAAATACTGCCACGCGGACTGGTGTAGATGAATTTGCCTCACGTGGTACTAAATGCGATCAAGCAGAGAGAATTTTTATAACAAAATAAGTTGCATCGGCATATAGCAGAGTATTCGAACTCTACTCACATCAAACTATAAAGCAGAACTTTCCGGGCACTCGCCCGAAGCAAGATACTCTCTCTTACTTCCCAACTCCGGCGGGCACTCGCCCCATCTGATCCCGGCAGCACTCGTCCCTTCCTCTGATCCCAGCGGGCACTCGCGAGCTCGCACCAGGCCTCTCCTCCCCTCCAGCCGCCCAAAAGTTCTAGGTTCTCCAAAATTTTGCGAAGGGTTGTCCGAAGGTCTCTTTCCTCGTACGAAATTCTCCTCCAGTCACCCAGAACGTTTTACACCTAATACGAGTGGAAATTTCCGTAATCGGCGCTCTCGCTCGCACAGGATGTAAAGAGAGTGCCAGGGTGGCCGTGGCGCTACTCAGTCCTTGCGCTGCGTTCCTTGAAATTCCCGGAGGAGGTTGACCCGAAAGGGTGCGTCCGCACAAAACCCCTTCGGCCGCCGCCGTGACGCGGGCACTCAGAAATTGCAGCTGCGCGGAGCGCACGAGCTGGTATTTTGCGGCGCAGATTTCAGAAGGAAATTCCTTTATTTAAAATAATAGATACTCAGTATCATCGCAAGACGGACAGACGTTTTACCGTCAATCGATTTTTCGGTATCAAGGAGCCATAAAACGGGTTCTGGCTACACCACCTGTTAGAGGACTTTTTGTTTCTAAATTCAGTGACTAGATTTATCCACTTTTTCGTTACCAGGGCCTTGTAATAAGTTTTTCTGCCGAAAATTTGCCGTTTTTTTGCGCAGCATTTTAAAACTCTCTTCGTAAGAAGTTCCTTCTTAAACGCGAGAAAGTAAATATTTGGAGCCGTCTTTGAGAAAATCTTGTTTTGTTAATTTTTTTAATTGCACATATTGCACCGAATATTGCGCGAAAACTATTAATACTTCCAAAAAGTGTACAGGACCTTAGTGAAAGGACTCACTCTGGAGAACAAATTTTATTTGAAGGAAAACATCTCTACCTTCAATTTTGTAGTTGTAGGAAGACGCTAAAAAAAATTAAAGTTTTGCAATTTTCGAAAATTCAGAGTTAACCGTGAAAATCGGACCTGTCACCTTTATAAGTGTATCTTATAGCGTTTTCCATTTGTTGCACTGAAACCCACCCTAGTGCTGGGCACATACGTCATCGCTCCGCAACAGTGCTGCCCCAAACGCGTGAAGGGCAGACGTGGGGCAATGAATCGGATTCCGGAACTGAGTCAGTGCGTGTACGCTACGCAATGAGATTATAGACAGCTGTTCTTTGGTCTGCCACACTGACAGAACTCGTAAAATAAGAATTTTGGAATTTTGGTCGTTATAATTTTTATAATGATAATTTTTATTATAACAGATCTTGTACAAAGTCTTTTGGTAATTGTTTACTCCTTAATTCATAAAGTATTAACGCGTGTGATTCTTTATTTAAAAACTACCGAAAACTTCAAAAGCTAATCTGTCGAAAGTTCATTTCTCGAGATTTGCCAGTGATTGATTTCGAACATAGTACACTAGATTTCGAAACGAACGGCTTCTGCAGAATTATTTGGTTATTGAAAACTATAAAAATATTAATATGAGCATTTCCGCTTGCGCATGCGAGAAACTTCTTGGCACATAGTAACTTTGAATGATTTTGTAAGGGCATAGGTTTGATTACTAAATAGCACTGGATTTGTTAACATGCAGTAATTCACGGTTAAATATTACGAAAACACAACCTGATGTTCCGAACTTCGATAAGGTACAAAGTTATTTTAAAGCATTTCTTGTAAAACATGGTATTCTCCGTCATTCGAAGTACTCTGTGTGACAGGAGATCCTCAATTGCCTTTACAATTTCACCATGAATCCAAATCAACATTCATAACTTTGGTACCTAACCTCAAAACGGCCCGGTGCAATGGACTGCACCGTCGAGCTCGTCAGTGCAGGTTAGGGCGCCCCGAGTGCACCCTGGTTCAGTGTCATTGTGCGAATGGAACATGCGCTTCCCTGCACTGGTGCGCCCTAGCGGCCGATTGGAACACGAAAGCTGCCCTGAGTGTGCACTGGGTGCGCACCAGTGCGGCGAATGGAAAACGCTATTACTCTATTCTTACAAGAACTTTGGAGACGTTTAAAAGAAAAAATGTAGAGCCGTTTTAGAGAAAATTTTGAAAATGTCCGGGAGGTTCATAAAAAGTACCTCCAAATTTTGAAAAAAGTTTTTCAAAATCGCAGCCCCTCGAGTCGAGCCAGATCGACTGGCGAATATCCATTTTGGAAAATATCCTACGTATGGTTTAGGCATATGCGTTCACGCACAAACTGACGGACGGACGTTTTGAAAAAATTACATTTTTTCGGTATCAGGGAACCCCAAAACGTGTATTTCCGTTGAAATCTCGTAATCGATTTTCCGCAGCATTACATAACTTTCCTTATACTACGTATATTGCTCTGTGTTTACGTATGTATACAGGAAAGTAAAAAAGTACCAAAAGTATTTCTCCTGTGTTAACTAAAATATCTTTGATTTCAGTCGCTGCCAAAAGTGAATGGGTGGCGCCCATTTCAACTCAGAAGTGTTTGGAATCAATTAGTAGAGAAATTGGAACCTCCCACGTTTCAAAATGTGCTCGAGAACATCAAAACGTTTTGGTGAGGACTCAACCAGACGATATCCGTCCAGAGGTTTGTTGACAATTTATATTTTCCAGATGTCCACATTTTTCTATAGATTTTTTCTGATGCTTAACAAACAACTTGTCTTTTCAAACTTGACTCTCCTCTTTGAGGATTGGGTACGGTACACCAAATATGATTTCAACTTTCTTGTTTATGTGGTAAAGAGAAAGCGATGTATTGTTGCAGGAGAAAGTGCCATTTTTTAGAAAAAAAAATTTTATGGATCACTGAAAATTAAAAAAAAAAGACTTTTCCTTGCTCCTATATTACGTCGTATATCACACTCTCGTGAAGATAATACAGGCAAAATTTAAGTTTGGGGACACGAGAAAGAGAGAGAGAGAGAGATTTTAAAATACTTTTGCTGTTTTATGTGGGGGAATGTTATTGCGAAGCATTTTAAATAATTCAAAAATGTATGTGCTCCTGTAGCACTCCGTGCTGAATTTGTCGTTTTGAATATGAATGAGAAAGAAAAAAATGTATCTGCGGTGGAATTTTATATAGTTTGCCCGGAATATTTGTTGGTTTTTTTGACACGGACAATCGGACATTTACGTGTTCTTTGCCCGAGTTCGGTTCATGCACGCTTATGTGGCGTAGTGGCATGAATGCCAGCAAGTTAAATCTGTGGATTTGGGATGGGAGCGGAAAAAAATTGCTGGATTATGCAGTAGCATAATATTGCGGAGCATTGAGGAAGAATGCGAGAAAATATGTCCTTTGGAAGCACAACTAGTTTAAAATTTTGATGATTTCACTTATAATGCAAACACTTATATTGTGAAGAAAAAATGTACAAAAACTAATCTTGAAACACAGATTTCGTTAAGAAATATCTATTTTGAATGATGTAGTTGTAGGAGAAAATACGAAAAGTTTGGAGTGTTTTGTTGTTTTTGTGTGAAAATGTAAATTGTCCCAAGGGCGTTACATAATGTACTAAAAAATTGAAAAGCCCAAAAAAACTAGAATTTTGAAATATTTTTAAGTTATTCATCAGCACTAGAAGTCAAATGACTAAGGATAATTTTTTATTCTTGTGGTTTTTATTTTTAATGTTGTTATTTTTCAGGTCCCCAAATTATTTAAGCGACCTCACCATGAATACAAGGAGAAGGAAGATTCAACTCAGGTGATTAGATGAAGGTTTTGAAGTAAATATAAATTTCTATGAATTCATAAGATTCTTATTTTTATGTGTTTTCTTATTTTCTAGCTTAAAAAAGAAAATGTTAAAAAGGCATTTAAACGTTTACAACCTTGTGAACAAGCTCCATATCTGGCTGATTATAGAGCAAAGAAGCATAATTATGAATTGCGATTGTTTTGTTTCTAGTAAGTGAATTTGTTTCTTGTAACTCTGATTTCTTTTACCGGAGGGAATAATTTCAGTGATTCATGCTGCTCTGAACTTTGATTCCATTATTTATTTACAGATAGGCTGTTGTCATTTACCAGTTCTCAGTAATTGTTTTATTGTCATAAATCAATTAATGTCGCATACATAAATTGCTTAAAATCAATTTTATAGTGTAACAATTAATACAAAACAAAGAGGCCATAATATTATCTAAATCAGGAGTTGGAAACCACATTGTCACACCTCTCGTAGTTTGCCAGTGGCACTTATTTCCAACTTTCTTTTTATTCAGCAAATTCAAAATATTAAGTTACATTTCAATAAAGTGATTAGTACTATGACAAAACTATCTTGGGGTCCAGGTACAACAATAAAGGGTAGACTGATAGAGGCTGTTGCATGCTTACAGATGACACTGAAACAGGGAAACTGACTTAGAATTAGTTGTTTGTGTATTCAACTGATTTTTAAAAATCATTTTGTTGTGTTCTACTTAAAATGCCAAAAAAATCCATGATTGTTTTTTCAGTAGTCCAATTCAGTAGAGACTCTTTGGGCTGCATGAAATGCCCATCTCCTGGTCTAAATGATGATATGGAATTGATATTCACCGAATGGCTGATAAGGTGGCAATTTTCTCATAAATAGAAAACATTCTGGATGATAGAAATTTATGTCAAGGCTGTGTATAATGGGCTCACTTTAATATACACATATACAGGGAAACCTCTATATAACGTTTTTTAAGGAACCATGAATTCTGAACACTAGAGAGGAAAACCCTATAAGGAGGAAGACTGTGCATACGGGCTTTTTGTCGGAACCAGAAAAAATTGATGTAACATTGAGGAAAACATTATATGGAGGAACGTTATATAGAAGTTTCACTGTACAGGCATCGTCTGATTCTAAACGTTTTATATTTTTAGAAAATGAGAGGTATGAATAATGAAATAACTCTCCTCGATGGTTACAGAAAGACAAACTATGTATAAAATCAAGATCGGTGTTGTTATACAAATTATTGCAATCCAAGTTTTGAAATAGTTCATGGACCACCATTAACAATATTATACTCAGTTTCATAATGTAATATTAGAACTAATCTATAGCCTAGTATTAACAAGTAATATCACTACATCACAATCTATAGGACAAATGGCCAAATTTAAGCAAAAATTATAGTTCATTAATAAATAGGTTTCCTATATTGTAGATAGTTGGGAAATTGAAGATGTAAAACACAAATTTAAAGCTTGTTTTACATTTATTAGAACATTTCTTATAAAATGCGACATGAAAGAAATGATTGCTCTTTCATCATCACACTATTTTGAAAATGTTTAGGTTGCATGTTTGGAAGATGCTAGGAATTAAATCGAAGCATATTTCTTGCTTTGGTCTTTCAGAATTGTTGAATGTTTAAAAATTTGCAAAGGAAATAATGGTAGAGTCAAATATACAATTGTTAATTTACTGTGCAGTCTATTAAGAAATGCATAGAGAGTATGTATTTAAGTTGACTGACCAAAAATTAAAATAAGCACCTGCAGCTAAGAAATGTAAGTTAATCAGATTTACATTGATTGATACAGCATGAAGTACAGTATGTCGGTGACCAAACAGGAGAGATTTGATGTGTGACAAATTAAGTTTTACTTCATTTGTTTATTTGTGCGTATAAATTTATGAAAAATATTATTGATATGCTTGAATATTGAAGTACATTACATATTGGATTACATAAGAGAGAAATTGCGTATTGTATTACATAATAAGAGACTATAATCTCAAGCAATTTAAAGAATTGAGAAAGTAGGAAGATAAGTTTCACAAAAGCAAACATCAGATGAATTTGCTTGTCAAATTTCATACTTAAAATGAATATTATTGAAATTTCGTTAAGTTGATCTCCTTCTAATGTTTATTAAGTTTGTCTGAAATAATTATGGATGATTTTTAATTTCTCGTATACGTACAGAGTAATATATGTTGTATAGAGAAAGTTATGTAATGCTGGGGAAAATCGATTTCGAGATTTCAACGGAAATACATGTTTTGGGTCCCCTGATACCGAAAAAGTTTTCTCAAAAATGGCTCCAAATTTTTTCTTTAAATTTCTTTTAAGAATGAAATTGAGCTTATAAAGTTAGGTCTGATAGCATAGGTCTGATTTTCACTGTTAACTGTGAATTTTCGAAAATTGCAGTTTCGAAAATCTTTCATTAAGGTCATGCACATTTTTTGATACATTTTAATGGTTTTTGTGCAATATTGCATGCAATATTTGCAATTTAAAAAAAAATACAAAAGCAAGATATTATCAAAAATGGCTCCAATTTTTTTTCTTTAAACTTTTCGTAGAGATAGTGCTAAATGCACTCTACTACTATTATGACATAAACACCATCATGCTCTATTCTTTTGTTTTTTTAAAATTACACAAATGTAATTTTTGTAAAATATCTCACGCCATTAATGTGGAGATTTCCAGCAATTTGTATATTGCGTTTGTGAGTTAAAGTTCTTCAAATGACTTTAAATGAAAATTTTTCAAAAACAAAAGATTCTTGAGTAAAAGAGATTCAAATTTCGTATATGTACTAGAGCTTGTGATTTTTTTCTTAAAAACGGTTCCAGATTTTTCAATGAAAATGCCCATATAGGAAGATGTTTTGCTCCTCTTTAATATTTCAAAAGTAATTTTGAATATACCATTAGGAAACCGAAAAAATTAAGAAAATTTAAAAAAAAATATATTTAGGGCAATGACAGATGGCAGTGGCTAAGACCATGAGGGCAAGACTGTAAAGCTAGCTCTCACCAAGAACATTTTTAAAAAATACTATGAGAAAGTGTGTGCCATTCTGTACCACCACTAGTTAATTCTGGCAATTTCACAAGTACGAAGGACTAATTCTATAATTCTGTTTTCACTATGCCATTGCAAGATTCAAAAGGGAGTCCAGAATAGCATTTTGTAGAGACAGCATTGCAGGAAAATAAATTCGTAATTATCCTACTGAATGTTCAAGTTCAATAATTACAAAAAAATATAGTTTCCATCCCTGTAAGTGCTAAAGTAAATTTGTTACAGTAAAATATGAAACATTTTAATTATTAATCTTTTTTACAATACTTTTAAATGGTAATTTTTCAATTTTTCCTGTGTTCACACCTATACTTTAAACCAGAGTAATTGCCTTTTTTATATGCCTATTTTAGTGAAAATAAATGCCAATTTGCCTGCGTATTTTAGGTGAAATAACTTTCAGGCTCTGCTTATGAGAGTTAATAATATGTGTGTTTGTTTGTTTTTTTCTAGCAAAGTCATTCCAGAAAAATTCTTAGATACAGCTGAGATCCTTCAGGAAAACCTTGGGACCTGAGTTTTTAAAATATGGACAAAGTTAATTTGTACTTGTTTGTAATAAATGTTGTGCATTTTATCAAATTTAAAATAATGTAAAAATATAGAAATATTTTTCATGACAATGACTGTTTATTTCTTTTGAACTGGAGTAATCTCTGAAACTGGTGAACCAATTTTGATGTGTATTTCACTGAAAGGTAGAGTATTTTGTTGAGCTTAACATTCAACTTTTTTCAAATTATTATTTTCACTAACATAAAATGAATGATTTTTAATATAAATTTACAATTTTATTTACATCTAATTTAAATTTTTTACTTGTGAGCTTCAAGACAAGAGAAAAGTTATTTTCGTGATGATATTTCATAAACATTTCTCCAGTCTTTCTTTTCTATCTTTTAAGAAAAAATGAATGTTCATTCATCAGTTGTTTTGTGAATATTTGGAGAAGGCAGTAAATTTACGAAAGAGTTTTAAAATCATCTCAAAAGTCCATAAATTGTGTTTTGATTCCTTTTCATTGCTTAATTAGCATTTGAGTAATTGAAGGTCAAAGAGTATAGGGGAATAAGAAAGGTAAAATTGGCCCACAACCAAACTAGAAGAGGATAATGCTATCTTATTCTACACCCAAAATAACCTAGAAAAACAATTTTTTATACTTTTTTATCTTACTATAGTGTCATAATATTGAAAATGTTTTTCTCACCCTCTTCTCACTTTTGACACAAATGTGGGATGAATTTAGATTTTCTTGACATTTAACGAAACAAACTGTATTCTTTAGGCAATTTTCTAAGATGTACACTAATTTATTTTGATATTTTTGATATTGAAGACTAACACTGGAGATGATATTCACTTACAATATTACTTTTAAAAAAAAATTTTACAATCTTTTTTAGAATTTTATGTCCACTGCTTCATTTAGGAACAAAATGACTATTTTCACTGGATTCCTTGTCAAAAAATATATCAATAATTAACTGATTGATCCAATTTGACTTTGTGGTCAACCCCTTTTTTCCGACTTAAAACACATCAATTCCATAATTTTATTTTTTTGTTCTTAATAAACTGTCATATAAGTTTCCATGATTTTTAACTAACGATTTTCTTCCTTTTTTTTCTGAATTGATAGAAAAATGGTGCTTCCTTGTGTTTTAACTACCAACTTATATTTCGTACACCTAAGGATATACGTTATTGTAATATATTTAAGTTTTTGCATAGCAAAAAACTGAGTAATTTATATATATATATATATATATATATATATATATATATATATATATATATATATAATATACAATTCACTAGATTAAAGTTCAACAAATTTATATTAATTTTCTTTAAAATTCACTATTCCTTCTTAATTTTCACCTTCTTCATCTTCCCTCATCAAATGGTCAATATATGGGGAGATATCTTCCTGATTGAAGAGTTCCGAAAGCTTTACAGGAGGCCTAAGAATTTTGCTTTGATATCTTGCATTCAAAATATAATAGATTACAGTTGCAACATGCGAACAGCAGCCAATTTCTTAATCCGGTACGACATTCGCATGTGTACATTGATTCCCAGCGCATCCATTAGTAAGTGGCTTGGAGTCTATAAAGCACTTATAAGTTTTTCTCAGTTATTTTGGGTGTAGAATAAGGTAGCATCATCCTCTTCTAGTTTGGTCGTGGGCCAATTTTACCTATCTTATTTCGCTATACCCTTTATTTTTTAAGTTTGCTGGGAGTAGGCAGTGAAACACGTTTAGACAACAGTATAGCAATGATTGTGCAAACTTGGAAGGGCGGAGAAGAACCAAGCTCCAAGCAGGTGTCACAGAATGAGGAAGGTAAGGACATGGGCAAGAGAGACTAGGTGAACCTGGGCAGGTGGACGGGTCGGGTGAAGGGTAGCGTGGGGATCTGCTATAGATTAATTCATTCCTTTTCCTTTAATTGATGCTTGTGATTCATAATCACCCAGGCATCTTCAGCTAGTCTATGTAAATAAAATTGCAGTGCATCTCTAGGATTTCAAAGTAACTTTTTTTGTCATAATCTCATATGTTCATTTAGATGATGCAAAAAAAATTAATTTTTTTGTGATTTTTGTGTGCTTATTTATACTAAGTAATCTCTAGAATGGCTAAACTGATGTCGATGCAGGAATCTTTTTGAGAGCATAATTTAGGCTGCTTAAAAATTTGTTTTTCTTTTGTATAAGGAAAGTTTCATTATTTGATTTTTATGCAAAACTACAGTTTTATTCCGTCTTAAAAAACAAGAGAAAGTATGTACGCATGACCTTCAAATCAAGAGAAGTGTTATTGTCTGCGTGAGATTCCATACCCCCCCTGATCACCATTTCCTGCCCTTTGAAGCAAAATTAAATTACGCACTCATTCAGTTTTTTGCAATATTTTGTAAACTATGAGTAAATTCACCAAAGTGAATTCAACGTTTCTGCAAGCGCCTTAAATGTCCTAAATGCATTTTGTTTCATTCCAATTGCACGATTAGGCTCAGAGGAATTTCAAGTCATTTTCTTACTTTGTTACTGGAAGATTGCCGGGAGTATGAAATGTGGAACTGTTCATCTATCCTTCCATGCGACCAGAATCAGATAAAGAACAAGTTTGTTCCTTATAAGGACACAAACATTGCCGCGTATTTCTTCTTCTTTTTCTTTTCTTTCTTTCTTCAAAATAACCCAGGGAAAATGTTATATATAATATGTATAATTTATGTACCCACTCTTCGAAGGGGCTCTGATGACATTTCCAACAAGGACAGGGAAAAAGAGTGATAAGACAGTTAAACTCATTTCTCTGGAGGAAAAATATCACAAAACGCAAGAAGGCTCATATCTTTAAGAACATCGTACAGGGTATAAACATGGAGTTGAAACATGGACATTGAACAAAAGTGATAAATGTAGGTTGACGGCCCTTGAAATTGACTACTGAAGAAGGTGCTGCCGAGGGTCCAGGTTGGATCGTATTAGAAATAAAACAATAAGAGAGATGATGCACGTAGAGTGCAGCTTCTTGGATTCAATTGGAACAAAACGGTTAAATTGCTATGAACATCTCCAGCATATGGGAAGTAATCGGTGGCCTAAGAAGATCTGGGTATGGATACCTCCAGAGCGGAAGAAGCGTGAAAGACCACCAAGAAGTTGGAGAAAAAACGTCCAAGAATAAATAGAGGCAAGAGGCCTCAAAGATGGAGACAGAAGCGAGAAGCGGCGACAGCCGTAAAATACTCGCAGCATGTGATAACATATAATGATCTAATGCGCTGTATGTGAAAAGTCCGTTTGCGGGGGAAATCAGCCCTACCTGCTGGGGTGACGCGCAAGGAGGGGAGGTAGCAGACGGGCGAACGTGGTAGTAGTTTCTGAGCAGGGAGAGTGAGAGGTTGGGAGTGAGTTACGAGGTGGAGATAGTGGTGGTGACAGCCTGAAAGAGGAGGCATGGTCGACGGTGTCTACGCCTGGGTCTTTGAGGTTGGAATTTGACGTTACAGAGAGTTTGTGCTGCGATAACGCGTATGCAAATTTGAGGACCAGCCGTCGCTCTTGCCCGCTACAAGCTTCCTGCTGTTTGGTCGAGGTTAGCGCTTGCGTACTGAGGTCGGTATGAGGTCTGGTATTCCTCCTAGTTTTCATCGTTACGAACTGCCACGATTGCACGAAACTCCGAATTCGTTGCCTTCACAAGATTTGTGTAGTGAAAAGAAACAACTTGTGATGTAAAAACGTAGTTTTTTGCGGGGGCATAAGATAAAAAAGATTCTATAGTAACTGCAGTGGTCACTGGTAAATGAAAACGGAGAACTGAGAATGTCGAAGCAACTTGCTATAAGATGCAAGTTATTGTATTAGTTCACTGTCGGAGATTGTTTTTGCCATAAACATTCTTGTTCAATGATTGGGGCATCCTTCCCATTGGCATTCTCATAGTAATTTTGTAGTATTTGCTTAAGACATGTGGAGTTGTGTATTTTTCTTTGGGGAGAATATCGCCGATTTTTGAAGGAATTTTTGTTATATTAATGAGACGCACGTGCAGTTTCTGGCTTTATATAAAAACATTCTGGATAATCGTGTTGAATCCAAGTCAAGTCAGAACTCAATTAGAGCTGTTAATAAATAATTAAAAGTGTTATAGAAATTATACTTGCTATGAACTGTTGAAGAATGTAAGTGAACTTGAATATCTCAAATACAGAGGTTGTAATGAATGGTAATTTTCTATAGATTTCGAAGCAATTTTTGTCGAATATTCTGTGTTGAAACAAATACTATAATTATTCACTTTAGTAGAATACAAGACATTCTTTTGTAATTTCACTTCTATAGTTCTTCAAGAAATTTCTTTTTAATTTTCTGTTTTCAAAAATTATATTTATTATTTTTGATCGAATACGGGACATCCCTTTTTAATTTCAGGAAATTTCTTGCAAGAAATTATATTTGAATGTTGATGCAGTGTATGTTGAGGGACAGTTAACTGCAAGTTTTCGTAAACAGAAAGTACTACGACACTTTGTCATGCGAAATACATGTGCATTCACTTTATATGTATGTTGACTTTATTTATACTCCTCATTCCCGTCAAGGATTTCACTCATTCAATTTGTTGAATTTCAATTTATTTTGTCACAGAAGATACCAATGTGATTCTAATGTGTGTCAATTATGAAATTAACTCGTTGATTTTCCCTTTTTGATGGGACTTTTTGTTGAATATTGTTAAGTGTTTTCTTTGTGCTTTTTAGTTCAATGTTATTGTGATTCTGTAATTTTTTTGTTTTGCTTTCAACGCGTATCCGATTAAATGTTTATTGTCAAAAAATAGTACATTATGAAACGATGATGTAATGATGGGTATTAATACACGAGTGTGATATTACGATACGAGCGAGTATCGTAAACTTCACACGAGTGTATTAATACCCATTACGTCGAATTTCATACGGTACATTTTCTACGACTTAAGGTAACTTTTACATTGAATCGTTTCGTGGCAGAATGCAGAGTTCAGCCAAGGCCACCTAGCGGACAACTCCCAACCCACCGTAGGTGGCTTGGTTTTACCAGTCCGCCTGCGAACAGAAGCCGCCTACAGAAGTTGCGGCAGTAATTCCGACGTCACCATTTTTCTTTTACTCTTATTTCTGGAGGTGTCAAGTCCATCTTTGATTCACTACACATTTTAATCTAAAGAATTGGCTGGTTTTTAAGAGCAACCACACGGCAGCAACATATAACCCAAAATGACTTGCGTTAAGATCTTAACCTAAGCAAATGTTCTCTTCAATAACTACCAGCGATAGTCAAATAGGATCAAAGTGAAATTACGAGCCAATTTATTTGAAATAATATTTCACGTTAAAAAAGACTAATAATAAAATAAATTAAAACCGAGAAGCAGAATATAATATTTAATACAATTTAAATGTACACAGTCGAACGAAACATTTACTATAAAGATTCTCAATGATTAATGAAGTGACAGTACTTGGTTTGTAAGCTTCTCTGTGATTGGTCAAGAACCTGTATCGTAATGAAAACTGTTTCGTAATGAGTATCATTATGCAATGGGTTGCAGCCATCAAATGATAGAATTATACAATGGAAGTAGAAAAGAGGATTTATTGGATTAACTCCCCTAGAGATTTTGGCTTCTCTGCGCTTTACAGTGGTCCCTCTGCCCATGGTTTTCCTTCCCTTATCCCAACACTCCCCTTTTCAGGCGCCGGAGCGCCCACTCCCCACTCTCAAAAGCTTCTCTTAGCTCTCTCCTCAGAGTGAATCTTGGGGCTGCCGCGATGAGCAGAGCTCGCTCGCTTTTCATCCGAAACGAGTCTCCCCAACACTGGAGGGCTGGGTTGATTACTGGTTGATTAATTGATTGTTAGTGATTCTGGGCGCGTCAACTACTGACGTCATTCGTCCCGTAAGTGTAGGCCATGCTTTTCATCGGGATATCCCACCACTGGGGCTGCACCCCAGCCAGGACAAGCTCTAACCCTCCGGCAGATTTCCCGTCATGTGTGGTAGTGTTGTGATTGTGTGTGTGTAAGTAAGGGGTGAGGATAGGACAAGGAAGAAGGAAAGATCGCGCGCAGTCCGTGGCCCGTTTGTTAGGGTACTGCTCTGGCATTCGCCTGGTGTTGATCGCAGAAACCACGGAAAACTACCGAACAAATCAGCTAGCCGTTAGAATTCCCCTCCAGACAACGACTGACAAGCTAGTGTCGAAAATCTGCCGCCGTTGGGACTCGAACCTAGGACCTCCCGCTCAGAGGGACTGCAGTGACATCAGTTAATGCCCTGAGACACCTCTCCCGGTGCTTTTCTGGTGTTTATTGAAGAAGCAAAACCCACAAAGATTATAAGCAGCACAGGAAGAAGCCAGGTCCTACGGAGGGAGACCACTGATTTTACGTCAGGGAAATTATTATACCTGTAATTCACGACTTAAGATGTTATGAGTCTGTTGAATAACTCCAGGTTGCAACCAACCTTCCTAAGGAGCAGATCTTCGGACTGTCGGTGCCTCTACAATACTTTGCGCAAAATGTGGGCTGTTCCAAATAAAGCAATGTCGATGACTTCACAAATCTTTTAAATTAGTCCGTTCGGTAGGTAATGCAAAAGAGGAGTTACCTGGAAAAAGGTCATAAAAATGTATTCTTTGAATATGTTGTATGTACCTAGGAACTAGTTAAAACCCCAAGTTTTCGACCTTCCAGACCCAATGCTAATTCTGGGAGGCCCGAAAACCGGTATTTTTTTCTTCTTTCAGTTTTTTTTCTTTATAATTCTTTAACCTCAACTCGTATAGAAAAATGCTTCAAATTAACATTATAGAGGATAGAATTTACTACAACTTTTGCATAAAACATTGCTTTCGAAACCAGTTACTAAGCGAGCTACAATTTTCGAAAAAACGCTATGTGATAACATTTTTAAACAAAATAAAATTATATGAAACTGTTCCCAATATTTAATTAAGTTGCGGTTTCTCAAACTGGGCAGGTGTGGCGGAGGAAGGCCGAACGTTCATTTCAGAGGAGGTTATGAGTTGACACAAGGGTGGCGAGGGATTAGAAAACGCTGTATCAGTTTCCCTCACCTGTGTCTGTAACCCTTTGAAGGTCGATGAAATTTTAAGTAAAATCGATCTCATCAAGGCGTCGAAAGCAGAATATGCACCTGCGACTGATTGGTCTAATAAAAAAAGTTGATAATTGTTTTCTTATACAAATATATCTGATTATACTAGTATGTATTTGTAAACATTTTTTAAATTACAATTGAAGGGCTTAGTGCAAGAAGGTGTTAACTCAGAAAATCCCCAAAAGAGATGTTTGAAGTTTAGTAAACTTGCCTGGAACTTTTTTTAATATTATTGGAAATGATTTATTTTTTTATATTTTTCTTTCTTTCCTTGGTCTAAACTATTTGGTGTACCATCTGTGCTCTTACCTCTAATATAACTACAAAATATTCACATCTTTTTTTGGAAGAAGGTGTCAACTCAGTGAGTTGACACCTATTGCCAGTAAGGAGACATAAAGAAGCACACTGCAGGAAGGTGTTAACTCTACTCTGGGAATTTTTTTTTCTGATGGAAAGTAATCTGAAAACGGTGCTTATTTTAAAAATGAAGAGCTTAGTGCATGAAGATGTTAACTCAGTTTTTAATTTTGCCACCAAAACTACTTTTCTAAGAGACTTTATAGTAGTTGCTTTGCTACTTTTGATGAACATCACAATATATCATTAAGAATAATTACCAATAATAAAATTTCCATCCAGTTTTACCAAATCAAATATCCCCTTTGGCCATTTTTTGAGTTTACACCTTCTTGCACTAAGTCCTTCAAGTACTACAATATGTATTACTCATTTGAATGAACAAGAAAATTTATTTTCTGATGAAATTAGCACTAATGTTAAATATCATACAACAATATTATGCTTATTTTTTCTCACTGATATTACAACTCCTCTCGCTTAAATTATTCGGTAGAAATAAAAGAACACATTCTATTCAAAACTTTATTCAAACTGCTAAATAACATAAAAATAAATCTCCTCTCTCCAGGGATTGGTATAATCCCCTGAAAACTGGAGGGACGAATTAATTTGTTTGAAGATATCATCTTAATTTTTTTTGTGATTGCATGCAAAAAAGGCCAACTGTTGAGTTAACACCGTCTTGCTTGTAAACTCTTGAGATAACACTTTCTTGCATACACCGTTTCCTACGTGCGATGAGTTGACACCTAATTCACATAAAATATTTTGAAAAATATTGTGATTTGTATAAAACTAGTAAAGCAACTAATAGGAAACTCCCAGAAAAGTTGTTTTGACGATAAAAGTAAAAATCGCAAAATTTTGAGTTAACACCTTCATGCACTAAGCCCTTCAATTGTACAAAAATAAGAGGGGCCGTCCATAAACTACGTAACGCAAATTTACAGTATTGTGAAGACCCCCCTCTCCCCATAACGCATCTGTAACGCGCACTTTAACCCCATAAATAATTACCTAATCCTTGCGTAAAGACCCCCCTCCAATTTACAATAAGTAAAAATAAACTATAAAGCAGAATCGAGTTGTTAATTTTGTTTGTATCATATATACTAGGAAAACCCGGCAGACGTTGTTCTGCCCGTCATCTCCCTCTTACCTCTCTCATCACCCTTTCTCACTGTCTCTCCCCCCTCCCTCCCTCACCCTGTCCCTGTGTGTCTCTGACTCTGCCACTCTCTGTCCCTCTCATTCACATTAAGTTGCAGCTTCTTCGCGTCTGACCATGTGAGATAATATCGGGAAGCGCCGGACCAGCAAAAATGTAATAGTGTTGAAGAAGAGCTCATTCTATAGATTACGGCGTGAGAAACGTAATCTGAAGGCCCTAGGACGCCTCGTTTAGGAGTTATTTGACGATATGGATTCAAAATGCTGCCGAGTATGTTGCGGGCTGCATTTGACGTGAATATTTAGTTTTGTTCTACAGCGTCATGTGGAGTTACAACAGAATTAACCGCACATAAACCTTCTGTGTGAAAAAAACACGTAGAAGTGCCAACTTTCACGGAGATCAGTCCAGCGGTGTTGGAGTTTAACTCATATATATATTCTTTATAGAAAAAATAGATGGATTAATTCACCGGGAGCAACTGACATGCGAAACAACAGCACAGATTAGTCTAAAGGACCTAGTAAAGGACCATTGCTTAATTACATACCACTGTATTAGTTCACAGCCCATATTGAAGAAAAAATTTCCGCAGTGTTGACTAAAATATACAAATATTTTCCATTTTACCAATTTGAACATGAGAGACGTGTAAATAGTCAAATCGAGAGTCATAACGAAAAGCTGCCCTAATTCCTAGAGAATTCCTAATTCCATGCAATCGTCTTCAATGTTTATTTCAGAGTCTGAAGATGATTCGTTTCCAAATGTTTCTGATGGAGAAGTCACAGGAAATCCTGGTTGATGAGCGAAGAGCTTTTTTTGCGAGATGTGGATAAACGATATTTTTCAGGTTTTTTGAGTTGTAGCCTGCAAAGTGACATGCACAAAAATTACAATCATCTACAAGATTTCGAGGCTCATGTCAAATCAATGGAACGGCAAAAGGCCTGCTAATTTTCTTCCCTTGACTTCATTTCCTTAATTGTTCAACACAAATATAACACTCCTTTTTTCGGAGCTCGTTTTCTGTCCAGATATCCTAGTTTCATACTAAAGTAGGCATGGTACACCCATTTTTACTAAGTTTGTGATGTTCTGGTTTCTGCCACAAAACTCCCTTAAATGTAACAAAATATATCAGGATAATTTTTATATTTTCTGGAAGGAATATTATTTCAAAAGACCCACATCGAGCAAATAAAGCGTCCACTCAGAAATGTAACTGCTTACTAACTAAAAACTGATAAAATACTCAGCAGGAATCGATGTAAATGTACGAGAAGTATTGGCCTATTTGCGTGCTACTGTATTGCCAAACGTAACAGTTTCAAGAACGAATTTCATGATATTTGCTTGATTTCAACAGAAGTAACATACTAGATATGCTCAATACATTGATCATAAAAGTAGTAATTTAAAAAAAAATAGTACGTGATAGAGGAAAACCGTTTGTAGTTTCAAAATCGGGATGATGAACTAAATAAAGAAGACGAAGAAGAAACCCCCATAATCATTCAGGTCAGTGTTATTTATGATTATGATATTGTATGCTGTATATTATAGAAAAATATGGTGGTTGATGAAACAAAGCATTCTTTTAAAAAGGGATTATGTATGGAAAAGTTTGTGATTGCATTTGCCATCTGTTTGAGTGGCGAGTTGTGATGTGTGCTTGAGCCGCTCGTGCACTCTGTCGGCCATGTCGCGCACTCGTGTGGGGCGCGGGCAGCAGGTGCTAGGGCTCTATATACTGCGATTTTTGTAGGAAGAGCTCTGAAGATAACTTAAATCCCATCTTCGCGATGGAATATGTCACGGCATTTCGCGTCTTTTCTCGGTCTTGCCGGTAGAAGTCGCATGATCGCAAGCACTGCTTCATACGGTCGCGACCGTGCGAAACCTAGCGGAACGACTGTGAATGATACGAAATGCCGTGACATATTCCATCGCGAAGATGGGATTTGAATTATCTTGAGAGCTCTTCCTACAAAAATCGCAGTATAGTGCAATTTTTCTCTGTCCCTCAAGCCCCTATGGCCACGATGGAATATCACACAGCATTTCGTGTCTTTCTCCGTCATTCCGCTAGAAGGCGCATGATTGCAAGCACTGCTTGATACGATCGCGGTCATGCGGTATCTGGCACGACTGAACGTCGCGAAATACAGTGACATATTCCATCGTGAAGACGGATCTTGAGGGGCAAAGTTAGAAAAATCGCAGAATATAAACAGTTCATAGGTGCTGTCGGGCACCGCGCGTGCGCTCTATCGGCCACGTCGCGCACTTGTGGGGGCGAATACTGGCGGCGGGCGCCGCGCGTGCGCTCTATCGGCCACGTGGCACACTTGTGGGGGCGCGTCCTAGCGGCGGGCGCCGCGCGTGCGCTCTGCCGGCCGCGTCGCGCACTCGCGTGGGGCGCGGAGGCGCGTCCTGGCGGCGGGCGCGCACAGCTGGCGCCAGTCGGAGGCGGGCGCCGCACGAGCCGGGTGGACGCCGTGCGCCTCCGTGGCCGTGCGCAGTTGACACGCGTGGTCCGCGCCGTCGCGGGGAGTGCGAGTGTGTTAGTGAGTGAGCGCGTGGCGGGCAGTGTGCATCGACCCAGACCAACAGAGGGACGGCGGAGAAGGAGGAGGCAGCGGGGTGAGTAGACTGTGGGGTTATTTGGCGATCAATACTGCTCGGCATGTGATCGGAGGCTGGGTGGCTTGCATGCTCTGTCAATGCCGCTATCAATTTCTGCGGAAGATCTTCGAACAACAATACTAACAACAATAGTGATACACATCAAATTGTGTACTTAGTCTGCGCGAAATTCACGAATTTCTGCGAGGTCAGGCTGGTGATTTTCGTCGATATATTTCAGAACATTGTAAAATGCAAAAGTTACATCAAATGCAATCAATGAAGTAGCAATATATGATACCCAGAACTGACGTTCATACAATGTGAGAACGATTACGCCGATTGTTGGATTCTTCAATATAATATTAATGAAAATGTTAACGTAATTGTTTATAGATTTTGATCTGAAGCTTGTAATCTTGTGACAGGCCAGTGAAATTCTTGTTTCGGAATTAGTATCTATTATTATATTTTAATCACTTGACAAAGATCAGGAATTGTGTTCACTGGCATATGTCAATAAATTTCCAGTAAATATTTATTTTTGAGTTTGATATTCATCGAACTGTGTCAAGAATCGGAGAATGCAACATGTAACAACACTGCACCATGAGGTTTTTAAATCTCATGTTACAATTACCAGTATCTTTATATGTTTCTGTCAAAAATGAATATTATAAAAACGGTTAAATTTGGTTTTTATTTATTGAAATCCTTGATGTAGACTCCTAGACCATAATGGTTTACAGACTGTCATGATTTTACTTTCAGACAGAAAGAAATATTTTGTGTAACTTTCTTTCATGTGGAGTAGTCGGGAAATATGTGTGTACTTGTGCAATACATGGAAGGTGTTTACTACAAGGAAATTTCATATGCGTAGATTTCCGATCATATTTTTGAATGAACTAACCTCGATAAATGAAAGAAAATTGGATGAAATAGTCGTTAGAAAGATATCGAGAAGGAAATGAGTCATAACCGTATGTTAGAACTAGATATATCCGTCATTCAAGGAAGATTCACCTAATTACGTGGGTTTCTATGGAGCGATTTCGGGGAATAAGACCAGTGTGATTTCTAGAAAGTTATGTATAGCTTAGCACATCTTGGTTCGTGTTGTCTACGTTAATCGAAGTATTACTGGCATGTACGATTGGACTAAGAGTCTATTCGAGATACGAACCTGTCGTTCTTTTATTCCTGATGTGTTTTGAAACGTTCGAAGTTTCTATTTCTCTTGATTTCATTTCCCTGATAACAAAATTTTCGTGTTTAATAATAACATAATTATTCGAAAGGAAATTATAATAATCTGGGCAACAGTGATGTCTGGGACCTGATCCTTAATTTTAATTGTTGATTTATATTGTTTTATTCTATTGTTTTACTCTATTGTGCAAATTGTTTCCTCGGCCGCTTACGACTGCATGCTGCTGCAAAATTTTCTGACGCATGGTGTATGTACCACTGAATGCAATACCCAGTACTGAATGAAACAGAAACAGACTAAAAACAAATCAGCGGGTAAAATGCACTTTAAAATGTTGGAATGTGTGAAAAGGCAACAAGGATACGAAGATGCTTTTAAGGGAATTGTCCTTGTCTTTAGAGTCAGTTTGCAGCTTTACGGAATTCTAATGAAATAAATACTATTGCAAATTTGAAGATCATAATTTTTAATTTAAAAAATTGTATCGTTTTCATGAAGACAGAAAAACCGTTATAAACATAATACGTTAATCTACCAGGAGAAATAGATTTATCCATTTGGACTAATTATCAAGACTTTGGTATGACTAAATTCGGGCAAGTTTTCAGCTGTATTTATCCGTAAAGGTTAGAATCGCTAGGGTTTTTCATGCGTGGCACAGGATTGCAGAAACGACTACAAAACCTTAACCATTTGATAATCACCAATTATGTTTCCTTTATAGTCTCTTTCAAAGAGGTGGTCGCTTTTTTAAAGAGGTGGATTCAAGACTTTTTATTTATTTATTTGTCAAAAAAAAACAGTAAAAACTGTATATGACGTGTGGGGAAAGAAATTTATCTGCGCACATTTTCTTGAGGGCCAGAATTTTATTAAAAAAAATGTAGAAAATAATTATTTTAGAAAAATAAAGATATTTGAAAAATGTTTTTTCTCGAGTTATAGAAAATCAATTTCAACTGTAAATGAACTACAAGCAAAAGGAGTGCTCAACAAAACGTGCGCACAGTGAAGCTACATTTACGTCCAGAAGCAAAACAAGGGGCCATCTCAGCATTTGCTCAATGGATCAGGGAAACTGGGCAAAAACCTGATCGAGATGGGGGTCATTGACCCGGAAGCTGAAGTACATTACTTGTTACAGGCGTATTAAATATTTTTTTAAATGTATACAATGCAAACATAAACTAATTCATTATATATCTTTGTTTTGTTACATTAAACATTATTTTTCTTTTTCACGATCAGTATAGTCTCTAATTGTATAGAAACAGTTTTGCAGCAGAAAAGATTTTACTTATAACTTAAATTTGTGTACTTTTCTATCTCAAAAGATAAAAACTGTAGTTTTATCTACCACGGAGGGTTGCTAAGTATTGCTATGTAACCTATTATAAAAGCATGTTTTGATACCTAAAAATCTTCCTTGGTCAAGGTACTCTGTAATCTTGATCAGCTGAGCGTTGAAAGATAAGGAAGTGAAAAAATGCTTGAACATATATTACCATTTATTTACTTTCGACTCTGCATAAAAGTTAGCTGTAGTAATTTCAGAGTTTGTTGTGATATGTTACCTTTTCTCGATTTTTGTTAACCGTTGGGGCTCTCAAATGCTTAAAAACCACCTGACAAAATTGCCTATTTAAATAGGTATTTTAACCGCAGTTGAAACGTATTTCTAATGAGCTAATGACGGCAGATAAGCGTTAATTGTAATAATTTCAAGAAGATATTAAAATTTACAGTGTAATCAATAAATTCTGTTAATTAATAAGGTAAATGATAACACGTCTCGGGCCCACTTGCATCTACAGCAAAAATTACGAAATTTGGTTGAGTTCAAAGCTCAAACTTCTTCGTAAACGAAAACCCTTAGTGGTTTATTTATAAACATAAGAAGAAGAAAGAAAGAAAAGACATTATTGTGAAAACACATCCCGTTGTATTCAAAATGCGTAATTAATTCAGTAATTTACGAGTTTTGAGTCCCATACTTTATTTTTTACTTCCTCTCCTTACTACGTACAAAAGAGAAAATATTGCTGCGGCACAAATCGGCGATTTTTTTAATAGAAAAACCCGTTTTGTGAGGCCCCACTACCAAAAGAGTAAATAAATCTTGCTCTTACACGTAGTAAATGACTTCCTCTAACACGTGTAGACAGAATACATGTTTTGTGGGACCTTGATACCGAAAAATGATTGACGACCACTTTGTCCTCTAGTCCGTCTGTCAGAGCGTCTGTCCGTCAGTCTGTCCGTCCGTCCGTCCGTCCGTCTGTCTGTGGTCAACGCGAGCGCCTAAATTCTTCAGACGAATTTTCTCCAAAATCGATATTTACTTTTCGCTATGAACGAACATTCAGTGCTGCGAGTTTGAAATGTATATTTTGATATGGAGGGTATATGAAGCCTCAACATTTTCAAAATTTTCTCAAAACTGATTCCAATTTTTTTTATTAAACTTAGTTCTTGGATAGTGTAAAGGACGCTTAAAATGTCGCAGAGCTTATTTTTCATCAAAATCTGCAAATTTTTGAAAATTGCAAAAGTTGAAAGCGTATTCGACCTTGTCCTACAACTCCAATATTTAAGATCGAAAATTCTTCTTAAATGATTTCAGCTAAATTCTTCTCCGAAAATTCTTCTATTGTTCAAAGATAGATCTTCAGATAATATCATGTACAATTTTTCGAAAATATGACCAAATTTCGCGTTATGTTGCGTAAAATATAAGCACGTTTTAAAGAATTATTTTCTCAAAACACGGCTCCATTTTAGATGAAATGTTTCAATTCTCGATCATATTCGCTGCTCGTATAAATTGCGTCAGGTAGTTCGTCTCGATGTATCGAGTTATTTGAACCGGGAGAGGTGGCTCAGGGCATCAACTGACGTCACCGCAGTGCCTCTGACCGAGGAGTCCTAGGTTTGAGCGGTGGCAGGATTTTCAGCACACCTAGATAGCCAGGTCGAATTCCGTCGCTGTCTGGAGAATTCTGTCAACCAGTTGCTCTGACAGTTTTCCGTGGCTTCTCAGATCAATGCCAGGCGAATGCCGGAACAGTACCCTAATAAACGGGTCATGGACCGCGTTCGATCTTTCCGTCCTCTAAGGAAGAGTCTTCTATCTCCACTTCTTACTTACATACATTTGCACGTACAAGCACTACACTACCACACAGGTCGGGAGACCGCATTTTCCCTTGTGCTGTCAGTTTCGAGGTATCCAAGTGGCGTTGTATCAATCCTTTGGCCTGCGGAGGAGCTTCGGAGAAGGAGAGGGCTTTTCAGCGGACTTCCAACATTAGTCAGACTTTTAATGTTTATGAATTGTTTTAATGTTTTATCAACGACCATAAAAATCGCAGACTTAACAAAATTTTAGACTTTCCACATGCAATGTACTCGTAAAGGGAGGTAGCATTAGTAGAAACGTACTACAAACGTGCTCACTCCATTTCAAAGTACAGTCGACTCCGGTTATAGTGAACTCGGATATACTGCACTCTCTGTTATAGTGAGCATGAATCACTTGCTCCGTTTTGCTTACATTGCAAATAAGCACACGAAGATTCGGTTATAGTAAACTCTGAAACTCGGTTATACTGAATGGAGGAAATACAACGTTCTGGAAATTAATTCCTTCCTGGAAAAAAAAATGTCGCCATTGTGCCAACAATTCCAACACTAGGCTGCTTGGAAAAGTCATCGTCGGCCAAAGATCATAATCGAAGAAGTCTCACCTGTGGTGGAAGAAGCGGACTCGGAATGGGGACCTTACTGATAATCTTGAGCCACTCGGTTCCACTGCGGAAACAGGCCATGTTCTGAGCTACAACTGACGGCGGCGTCGCGCGACTGCTTGCTTCAGTTTAAAGCTAGATGTTACTTGAGATTCCGCGGGACAAAGCGCGTAGTGTACGTATCGCGTACGTAGGAGACGGGAAGCACGTAATTGCCACAGTCCCACAGTCTAGCACAGTGGTTGCCAACTCAATGCTCTGTGACGTCACAGAAATCTGCTCTCTAGCTCCAAACCGACCGACCGAGCCAAGGTAGAGGCCGTCGCGGCGGCAAGCGCACAGTGTTCCAATGATGGTACGGAAGTGGAGGAAGGAAAGGTTCGCTTGAAAAATTGATAATTACTATTTTTAACTGGTAATTGTTATTTAGAATGTTTACTATTTAATAACAATATTAAGTATTATATAATAGAAAATACATTATTACATAACTCAAAACAATATCCGACTCTTTATCATAACCAGTATTGTAATTCCACTTCCATTCTTCTATTAAATAACATTTTTGGAAAAGACGGTTTTCACATTTTAGGACAATAATATTTTATACAATGGTATATAATATAACTAATTAGTTCGTTCTGAAACAATAATTAATATGAAGAAATAAGTGCCTGTAGGGGTCACGTAAGAGAATTTTGACCCCAAGCTTGATTATTATTGATGTACAGTTTTGTACAGTTTTGATTATTATTGATGTACACCGGCGAAGGCCCACTCTTTTCGGTACCGGCGACCGCCGTCTGCCCCTCCTTCCCTCCCCCAATCGCTCGCACCTCTTCTCCAAGTGCCTCATCTCGGAGGGGAAACAGTGCTCCGACGTCATTCCTTGTCCAGTTGGCAGTCACTGGTCTAGCATCACCCGCCGCGCCACGCCGCGCGGAAAATTTGCGTCATCCCGCTACGGAAAGCATCTCGTATGTTATTAGGCGAGCAAAAGGGCCTCGGAGAGTGGGACGGTGGAACAGTGCAAGAGGTGTCAAGACTGCATTACGATACTTGAGATAGTGGACAATGCAGAATTAAGTGTGGAAACAGCATGTCTGAAGAGGATCTGGAGACATTACGAAAGTCTAATGATATTACTAATGTGCGATACAAATAATTGATTTCTAAGGCCAAAAATTTGAAATTTTCAGTTCGTTTTTGATTGATTCGTATTTCCGGGCGCGCCAACTAATTTGGTCGTTAGTCCCGTAAGTGTAGTGCGTGTTTTTCTCGGGAGGTGGCGGTGATCTTTTCCCCGCTGGATGGTGAGATCTGGCGCCGACCTAGCGTCGACTAGCGGGGTTTTCCTCTTAACCAGGTGTCTCCCACCAGCGGAGCATCGCTCCAGCCGGGACAAGCTGTTAGCTCCCGACCGGTCTCCCGTCATGTGTGGTAGTGTAGTGCATGTTAGTGTAAGTATGTGTGTAAGAGGAGAGGATAGGACAAGGACAAGGAAAGATCGCGCGCGGTCCGTGGCCCGTTTGTTAGGACACTGCTCCGGCATTCGCCTGGTGTTGATCGGAGAAACCACGGATAACTACCGATCAGAGCAGCCGGCCGCTAGAATTCTCCTCCAGAGAGCAACTGAATTCGACCTAGCTGAAAAGCTAGTCAAAAATCCTGCCGCTGTCGGGACTCTAACCTAGGACCTCCCGGTCAGAGGGACTGCAGTAACATCAGGTTGATGCACTGAGCCATCTCTCCCGGTTTTCAGTTCGTGCTGTTATTGTATTTTGAAGTATCTCTATATTAATAAAATCAATCATTGTGAAGATATTCTGTTTAATTTAGATGTCATCGGATATAGTGAGCCTCTATCACCGGAGTCGACTGTATTATCAAAATCAGTATTTTCCCTGATGGATTAAAATTTGACAGCAACAAGCTCAAAGGAAAATGCTGCTGCACTCTATCGCAAAATAGTAATTGTGTTGGTTAACGTTGTGCCGCTGAGGAATTGCGTCCGAAACGCAGGCACGGGGCAGCGCAGTGGGGGCCCGCCTTCTCGTCAGTGCCAGCTGCACCAGGAACATGCTGCGATTTTTCTAACTTTGCCTCTCAAGACCCGTCTTCACAACGGAATATGTCACGGTGTTTCGCGTCTTTCTCGGTCGCGCCGCTAGGTATCGCATGATCGCAACCGTAGTGCTTGCGATCATGCCACTCCTAGCGGCAGGACCGAGAAAGACGCGAAATACCGTGTGATATTCCATGGCCGTAGGGGCTCGAGAGGCAGAGTTAAAAAAATCGCAGTGTAGACAGAGGACAGTGCAGAATCAGTGGAGCGCGCAGGCGCGCTGGACTGTGTGAACACCCGACCGCGTCATCGTGTAGCATACCTCGAGTAAACAGCACGCAGTAATAATGTAGGGAAAACTTTTGAAAATATTTCTTTTCATAAAAAAATACGTTATAAAATTGAAGAAAATTGATATAATAAAAATAAGATTTCGGGAAAATAGCAAAATATGTAATAAAGAACTAAATATGTAAAAATATGTAATGAAACATTTTGATGTTGTATTTGAAAAGCGACGAGTTGCCAAGATTACCATTTTTAGTGCGGTAAGTAGAAAGACAAAAAACATGAAATTACTTAAAAATCTGGTCTCTAGTAATAAGTAGGGAAAGGATTTTAAGGTGCGGCATCTTTTCAAATATATTGCTGTTTTCATACAATGTAATATTTGTATTTAGGGGGAGGAAATGAAGCGAAATAAACACAATTTGCTGCACCCTTTCGCTCCTTGTCGTGAGATTGCTGCATTTTGCCACCCTTTTCCTCTTCTTTATGCTTCAGCGCCTTTTTCTTCACTCTTTTATGCGCTTTTTAAACGACTGGGCAGAAAAAAGTATTTTTTTCTCTTCTTGAACTCTCTTTTTAAAATCTCCTTTAATCAGAATTCAACAATATTAAATATTAAAATGTCTTTTACGTAAACTACAGTACGCACGCACGCACACAGAGAGAGAGAGAGAGAGGAGTCAGAGACATACACAGGTAGAGAGACAGAGAGAGAGAGAGAGAGAGAGAGAGAGAGAGAGAGAGAGAGAGAGAGACATACAGGCAGACAGAATGTGTATATACAAGTAAATAGAACTTATATGTTTGTATGGAGTATCTTACGAGTCGTTTAACGTGAGTGGACGAGGATGTTGATGGCACCGTAAAAAATTCTTAGGTCCTGCATTTGGAACTTGGCATTACCACTGTATTTCTTTTCGGTTTAATGTTTTCAAGTTGTCACGGCATTCACACGCTCTTTCTTATGATTATCTCACCAAGTTATTACTTTCTTTGAGCTGTGCGGATGGGTATAATACTTTCTTCGGATAGAAAGAGACAATTTCGAGGAAAAACCTCTTCTCGCAGGTTACTTTCTTCATCTCTGGCCGCGTGCCATTAAGCAATATCTCTCTGAGAGCACACAACTTTTCAAATCATGATACGGAAAAAATAACAATTTTCGCTTACTTTTAATGAAGCTAAGGAGAGTCAACAACACTCGTCACGAAATCTCGTGTTTAAAATGTCAGGACACTTAACAGAGCGTTTCTTTCCTCACCCCTATACTGTTTATACTTGCCCGTTATAACCGTTGTCAGGTTTGATGCGAGCCATTGCCTCCAATTCTTTGCCAGCGGATCGGAGATTCGGAAGTAAAAGATAATTCGAATCTTCGCGAAGAGAATATCGCGTGATTTGACATGCAATTCATTAGGGTCCGTTATTATTTTAAAGATAACTGCTCGCCTTATTTGATTCAGAAAGTTTTCTCGTGGGCAATTAGCCAAACCCTAGACTCTTTTTCAGTTATTTGTCATTATGTCATCAGAGTGAACAACAAATAGTGACACTTCCCGAAGCGTACAAATGCTCTTGTTAATGTTTCTTAAACATTGTTTCACATTCGATAATTTTCGGTACTATCGTAATTGAATATCGACAGTATCGATATTTTATCCTTTTTTTAATAGATAGATATAGATAATTTTTTGTGTTTAGATAGAAATTTGTATTTTTATACAATTCCCTGCGAAATAAATTACTACTTTAATATATTACACTCCTTTATTAATGAAACATCGCATATAAGCATTAAATATTAATACAAACAAATTTTATCATAGATTCCACTCGGTTACAATGGATATCTATATTAATGTGCATTTAATACATTATTATGTATACAATTTAGAAACATTATGTATGATAAATAATCGTAAAATTATATGTAAAATCTGTACAATTAAGATAGCGTATTAAATAAATAGGAAATATAATTGTTTCACCAATACCATTCATTACAAACATAGTTGTATAATTATTTACATATTGTGAATAAAATTAATATAAATTAATATATTTTTAGGTACCTAATTCAGAAACATAATATATTTTTTGTTATTAAAAAGGTAGTGTCTGTGTAGTACTGTAAAGACTTAAAACTATCGATGTTGAAAAAAACTAGCTCCAGTTGAATCTAGATATTGTAGCAGCGCCAAAAGGATTAAATGCACATGAATAATATTAGGAAATATAACGCACAGGAATGTGTGATAATGAAGCCATCCTTGAAATTCGGTATTAAGTAATTTCTGAATATGAGATGCAATAGTTCAGGATAGGTTTCTACTTATTTGAGTATCTTAAACTCCATGTGACGGTCCCTGTGCTCCAAGATCGAGGAATGTCAAAGGTGTGACTCCTCGATTATCTGAATCTGCACGCGACTACGAAAGAAAGTCTGACTCCCACGAAGGGTGAGTAGAAAAAAAATCATATTAAGCAGTAGTTTCCTGATGGTATCGGTCTTCCTCATCAGCTAGTCACGTGCTTTCCTCTTAATTTCTCCGTGAATCCGTGAGCAAGTTCTCTATTTGATAAAAATTAATGGTTAATAATAAACATGTATGTATGTATGTCTGTTTCTCAAAATCTTTGAACTAATGGAGTGATTACCCCAAATTTTGCACCAATAATTTTGAACAGCCGGAAAAAGATACGAGGGGTTGCAATTCAAACTGTGACCGCCAAATGTGTTTTTTACAAAATTTATTTTAAAACAGTCTGAAATTGAAATTAATTAGCTTCGAGGCGGGAGCGTCCGAGTTAACAGGGCCGGAGGGGATCGGGTAGCAAGGGCACTCCATTCAATATGAATGGAGTGTACGATGTTCATTTGAAATGAAAATGGCATTGAAACATATTTACATTTCTTTTCTTTTTGTTTACTATTAATTTGTTAGTATGGAACCAATTTGAAACATCTGATATTGTACTTTATTGTACTGTACTGTACTGTATTGTACTGTACTGTACTAATATTGTACTGTTTCTTTATTGCAAAGAATATTCGTTTCATCAGCAAAGAGAACTGTTCTTCCGTTTCGAATCGCTGAGAGCATATTGGTTACGTTACGGGTTGGCTAATATGTTGCCCATGAGAAAACTTCCTGAATCAAATAAGGCAAGCAGTTATCTTTAAAATAATAATGGACTAAAATGAATCGCAGGTCAAATAACACTTGAGAAGGAGAATGCGGCTTAAATTCTAACCCTCCGAAACCCCACGCGCAATTGGTACTGAATCTGAAAGATGAGTAAATAATGTCCCTTCATTCCAATATGGCATTTCTACTCTCTGAGATCATTATGAACAGAACTAATCTAGAACAATCTACTACGAATTTCATACGTCGGTAATTTTGAAAGTAAAATATTGTGAACTACAACGTCAGATGTATTTGACAGATATAAAAATATTCCATTAAGTGGTTCATTTTCATCCATTAATGAAGTGACTTCTTTAAGAAAAAATATGACTATTTCCTTATGTTTTAATTCTCTAAATCGATGTTGCGTGTCCGAAAACGCTTCAAATTTACTGAGAAAGGTTTCCATTCATACATATAGTAGAAAACACATTACACATTACAAATGAGTAAATACTGTAATACGTTTGTTGGATTGGTTGCCTCAGAGGATTCATTATATTTAATTTCTTTCGTTATACATTATGTCCTTTTTTGCTCGCGTTTAACTTATTTAATATTAATAGTTTTCATTTTTTACTTGCTAAGATTCACTATTTGTAGAAATGTATAGGCAGATTCTTGCATTTTTATAAATTAAATAATCGATTCTCTTATATCAATCCAATTATTGTTTCAAATTTGAACCCATAAAAAGGTGTAACTCTTTGCTTACTTATTAAACCATCAACTAAATGAACTCACAATCGATTTATTTCTTGACCTTTAACAAGGCGTACATCTATCCACAGCCTTATCTCCACCTCTGTACACCACTTTCGACTATTGCGCATGCGCAGCTGAAACTGCGAATGCACAGAAGGGCGATACAGCTGTCGATTACTGTACAGTGCGGTTTTTACAAAGCTGCCTCTGAAGGGCCGTCTTCACCACGGAATATGTATCACGGCATTTCGCGTCTTTCTCGGTCGTGCCCCTTGATATCGCATGATCAAACTGCTTGATACGGTCGCGATCATGCTCATCTAGCGGCACGACTGAGAAAGGCGCGAAATGCCGCGATATATTGCATCGTTAAGATGGACCTTGAGAGACAGCTTTATAAAAATTGCACTATCCGCTATACTGCGATTTTTGTAGGAAGAGCTCTCAAGATAACTCAAATCCCATCTTCGCGATGGAATATGTCACGGCATTTCGTATCATTCACAGTCGTTCCGCTAGATTTCGCACGATCGCGACCGTATGAAGCAGTGCTTGCGATCATGCGACTTCTACCGGCAAGACCGAGAAAAGAGGCGAAATGCCGTGACATATTCCATCGCGAAGATGGGATTTGAGTTATCTTGAGAGCTCTTCCTACAAAAATCGCAGTATAAGCTGTGCTCCATGATGCAGTGACATGGGTGAGCCGCTACGCAGCCTTCCGGCTTCAGCTATTGAGCTTCATGCCCCAGATTGCTTCTCACTGTTAGAGGGAATTTCAAATGCAGTCAGGTACCAAAACAATTGTCAACTTGCTACAAATCATTGAAACAGATATGTGAAGCACTATTTTTAAAATATTGCATCTTTTATTTCATCGTGTTATTTTTGGTGGGTCACCGTTGAAAATTGTCACTTTGTTCCACTTTCAAACGAACTCCCTGTTGTGGTCACAAAATTGTGACGTATCTGGTGCTGCGCAGAACGACCAAAAATCTTCGCGTCGGAGCATCTCATCCATGTCATTGCATCATGCTGTGCTCAAAGACTCCAATATCTGTTGTCAGTAGCTGTATCAGTAGGAGCCGTATCAGTGTCGTACCGTTTCGTGACCTTGATCTTCACGTTCACATGTATGAATGGAGCGACCAAATGAATCGCAATTTTAACGAACCAAGGAGAACGATCGTTATATTCCTCGCCTTCTCGCTAGGAACCTGTGCGCCCTGCAACGTCACGGAGGAGGGAGACGACTACGCCGAACGCCGTCCCAAAAACATCGACTTCCTAGCTTTTCGTCAGGCAGCCTCTGCACAGACAAATTACATGCAAGTCCGGATAGGCGAGGTCGCTAAGTCTAAAGATCCGTGCGTTCGATCGCGATCGCGGGTTCGAATCCTGCCCGGAGCGTGGAGGCTTGTGTCTATCCGTATATCGTTACCCCCAATGTTACTTACAGAGTTATGACCGTAGTAGTTAACTAGTGGTGCTAAAGAATGGCACAGACTTTTCCGTATTAGTTTTCTTTTTCCTTTGGTCTCGGTTAGCTATTCGGACTTGGCACATACTCTTGCCAGCTGCCATCTATCGCCGCCCACACTACATTTTCAAAATAAAATGTGAATTGATAGGATTTTGTTTGTATTTCAGCATCAAAATTGGGGGAGGAGTTCGGTGATAGAAAAAAGGCCCCCAAATTATCTTACGCCCAAGGGCCCTCAATGCTGTTAAAACGTCCCTGACTGGGGATGTCATGAAATGATGATGATGGATGATGAAATAGACACACAACATACAGAAACACACACAACGCAACCATACCCGTGGCTGGACTCGAACATACTATCCTTTGCTCCGACACCGCTACTGCACTATTGCTTTAGCGATCTCGGCCATCATATCGGCATTATTATTATTATTATTATTATTATTATTATTATTATTATTATTATTATTATTATTCCTCTACATCACGACTAAATATGTTATGAGTAGGCTGAATATAAAATCTTTTCCAGGTTGCAACAAGTACATAAGGAGCAGATATGGGAACTCTCGGTGTCTCTACAATACTTTGCGGAAAACGTGAGCTGTTCCAAGTAAAGCAATTCCTTCCACTTCCCAGTCTTTTGAATTGCCTGGGAGTTTAGACAAGTTCTTACACAAATTTTGCAGAACAATAATAATCATTATTATTATTATTATTATTATTATTATTATTATTATTATTATTATTATTATTATTGATAACATGCTCTTGGAGAGTTACCCTTCCGCTCCAGCGGGGGGGGGGGGGAGTGCGAGTGAGTCACCGGTGGCGCGACAACGCGGAAGGGTTTTGCACCGCTCAAAGGGGAGCGCAGCGCAGGGGGGGCAAAGGCCCCCTGGGAGGAGGGGGCGATCCGATTGGGGCTCTGATCACAGCTCCGTGCTCGCCTAACGCAGGGCACTCCGCCTGCTCACGTTATTGCGGAACGAAATGTAGAATGGCGGGCGCGGGAAGGAACCCTTGAACACAGGAACTCCGAACAGGCGCTATGGTAGAACTGCTTTCGATCTACTGTACTTAGATTTATTCAGAGCTCTGTCTGATGTAAATCAGCTGTTGCGGTGTCAGCCAAACGCAAAGTTGAATGCCACCTTAGTGCAATCACGGTTCTGACGTGTAAGATCGCGATTGGATGACACCGGGAGAGGTAGCTCAGTGCATCAACCTCATGTTACTACAGTCCCTCTGACCGGGAGATCCTAGGTTCGAGTCCCGACGGCGGCAGGATTTTCGACATTAGCTTCTCAGCTAGGTCGAATTCAATCGTTGTCTGGAGGAGACTTTTAGCGGCCGGCTACTCTGGTCGGTAGTTTTCCGTGGTTTCTCCGATCAACACCAGGCGAATGCCGGAGCAGTGCCCTAACAAACGGGCCACGGACCGCGCGCGATCTTTCCTTCCTCTTCCTTGTCATATCATCTCCTCTTACACACACTAACATGCACTACACTACCACACATGCCGGGAGACCGGTCGGGAGCTTAGAGCTTCTCCCGGCTGGGGCGGTGCCCCGCTGGTGGGAGACACCTGGTTGAGGGGAAAATCTCTCATCGGAAGTTTCCGTAGGTTCTCCGATCAGTGTCAGACGAATGCTGGAGCAGTACCCTCACAATCGGGCCAAGGGCCGTGCGCATTCCTTTGCCTTGCCCTATTATCTCCCCTTATTTACACACACTCTCACATGCACAACACTTACCACACATGCCGAGAGACCAGTTCGGAGCTTAGAGATTGTCCCAGCTGGGGCGGCGCCCCACGACGGGAGACACGTGGATGCGGAAAATCCCGCTAACCGACGATAGGTCGCCGTCAAATCTCAGCATCCAGCGGGGAAACACCACCGCCATTTCGCGAGAAAAAAATGCACTGCACTTACGGGACCAATGACCTTAGCAGTTAACGTGCTCGGAGTCATCACTGAATCAGTGCACCGTCTCCGTCCCTGCCTCCGTCACCGCCACCTATACCTCCACCGTCACAGCCTCCACCATCGCCGCCGCCACCGCCACCGCCACCGCCACCGCCGCCACCGCCGCCGTCACCGCCGCCGCCGCCGCAGCCGCCATCGCCGCTGCCACCGCCGCCGCCGCCACCGTCGCCGCCGCCGCCGCCGCCACAGCCGCCGCCACCGGCACCGCCACCGCCGCCGCCGCCGCCACCGTCGCCACCGCCACCGTCGCCTCCGCCACCGACGCCGCCACCAGCATCGCCACCGCCTCCGCCGCCGCCTCTGCCGCCGCTGCCGTCGCCGCCGCCGCCGCCGCCGCCGCCGCCACCGCCACCGCCACCGCCACCGCCACCGCCACCGCCACCGCCACCGCCACCGCCACCGCCACCGTCGCCGCCGCCGCCACCGCCACCGCCACCTCCACCGCCACTGCCGTCGCCGCCGCCGCCGCGTGGCTGCCGTGTGACCGGTAGAGCCCAATCGCGGTTGGTTCGCGCCGCGCCGCTCCGCGCCGCGCGGATTCCTCCACTTGGCCCCAATCAGGCCGGGTCAAGGGGCGCCCTCCCGCCCCGCCCCACCGCAGTAATGCCTTTCTGCTCCCTTCAGCCCGGAGAAACGTCAGTCGCAATCAAAGAGTTACTGACGGGCTTCCCCTACGACCGGATTCGCAAATTCTTTTCTCCTGTTTATCTTGTACACGATGCCCTAATTTTTTGAATACGTCATATTAATTTTCTTTAGACGTACATTAAACATTACAAATATGTTTGACAAAGATATGTTATGCTCTTATTTCGTGGGTATAGTAATTACATCGCTTGAAAATAGAAACCATTCGTACCAATATTAGTTAAATGTCATATGTATATGTATTATACATTATATATATGTATATATATATATATATATATATATATATATAATAATTGAAAAAATATCTCTAGTTTCGTCAATATTTCGCAAAAAAATTATATTGTGCTATTTTCGAAAATTTGGAGATTTCCCGCAGTGATATATAGTGTTCAATATACTGCGTAAGCAGTAGCGAGAATGTCAAAAGATTTATACAGTCCACAGCCACCTTCACCTCCACTTCCACAGCTAGTTTCAAAAAATTCAAAATGCCCTTATTTGAAGATCTGTCTGTGATGAGCATATTTCATTATGAAAAACAATTATATCTTCACAATTGTAGTTGTACAAAGACGCCGAACATTTTTTATTTTTTTAAAATGTTTGCAAAACCAGGCATTTTAACGAACATGAAACCTGCACCATTCTCTTAAGTTTCCTTAATGCTATCTCAGGTCCCAATATAATAAAAAAAACGTGCGGTTTTTAAGAAAAATGGTTTAAAGAAAATTAAAAAAATTGTCTATGTTTGACACGAATTTTCGCAAGAAGTACTTATGTTTTTGAAAAATTGAACATGACCTTATTTGAAGACCTGTTTGTAGACCTTATTTGAAGACCTGACTTGGACAATAAACAAACATATGTACTAATACTATTAATATTTCCGTTCTACTATTTGGAAACCGAAAAATTAAGAAAATGTCAAAAAGTGTACTTTGGGCGGCGATAGATGGCAGCTGGCAGCAGTATGTGGCAATTCTGAATAGATAGCCCAGACCCAAGGAAATAGAAAACTAATACGGGAAAGTCTGTGCCATTTGTAGCACCACTAATTCTAACCAACTTTAGCTGCAGATGGTTTGGTTACCAGTCCGCTTTGCGAGGGAGAACTGCGCTTGTGAAATAGGATCAAAGTGAAATTGCGATCCAATTTATTTTAAATATTCCACGAAAAACTACTAATTTGCTAATAATAAAATAATTTAAAACTGACAATGTTAAAATAAAATATTAAATGCAATTTTAATGTACACACTCGAGCGAAACATTTCCTAGAACGATTCTGAATTATTAATTAATGGTTAATACTTCGTTTGTAAACTTGCCTGTGATTGGTCAAGAATCTGCATCGTAATGATTATCATTGTGCAACTGGTTGCAGCGATCAAATGACAGAATTATACGATGGGAGTAGAAAAGGCCTTAAAGACGCGTTCGATCTCGTTCGTCTTTCTCGTGCGCTTCCTCCAAAGAACGTGTATTTCATAGCAAAGTCATCCGGAATGCCGAGCCGTAAGAGTTCTTTGGTAGTCTTCTGAATGATTTTGTGCTTTCCATCTTTGTTTTATTTCGAAATTTTTTGCAGATTATTCATTTATTATATATTTACGGTAATATCAATTTTCAATACAAACATTTATTAAGATAAATAGTGGAAACTAGTAAAAATGCACATGTGATTATTTCCATTTCTATTCGGTGTGTTGCAGTGACAAGAGAAGAATATTTAGTTCTCCCTAATTCTTATTTTATTTTTACGGTAATGCCAATTTTCGAAATTTATGTTTTAAGTTACATAGCTGAAATAATTAAATGCAATAGTTTTCATTCAAGGTTATGTATTTTCAGAATGTCTCTTGAAAACGAACTCACTCTTCAGTTCATTCAAGATTGTAGGGAAAAGGAAGTTTCCTCTTTTTCTCTTCTTTCGACTGATTATAATATAAGCTGCCGAAATTGCCTCGCAAATAGCTGGATCCATTGTACAGAATAAACAAGCACCGCACCGAGTTGCACCGTGTGGACAAGGTAGCGCACGTGCGCTGTGCTGAACGTTCGTCTTTCAACTTTGCGCATGCCATTTTATTCCCGAGACGCACGGAAAAGACGCATCGTGTGGACGCGCCTTGAGAGATACTAGGAAAACCCGGCAGACGTTGTTCTGCCCTTCATCTCCCTCTTTCCCCTCAATCCCGTTTCTCACTGTCTCTCCCTCCCACCCTCACCCTGTCCCAGTCTGTCTCTGTCTCTGCCGCTCTCTGTCCCTCTTATTCACATTTACTTGCAGATTCTGCACATCTCTGAGCAGGTGAGGTAATATCGGGAAGCGCCGGGCCAGCAAAAATGTAATAGAATGTTCAGGAAGAGTTCATTCTGAAGATTGTGTGACAAACGTTTCTTTGGGGCCTTCAGCCTCAATATTTTAGTTTTTAAGGCTCTAGAACGCCTCGTTTAGGAGTTATTTAACGATATAGATTCAAAATGCCACCGTGTGTGTTGCAGGTTGCATTTGGCGTGAATATGTAGTGGATAAGTAGTGAATATTTAGCGCCATGTAGTGGAGTTACATGAGAATGAACAGCACAATAAACCTTCTCGGTGAAAAAAGACGTAGAAATGCCAACTTTCATGGAGATCGTTCCAACGGTGTTGGAGTTTTGCTCTTATATACATACCAACATCCTGTTATATATACAGAGTGTCCTGGGAGGAAACGTCGAAAATTCGCAAATAAGCTCTTAGGACAATTTTAAGCATATTTTGTCTAATAAACTACAGATATTCTGCATGGCTGTACCGAAATTAGCATTCAGAAGTTGGTTTGAAAATAAGTTTACTAGGCAAAAATTTGCATTGCAAAAGCTTATAAACAGTTCAGAAACATGTAAATTGTTTATCATTTACAAAACAAATTAATATATTTGTTTAGAAACCAAAATTCAGCGAGAAATAAAAAAGCAGCCGAATTGTGTAAGTTGGGTGCTTTTTTATTTCTGGATTAATTTTTCTTTCTGAACAAATATATTAATTTCTGCAATGCAAATTTTGGCCTAGAAATCGTTTTTTCCAGATCAACTTTTGAGTGCATATTGCGGCTCACCGATTTGGAATATCCAAGTAGTTTATTAGACAAAATATGCTTAAAAGTCTCTTAAGAGCTTATTTTCAAACTTTCGTCGTTTCCTCCCCGGACACCTGTATATTAAGAGAAATGAAGATACATAAGGGAAATGGAGTGGAGTGCTCTGCCGAAAGTGACTCCGATTGCCCCTGAAGGCCGAGCGGACGGCGCAGCCCGCTCGCCTCTCGCTCGTCATTTGCCTGCGCGCGGCCGCGTGCGACCTTTGGAAACCGTTCCGCCGAATTATCCGATATTGACAGTTTGACAAACGACCAGCGGGACCCTCGCCGCGCCCTATTTGGAGGGCAGTAGCGGCCGTTCTGACGTATTGGCGGAGCGAAACCAAGTCTTGGCCTTACGCGGAACAGGAGGAGGTGGTGGCGGCAAAACGAAGACTCGTCGCGCCGGCGAGAGCGTTGAAGCGGGAGCAGCGAAACCTCGGCTCGGAGGGCCTCAAGTTCGAATCCCATTTCGATTGATTGATTGATTCGTGTTTCCTCGCGTCAACTACTTTGGTAATTAGTCCCGTAAGTGTAGTACGTGTTTTTCTCGGGAGGTGGCGGTGATCTTTTCCCCGCTGGATGGCGAGATCTGGCGCCGACCTACCGTCGACTAGCGGGGTTTTCCCCTCAACCAGGTGTCTCCCACCAGTGGGGCATCGCCCCAGCCGGGACAAGCTGTAAGCTCCCGACCAGTCTTCCGGCATGTGTGGTAGTGTAGTGCATGTTAGTATAAGTGTGTGTGTATCAGGGGTGAGGATAGGACAAGGGAGAGGAAGGAAAGATCGCGCGCGGTCCGTGGCCCGTTTGTTAGGGCACTGCTCCCGCATTCGCCTGGTGTTGATCGGAAAAACCACGCAAATCTACCTATCAGAGCAGCCGGCCGCTAGAATTCTCCTCCAGACAGCAACTGAGCACGACCTATCTGACAACCTAGTGTGGAAAATCCTGCCGCCGTCGGGAGAGGACCTCCCGGTCAGAGGGACTGCAGTGACATCAGGTTAAAGCACTGAGCCATCTCTCCCGGTGAATCTCGTTTCGTGCAAGAATGTCTACGTGTTGTAAAAACAAACAGACAAACAAAAGAAACAACAAAAACAAAAATTACTAATTTTACCGCTTCTTTCTCATCATTCCTCTCGCTTTCCCTTTCGTCCCTCTTTGTCCTTCGTAATAAAATACAACCGTAATAACCTTTAACAAAATAACTTATCTCATGCACCCAATTTCCCTGTCTTCGCCTCTGTTCGGGGGAGTGGAGAAGTTCCCCACTATGGAGTCCCGTAGCCACTCAACCCGTTCTGAAGAGCCCCAATAGGGACATCCAGCAGAGACGAACCAGCAGACGCGAGTTGTGACATAAGACACCTCCCACCAATTCTGTGGTTAGGGGCTAAAAGTTTTTAAGTCAAAAATCTTACTTTGGAGAAAACAAGGGTTAGACTATTGAGTCGCCTATGTTTCCTAACGCCAAGCTATATTTTTCAATCCTTTTTTGTCGTTAAAGAGGCAGCATTTGAACTCGTGCACTTCGTTAAAATATTTGTTTTTTACAGATACGTTATAGCTTGGTATTGCCTTCGGCACAGAGCTCGGTGCTCACTGCATAAGTTCCTTGGATCGTGGGGACCCGAGAGGATCGTGGTAACGAGAGAAACACAATTGAAAAAGTTGAATGCTGCTACGTGTTCTCTTATGGAGGGAATTATGAGAAGGAATTATGGGAGGGAAATATGGAAAGACCAACCGAGTCAAGTTAACATCTAGTTAATTAGTAAATACGAAAAATATGAATCAATAAAATTAGGTAAAAAATATAATCATATATGTACCACGATCATTAACAGGTAATTACCTCGGGCGACAAAAAGCCATAAGGGCAAAGGCCCTGAGGCATCTTGTCGCCGCTCGATTATTAGAAACCGTATAACGCCCTTGCTGCATAAATAGTAACTATTTCGGGCATTAAGTTAAGAGGAGGTTCTAGCATTTACATGACTTTCTTTGAAACGTTAGGTGCCAGAGACACGTTTTCGTGCCAGCGCAAATGGGATCGTGTGGTTGGCGCTGAAGGCCAGTTCGATGCCCTTGCGGAGCGGCGGGGGCGGCGGGGGCGGCCGCGGTGCGGCTATCGGAGGGCGAGATGCAGCCTATCGGCACTTCCGCTCGCGAAAGCCCCCCTCCCCCCTGCCCCCTCCCCCCTGCCCCCTCCCCCAGGACATCCGGCCCGGCGCAGGGAGCGGGGGGGAGGGGGGCGACGCCGCTCAAAGACGCCGCCGCCGCGGGGAGCCTCTTGACTTCCCAGAACGCTCACATTAGATGCGCTCAATGCAGGGGTGGAGAAAGACAGGATTTTTTAAGATACGTTGAAAAAATCTTATTTTTTTTATTTAAATCCCATTTAAATTGGATTTTTTAAAATTGTATTAAATTTTTTTATCATAAACCAAAATCGTTAAGTGATTTGTCCTTAATTACTTTAAAAGCAGAAAAAGTTTATTAACACATCAGATTTTTAATTTATCATTAAATTATTGTACTTTTATTTAAAAAAAGATACTATGTATATGAGGGGGCCAATGCAATACTGCCATAACCTACAAAATCTTTAAATATGAGTTACTTATAGTTTGGTGCTCTTGAAACACTTTTCGTGCGTCCACATTGCAGAATAAGCTTGGGGCACCATCTATTGGCATGATTTACAAAAAAGGCATTCTTCGTTCAAAGAAATTTCTCCATTTTCTTGTGTAATACCGTCCTAATAAAAAGTTTATAAGAAATATAATATATTTTTTATAACAAATTTGTAATTGATTAAGGCTTTTTATCTGAGTATTTTTTTATTTTTCAAACACTAAAAAAAACAAAAAATATTGTCAAATATTACAAATAATAAATATTGAATTAAATCATTGATTTTTTAACAACTAAATCATTTGATTTTTAAAATTGATCATTTGATTTATTATCTCCGGCCTTAGCTGAATCTAAAGGAGGAAGTCAAATAAGATGTGGAATGCGCTCTCATGCTAAAAAGACTTTTTGGTAAGTTTTCGCTTTTGCCAACAGTAACCATTCTTATCCAACTATGACGCTTTCACCACAATTGAGGTATTATCCACAGTAGGTTTTTATCTTTTTTGTGAGGTTTAAAAAAAGCTTGATTTGATTGGATTTGATTTATTTTGTCTAAGAACAGAAAAAAATATTTGTGATATGTGGGGTAGAGGTACCATCTCCGCTCGCGTTCTTGAGCTCCAGAATATCTTCCCCACATTTTAAACATGAATAGTTGAATGTCGGATGAAAGTTCCTCCAAGGCGAAGTTAGCAACGTTTGAAAAGCCGATCCCCGGTGGCCGGGCATTGGCTCATTAGTGTCGTAGCGATCTCGGATCGAAGGGTCGCGGGTTCGAGTCCCGCCTCGGGCATGGTTATATTTGTGTTCGTTCTTTTATCCCCTATTATTACCACATCCTGTCATCTTCACAGTTGCTATAACATTAAAACCCAATACTGGTCGCTTATGATCTACGTGTTGATGCGACCTTAAAGAACTACAGATTTGATTTTTTGGCGCTGCTAACATAATAGTAACCCGTATCTCCGACTCTACTTCTACCACATCTAGCAAAGGGAGAGCTCAACAAGTGTGTGCATAGTGAAGCTACGTTTATGTCCGGAATCAAAAGAAGTGGCCGGCATTTGCTTGATGGATCAGGGAAACTGGACAAAAACATGGAGATGGGGATCACGGTCAAAGAAGCTAAGACTTGTATCTTTGTAGTTGCTGAATTCTGTTATTGTTCGTGTTCGATCGTGCTTTGTTCCCCGAATAGGATTGAGAGATGAACGATTGGCGGGAGGAACAGGACATGTGAACTGTCGTGATGTTAAAATATCGATTAGGCTGTCGATATCATTAGTTGAAACAAACACAATGAGTCTAGAGAATGGAAGCGAGTAAATGCATTGCTACAAATGTCATTATTATTATTACTATTATTATTATTATTATTATTTTTCCAACATAGTCGCTGAGTTACAGAGAAATATTTCACGTTTTATTTACATTTGATGTTTACGTTCGATGATTGTGGTTGTAAATTCTGCTGCAAAGAACCCTCTACCATTCAACACGTTGTTTCTGCACATTCACTTAGCACTTGAAAAATAACACCATATTATAATACAACTCACATTAAAGACAGTACAAATTTCCACTGTAAGCGCACTCATTTTATTTTAGAGCAGTGCTTATTACTACTCCTGTAACTATTACGTGGAACATCATTCCTATTGCACGTAGCGTAGCCAACATAAAGAGTCCTGAAAGGATTAACGAAGGCTACATTGAAGAGATTAGAGAGTTTTTGCCACCTCGAATGTGAAGCACTATCGATCTTGTGCTCATGCGGAGTTCAAGTTTCGCATCATTTTAGTGCATCTGCGCATGCGCAGAAGATCGATAGTGCTTTACGTTCGAGGTGGCAAAAACTCCCTATTCTGAAGTTTCAGACTCTGGTGTGGAATGAATAAGAAAGTCTTCGTGACAGTTTATGGAACTTACAATCATCAAGAATTAATACTGTATATATGTAATGTTCGACGAAATCGAAAATTGAAAACAGGAAATAGGAAGTACGACCTATGAAGAATCATGGTAAGAAACATTTAAAAATAAAATTGAAATGTAATCATTGGTTTTCGAGTTGTTTAATTTAATCAATTACAATATTGCTATGTTCAGGGTTATTCATGTGGATTTGTTACGGTAAATAATTCCAAGCATTTTTCGATAGTTGTGATTTGAAGTAAAGTCTACGTAGTAAAGTTTGTTTATTATTTAAAGTAGTGTTTACTTAGTACACAAGCTGCAAAACATCTCTTTTTTGCATTTATTTTTAATGTGTTCCTTAACTTAGATAATATAAAACCCTTTTTGATGTAACAATTTCCTATAAAACATGCTTTAATTCTTTATAAAGTTCTCTGTAATCAGTTTCAAATGTCGCTTCAGTTAGACTAGCGGAAGGGCGGTGTCTTCCCCTTCCCACACAATTGACATGGACCTCGTGACACGTCACTCGTTCTTAGCAACTGTGAGTGCGATGGGCACGTAGTTATTATTCCTGTTTACGTGTTAATCCCCCAAAGGATTCCAATACGAAGAATTAAGTATCATTGAATGACTTGAGAATAGAATTTCTTCCGAACGCAAAAATAGTTTGTTTTTATCACCGTCTAAGTGAAGATTTTAGAAATTCATTAGCAAAAGCGATTTGCCTCATAAAAGTTTCGATTTACCGTATGATTTCGCACGATGAATATTTGTACCTGTTTCGAGTGATAAGTTTCTCGCTTAATGAAAATTTAACCCGTGAGAGATGGCACTTTGGTATTTGCACCCGGCGCCGATACAAAATTGATGTCGGTCGTAATTCGGAATGCGAGGGACCTGGTCGCCTCAGAAGCTTCCCATCTGCGAGTTGTGACGAGTATTATTGGTGGAAATCACGGTGTACTATACATAGGTGTGTTAACTAGCCGCCTTTGGGGCAAATTTTCTGAAGCCAGTTTGAGGCTTGTCCCTCACTTGTCCGTACGTGCACGATCGGTTTGGGTCACGGTGTAAGATATACATCTTAAGATGACATCTTAAACTGTGGCTATTACACAGTTTTGCAAAACATTTCCTGCCCATTTTCCTAACTGTTCGCTTTAGAATTTACCAATTCTACCGCAAAACGACAAATCACTGATTTGAAATCAGCTGGCCACCGAGCTGACAAATGGATCAAGTCCAATCACAACCTTGCCCAAATGAGACCCAAAGATCGCAGCGCTTATATGCGAGAACTGTGAGAACTAGCCTCATACAAGCGTCAGTTTTAGACTGTTAGTAAACACACTTATATATCTTACACCGTGGTAGAAATAGTTTGTGATAACGATTCGTTCATGGGCGCTGTCGATTCCGAGAATGAGTCACTCGCGTTGCGGCCACAGTGAGCGCTGCCGACGAACTTTCCTGCGGAATCGTGACGCTTCGCTATGCGTGTCCAAGTCGAGGACAAGGCCCTCGAGGTAACATACAACATCCTTGAGTCTGTCCAAAGTATAATTACCAACACATTTTATGCGAATACTCACCTTAAAAATAATTCAGTGTGTATGTTTTCTTAATAGTTTCCAGCAAAGCCTCCATTTTCTTGCCTCCTGCTTGCCCCAAAGGTTTTTTTTATTCTCCACATATACTCGCGCATGAACGAGTCGTATCACAAACTGAATTTCAGCCGTATTATTTTTAGCAGTAGCGACAAATACCAGAGGTCATTTCCTACCTGGGGCCTTTTCACCCTGCGCTAGCGTGACATCCAGCGATGACGCTTCGACTCGTGTGCACGCTGTCAGCACGTCCACAATAGGCTTACAAAACGTTGACAAATTGTACCAGAATGCAAGAGAAGAGTATGTGTGATGGCTTTACCGCAATTTAGAAACTGCAAATACGCATTCGCAACTATTGGAACCAACACCATCACAATCACTACTTCCATCACCACCGCCATCACTTTCACCACAACAACCCTTCGTCCGACCTAGCGTCACTGCCTCCATCATCATCACCACCTCTTGTCACTATTCACCATCGCCACTTCTACCTCGATAACCATCTCGCGAACGAACTGTATCGGGAAAACGGACAAAAACGAAAATAATCGTACCTAATTTCGAAGTTAAATCTGCTCTTCAAGAAAACGTAAATTTCAACCGACGTATTTTTCATCATTTTGGAAACTTGTTAGAGATCTGGGATTTCTGCTGACTTTCCTTGCGAGTATCTTACACGCAGTTTAGACCACGACTTTGTTAACTGAAACTTTGAAGGATAATTGGGACTGAGAAATTTACGCATTTCGTGAAAACAGGTGGCCATTTCGAAAAACGTAATTTTTATTTTGATGTGGCTAAAGGGATTGCTTTTCTCGAAGTAATCATTGAAATTAATGTGAGTGGAATATTATTTTCAATATCGTTTACTTGGATTGTTAATGAGGATAATGCAAATATGTGATGTCTTATTTCGTCATCCTCATTGCTTTGAGTTTTACAAGAATTAAGAGAAATGACCTCAAAAAATGAGTTTACTCTGCGTGTTTTAACACGTCAAAATATTTATATTCTTGTACTAAGGAGTTAAGAAACACGATGACTATAGTTGTTGTTGTTGTTGTTGTTGTTTTTTTTAAATTTATTTATTTATTTAAATTCTGATGCGGTATTGTTGACGAAATTACTTGAAGACATAAAGGTCTCCGTCAACTTATATTTATTTAGAGAGCCGGCTTTCGACGGTTTTGTCGTCATCAGTCTGCAAATAAAAATGTTGTTTATATTTTATAATCATGTAAGCGTTTATATTGTTTATAAATATTGTTTAAATTTGTAGACTGATGACGGCGAAACCATCGAAAGCCGGCTCTCTAAATAAATTCATTAAGTTGACGAAGATGACTTCCTGTATTTCTTCATGAGTACAGTTTGTTTCTGGTGTTGAGGAAGGAGTAGGTTACAAATTGCAGGCCCTGGGCCTGAGGGCAATAAAGGAGCGGAAGGGCGCGCGGGCGGGGGTGAGGTGGGGGTTGTATCTCTCGTTGTATCGTGGAGTGGAGGAGCCGCAGCTGTGCTGGTGACAGGCGGACCATTCCCCCTCCCCCTCCCGAAAAGGAGGCTTTGTTGCGCTGTGGGCACCTCTGCCGCCTGCCCCTCGCCCCTCCCTCAGGGCGGAGGCACGCGCGGCGCGGCGGCGGGCGCAGGGGTGCGCAAACGCGAGGGCAGGGGCCGGCGGCGGCGGCGGATGCAGGGGTGCGCAAGCGCGAGGGCAGGGGCCGGCGGCGGCGGCGGCACGCCAAACCGCGCCCGCGCCAGCTTCTCGCTCGCCTGGGGAGCCAGCGCTCCTGCGGTTTGATTGATTGCTCGTGATTCCGGGCGCGTCAACTAGAGAGGCCATTAGTCGGGACTAATAGCCTCTCTAGTTGCGGGTAAGTGTAGTGCGTGTTTTCTTCGGGAGGTGGCGGTGATATTTCCTCGCTGGATGGCGAGATCCGGCGCCGACCAACCGTCGACTAGCGGGGTTTCTCCCAGCCAGCTATCTCGCAACAGCGAGACGCCGCCCCAGCCGGGCCCAGCTCTTAGCACCTGACCGGTCTCCTGGCATGTGTGATAGTGTAGTGCGAGTTACTGTGTGTGCAAGGAGTGAGGATAGGACAAGGAAGAAGAAAGAAAGATCGCGCGGGGTCCGTGACCCGTTTGTTAGGCTACAGCTCTGGCATTCGCCTGGTGTTGATCGGAGAAACGACGGAAAACTGCCGATCAGCGCAGCCGGCCGCTTGAATCCAGACAGCGACTGAATTCGACCTAGCTGACAAGCTAGTGTGGAAAATCCTGCCGCCGTCGGGACTGGAACCTAGGACCTCCCGGTCAGAGGGACTGCAGTGACATCAATTGATGCACTGAACCATCTCTCCCGTTCGCTCCCACGGGCAGGGGCAACTTTCCCTGAATCAGTTGCTGTCTGGAGGGTCCTGGGGGCTGGCATGGGGGACATGCCCCCCCCCAAGGCCTAGAGTTTTCGTTTGTTACCTTCCTTCATTTTCAAAAATCTTTTTAAATATTTATGTTAAAATTATGTACTTATTTAAACAGTAATATTGTATAGTATCATATTTACACTTCAAAAATAATATAATAAATGTGTTTATTATTTAACACAAATCTATGATCCCCCCCCCCCAAATGATCGGCTGGATCCGTCCCTGCCCTGAATCCCCTCTCATTTCCCCTCAAAATCCAGAAAGGGGTGTACATGCGCAAGCTGAAGCGGCGCGAGGCGGCGAATAGAAGCTGCATACGAAAAATGTTTGCCGGATTTTTTCTATCAAATAACCGAGAATAGTATCATGTTTATACTCTTCACTACTTATTACTATTTGATATCTCACTAAATTTACATAAATATCTTTGTTAAGTGACAGGAATGTGTTTGAAATGCGAATTCACTCATTGTTTTCGTTGTGTGTTGTTTTATTAAATCTTTCAGTTATTTATTGTATTTAGCAACAATGTGAAAGAAATTAGTAAGTCGCTATAAGTTAATGGGTGCACACTCGCGCGGGCAGGGGCCAGCGAGTAGAATACTCACCATAGAGGAGCTTCTTTCAGCGCTCTTGATGGACGCTCGCAGAACTACTGGCAGCTCTTTTTTTCCCTCAGTCAAAACATGCGAGTGGTAGTCTGGTGGCCGCGTATAGAACTGTTGTTATACTGAATCGACGTGTTACTTGTATCGCATGTTATTTCAATATTGTTGTCTTTTTCGTTAATTTATATTAGTGGTTAGAATAATAATATTCACAATGCCTTCAGTATGTTCGGCATATAACTACAAAAATAAAAGTAATAATAAAACCACAAGTAAGTAATTTTGAAGTAAGTGCTTTCTTAGTCCTGATTTCTACAACAAACATTCATAAAATTCTAGTAGCACACATTTATTATATTGAATGAAGAAGGCTCTGCTTTGTCTGAAAAAAAAAAGGCATGCATTTACTGCAAAATGGCGGCGCTTCAGCCACTGTATGTGGTAGTATATTCTAACTTGTTGGCAGAGGCCCATCTTGAGCGGCCATTGATTTTGCCTATCTGCTTCGAAAGGCCGTCCCCCCTCCCGAGGTGCAGTGCTCGCCTCCCCCTCCTCCCTCGGGTCCTGGGGTTCAAATCCCGCTCGATCAAAGTGGACTTTGTGGTGGACAAAGGCTTTCCCCTTCCTCTCATTCCAGCAAACCTCCATCACAATTCACACCGGCATCATCATCATCATCCATCAGAGCAGTCACATCCGTTATGCCTAACAAGGCACTCAGGATTAAGGGTTAATATTATTGAGGATATTAGCATACTCGACTGTAATGACAATGACAACTGAAAGCAGAGTAATAGTCCGGATTTTTAGGATTTTATAAAGGTCATTTCAGGATATTGGAAAAGTCGTTTAACCTTTTTTTTATCATATTTTCATTATGTTGGTATCAGGCTGAACAATAATTGCAATAGGTAACATTTAAATTATTCATTTAATTCAATATTTTTAGTTCTAGACTGGAGCAAAATTGTTCTCGGAAAGCACATAAAAACAATGTTTTAACTTCGTAAATATTCCTTTGAAGATTAGCATCCAAACCGAAAATTAACTTTAAATAGCGCAGTTGCAATGAACACATTATTCTAAAATGTGTAATGTGAAGAGTTTCCTGTTGTCTTTCATCGCGCATTAGACTCGAGAAAAGTTTCGCTCAACGCCACAGGAAATCAATGGTGCAGATTTCATAGCTGCCAACTGCTCTCGGTCTCCAAGGTGATTTTTCAGATATTTCTTCTCAAAGAAAGAACTCCATTGTGCCTTTCATCTTTGCGTATCATTGAATTGTACATTGAATTTTCGAGAGCTTTTTACAAGAGCAAAACACGTACAGTACGTCAATGGTACTTCTTTCCATAAAACATCTTTTAATGATATTCACCGCCTCGTTTAGTCTATAGAAGAATGGCACTTTCTATTTTTATAAGAAAGTTAGTTTTACCGTAATTAGTAGCAAAGCATTCAGCAACGTTAGATGTTGAGTCCAGGTGGTAAAATTCGCATCAAAATCTAAGAATCCGCGCCGAAGTAGAAAGTTTCTGTCAGTCTGCAGACGATATTATTGAACAGCCTGAATGTATCGACTGGTTACCACAAGGGAGGAATCGTTGGACTCGTCTTCGTATCACATAGACACTCGACAAATGACGTCAATAGTTCTAAACAGCTATTTAATTTCCCTGGTAAGTGGAAGTCATATGCATCACATTCGTTGTCACATCGATTTGAACAGTAGTTCTATGAGACTGGATGAAACAAATCATGATTTATAAAGTAAACTAAACTCAACTCAACTCTGTTTTTTTGCCTCCGGTGTAGCTTTAAGCTGTACCCCTCGCCCCGTGGCGACAGGATTTTCGACACCAGCTTGTCAGCTAGGTCGAATTCAGTTGCTGTCTGGAGGAGAATTCTAGCGGCCCGCTGCTCTGATCGGAAGTTTTCTGTGGTTTCTCCGATCAACACCAGGCGAATATTGGTGCAGTATCCTAACGGGCCACGGACAGCGCGCGATCTTTCCTTCCTCTTCCTTGTCCTATCCTCTCCTCTTACACGCACACACTTACACTAACAGGCACTACACTACCACACATGCCGGGAGACAGGTCTGGAGCTTACAGCCTGTCCTGGCTGGGGTGGTGCCCCGCTGGTGGGAGATACCTAGTTGAGGGGAAAACCCCGCTAGTCGACGGTAGGTCGGTGCCAGATCTCGCCATCCAGAGGGGAAAAGATCCGCCACCGCCACCTCCTGAGGAAAAACGCACTAAACTTACGAGACTAATGACCAAAGTAGTTGACGCGCCCGGAAACACGAATCAATCAATCAATCCTCGCCCCGCCTGGTATTACATTCACTATCTGCTATGCCTATCTACGGTCACCCACTCCCCTCACCATTTCCTCTTTCTCTCTCTCTCTCTCTCTCTCTCTAGTTCTCCAGGCCGGGACCCTACCTATCGATAACTATTGAGGTAGTCGCCATCTTAGCTAGTTCTTGGTTATCGCGCTAGCGGCACTGTGACCCATAGATCCTTAGCGGAATGGTGGTTAATGACAGGATAGGGTAGAGGATGAATGATGGAGCGATCCGGTGGAATGCATTGGCAGGGAAAGCGGGAGGAACCCGAGAAAACCTGCCACGAACCCGATTTGTCCTCCACAAATTCCACTAGGAACCGCCCGGGATCGAACCTCGGCCCCAGCGGTGGAAGGCGTGCGGTCTGACCATTATGCCTCGTGCCGCCACGACATCATGATTTGTCTTATAAGTATTTTTATTCTATACTATCGTAGAAAAAGTGTATTTCGATAGAGCAATGTTTATCTCATGCACGATACATTTTTTCCCTCATTCATTCTTTCACTTCAATGTCGCTCGTACAATAAACAATGTGTTGACGCACTTGATACAAAATAATTATTAAGCGTGATACTTTCGTTAGTAGCTCAAGTAGATGGTTTGTAAATGAAGTATACTATACTGCGGTTTTCGTTACTTTGTCCCTGACAGGAATCAGCTGTTTCGCTGCCATTCAATTAGGAGCTTATATTTCGCGACAGTGACGTCACTATGGTGACGTTCAAGTTCCCGATTGGATGAAACCGTGAACAGCTAATTTCTTCAGGGACAAAGTTACGAAAATCGCAGTATAGTGTACTGTACATGGGAAGTGGTACTGTTCTGTTGACCTTTTGTCCCTACGCCAGGCAAGGCCTCCTGCTGCTTAGCCTTGCAACGGCCCTTCTGGAGTCCTCTCCCCCCTCCATTTTTATTCCTTTTAATTCTTAAACAACAATTTTCCCGTGATGCGCCCGAGCAAGAAAAAGTCAAACTAGTTCATGCATAAAGTTTCTTTTTATTAAGAACTTGCTTAGTAGAAATTCCCAACATATGAAAATACTTTTCAAACAGTTTAAAGCATCGGCTGGTATTACGTAAAATTACAAGCGAGGGCACTCCGCTTAATTGCGTTCCTTTGAGCGGGCGAATGTCCACAGAGTGCTGCAGTTACCTTGTTGTAACATCGTTGGGGGGGGGGGCAGTTTGCGTTGCATCGTCTTCCTCTTCCCTTTGCGCTCGTCCTTCCGTCGGGGGGGGGGTGGGAGGGCACGCGGGGTGAAGGCATTTTGTGACAGCGGCACTCGACTTAATGAGATCAGATGCAATCGCAAGTCGCATTAAGAGGCGTTCCCACAATAACGAACGCGTGCCTGGAGAAGCTTAGAAGTGATTGGGAGGCTCGGGCCATCCACAGATGTGTTGGCTTCACCTAAAATGATTAATGTGGATTTTATAGACGTTTTGTGAAGAATTTGTATCTACCTTGGAGTTTCCTTCGCAGTGTTTCTTATTAAATGATTTGATTATCTTATTGATTAAATGATGATCTACTGAAATTAATTTTGGTGAATTTTCTTCTGGTAGGTAGGAGCGTAGAGCAAGGAATCCTTTCTCTCCGGTAGTAGTAGCTATAACTGTCTATTCCTCTGGCTCCTTTCCATTCTTTACAATCCGCGTTGGATGTGCAACGTGCGGGTTCCGAGAAATATTTTGAAGTTGCTTTGACGTCTCTAGCAGTTCTGGAAGATGTGACAAAAATCAGGAAAGTTTAATAGTTTTATGTAATATTAAATATTTCACAGTGTTCCCCTCATCCGTTTTCTCTTTTCCGCTCATATTTCCATTTATTTTCTCTTTTTTACATTTCCTTCATTTTACTGCAGTAATTTCTCACTTTTGTTTTATTTTACTAAAATTACGATAATGAAACTATTGTCTTGTTTTTGAATTTCTTTTTCTAGATGTTTTCTGTTTAGATCCTAGTTTTCCCGAACGTTTTGCTTTACATATTTCTCTACGAATTTCTCGATTGCTGTTTGTTTTTTGTACTCTCGTGACGGCTGCCTGAAGCTTATCAAGAGAAGAGAAGCGGGGGATCGATGTCTTCGTGGATACATACGAACACTGTTCGTACGTTCTCTGCGGCATTCGGATCTCTTGTAAAATCCAAATATCATTTATGATTTTCTGAACTTTTCAGATGTGTTATATTTATATTAGATCGTAATATATAACACACAGTCTTTAACATTCAAAAACATAAAACAATGATTTGATACAAAACATGTGTTTAATTGAAGTAAAGCTCTTCCCGGAATTCAATTGTTCCTTTCCTATTAATATTCCGCCTTTTTACTTTCTCGCCCGTGAGAAAGAACTTCTTACGAAAAGAAAGTTATGTAATGCTGCGGGGAAAATCGTCGACTTTTCGGCAGAAAAAGTCTTATTACCGGGACCTGGTAACGAACAAATGAATAAATACAGTTGCTAAATTTAGAAAGAAAAAAAACCTCTAACACGTGGTGTAGCTAGAATCTATGTTTTGTGGGTCCTTGATACCGAAAAATCGATTGAGGGCAAAACTAACCCAATAATTTACAATGATTTGCAATGCCATTCCTTAACGTATTTTGTGCTGCCTGCCACAATTGACGAATGATTTATTATAATCTCTAAGTTGGACTGACCCTTCAACGTTTTTCGGGACTTATCATTATGTGATATGTTGTGCTGTGATGTAAACCCCAAGTTGTAAATATTGATTTAATATTTTTGTATTCCTTTGTTTATAGTATGTCAATTTGTATTGTCCATGCTATTGTCAACCGTTTTTTCAATAACTGTATAGACAAGGCACATGTTGAATGTACGAAACGTCGAGTTAATAAAAAATGTATAACTACAAAAGTTTTAATGACTGAAATCTAGGTAGATTGATCCTAGAATATGGTACAGACCTATGTAAAGCTTACCATCTATGGGTTTACAAAAATGGTAATATTAATATTATTATTATTAATAATAATAATATCATTGGAGAAAAAATTGTGTTTACTTGTCGATGTTGCTGTACCTTGCGATCAAAACGTTGTTACCAAGGAGGCAGAGAAACGTCCTAAATACAAGAGTTTGGAAATCGAGATCACCCGAATGTGGGGCGTAAAAGCACAGATCGTACTGATAGTTATCGATGCTCTGGGATTTGTTTCACAAAATTTGTGTAAGAACGTAGATAAACTTTCAGGCCATTTAAAAGACTGGGAAGTGCATGAAATCTCTTTAATTTTGGAACAGCCCACATTTTGCGCAAAGTATTGTAGAGGCACCGACAGTCCCTAGATCTGCTCCTTAGGTAGCTGGTTGCAACCTGGAGTAGATTTTATATTCAGCCGACTCATAAGATCTTTAGTCGTGATGTAATGGAATAATAATAATAATAACAATAATAATAATAATGATAATAATAACAATAATAATAATAATAATAATAATAATAATAATAATAGTTATGATAGTGATAAAAATAAGAGAGGAGCGAGCGGGCGAGCGCTGGGCGGGCGAGCGTCGGCGCCGGAGGGAGTGGCCGAGCGGGGCCTCCCCCGGGCCAGCATCTGCCGCCGCCGCCACCAGGGCCCAGCTGGCGCCCCGCCGCCCTTCCGCCCCGCCCCGCCCCGCCCCTCGCACGCGCCGCTCAGCTGGCGGGCCCCCTCCTCCCTTCCTCTGGACCCCTCGCGCGCAGGGGTGCACACACCGCGCACCCCACGCTCACGCACTTGGACCCACACGGGCGCTTGCTATGTTCCTAGCGCTCATTGTGTCTAGGTTTTGATACTTTTGGTTCGTGTGTATCATACAGTCGACTCCGGTTATATTGAGCTTCTGGGGACGAACATTTTTGGTTCACTATACCAGAGGTTGTCAATATCCGATGATGTCAAAATTAAATATAATTTTTCCATAACGATTGATTTTATAAGTAATATAGAATACGGCAAAATACATTAACAGAACGAACGGAAAATTCAATATATTTGACCTTCAAAAATCAATTCTCTTCAATTGTTTGCTTCGTACAGGCGCCAGCGGAAACTTATGCTGTTCGGGCTCATGGTGCCTAGATTGTCCTACTATTGCTATTACTATTTAAATGGAACCTAAAAAATATTCTCAAAAATTTACCAAATATGGCTACAGGTTTTTTTATTACACTTTGTATTCGGATAGCATAAAGGACACAAAAATGATGTAGATCTCATGTTCATTCTGATTTTTCGAAAATTGGAAGAGTGCAATTGGTTTTGGACGTCTTGCTACAACTGGAATATATAAGATAGCAATTTCTTCATTAATGAAGTCTTTTTTTAAAGAGAGATCTTTAAATAATGTCAAATTCACTTTTTTGAAAATAAGAGTAATTGTGTAGTTGTGCAAGAAATGTAGGAAATTTTAAATATTTTAAACATTTTTTCTCAAAAAACATACTTTTCTTCCTTTTCTCCTCATAAATATCAAGAGACGCTAAAAAATATGCTAGTCCTGTATTCGGCGAACTCTCCGTATTTTCGAAAATTGCAAAAGTTAATATTTCAAAACCACAGTATGGAAGATAGCGATTTTTGCCTGAGACAACGTACGTTTGAAAGAACAGCTCCTTGAGAAAGGTGATGTACACTTTTTAAAAAAAAAGAAAACAACGGAGATTTCGTGTAATTTGTGAAATTTCTACTTTTTTTCTCAAAAACACCTCAAAACGTTGTCCTAAAAGTTTCTCCTAGTATGCTTAAGGGACGTGTTGTGGATCTACTGAATGTTCGCTGTTCACGCAACAGCGTATGCGCGCGTGAATTGCCATAATTTGAACGTCAAGAAATTAATCTGCAGGTATATTGCCACTTACCAAACGTCGCTGTTCGTTGGCCTCTCTACAGAGGTAATTTAAATGAAAACTCTGTAAGTTCAAACACTAAGCAAATATATTATTCGTGAATGCATATAATCAAAATCAGTCGGCAAATGTTACCTTCTCCGTTTCCGAGGATATCATGTTCCTTAATTGAGAACCACCGATTAATTTGCTGAAATTTGGTGAATCATTATTCACCAAATTTCCAATATCCTGAAGTCGCTACTATTTGGTTTTAAAGCCAGAACGTCACGTTGATATTCCCGGCCTATATTCAGGCGTCCATTCATTAGCGAACTCTCTACAGTCCCACATTCAACAAGTCGCGTCCATGATAACCGACGCTACATCCCTCAATTGTCTCTTATCACAAGTTCACACAACTGGAATAAATGTATATTTTCATTTCGTAACAAGGCGGTAAACAATTAGGTTTTGCTCCCATTTTCGGCAAACCCTCCGTATTTTGAAAAGTTCCAAAAGACTTAAAATTTGAAAACTACAAACTTGAAGCTAGTGATTGTTGCCTTAATCAAAGTCGGTTGTAAAAAACCAGCTCATTAAAATTGGTCATATACAATTTTTAGGGAAAAAAGCGAATAGAATTAGCCTAATTTGTGGCTAAAGTTTATGCTATAAAAAAAAATCTTCTCAAAAATCGCACAAAGGTTTTTGATTAAATTTTTTCCTGGTATGTAACAAACGGACAATTAAAAATGGTACAAATTCCTTTTTTGGCGAACTCTCCGTATTTTCGAAAATTGCAAAAATTGCGTGTTTGAAAAATGTTGGTTTATGACAATTACGAGTATATTTTTAGGCGTCGGCCGCGGGTCGGTACGGCGCTTGCGTGGCGTAGTGGAATGGGTGAGGTAATTCTGAGGACCTGAGTTCGTGTCTCGGTGCGGAAAACAATTTTTGCTTGTAAAAACACTTTTGCTTTTTTGTTTGTACTTGGCGCGACAGTCTTCGTCTAAGCGCTGGCGTACCAGAAGCGTCCCAGCCTCGCGGCCATGGATTAAGGGTCCGTGTGGTTAGCACGAAGGCATCCCCATGCCGTATTCTGGTCTTCTCAACCTCAACAGTGAATTTTCTCATCGTCACTTAGGAACTTATTTTTGGACATTGCAAGAAAAACGCACTGCCTCGACTGGGAATCGATATAGTTCTGCCTCGACTGGGAATCGAACCCAGGGTCGCGTCGTGGAAAGCGAGCACGCTGACCCCCAGGGTGCATGTTTATGTAGTAGTGTAATGTAGTGGATCAGTTAGAAAAATTGCTTGGTAGTATGTCACTTGCGTGAGTCCTTCCGACTATTGCCTAAGAAGGTCTGCGACAACGTGTCATGTTGAATATTAGCTCGTTCCTCGCTCGTATCGTAAACTTCACACGAGTGTATTAATACCCATTATATACTGTTCTTTTTCGACGACTTTTATAAGTTAAGCTTTTATCATGAATAGTTTCGTGGCAGTTGATTCAGCCAAGGCCACCTAGCGGACAACTACCTAAATCTACCCTCGCATGCTGCCGCAGGTGGCTGTGGTTACCTGTCCGCCTGCTAGGGAGTACTGCGCTAGTCAAATTGGCTCAAAGTGAAATTACGATCCACTTTATTTTAAATAATATACCACAAAAAATATTAATAATAAAAGAAATTAAAACTATTGAGCATAATATAATATCAAATACAATTTTAATGTACACATTGGAACGAAACATTTGCTAAAACGATTCAGTACTTGGTTTGTAAACTTCTCTGTGAATGGTCAAGAACCTGTATCATTATGAAAACTGAATCAAAATGACTATCGTCATGCAACTGGTTGCAGCCACCAAATGACAGCATCATACAATGGGAGTTGAAAAAAGTAATGAGAGATTTTTTGGGGGAGGGCATGACATTGTGCAAATGTTTTTCGAAAAGCACTCCAGGGTGAGGGGGTGTATGGTTGAGTGACTTGTGGCCGTTGCTGGCTCTGGGCTTGTCTTATCTCCCTGTGGGCGCGTCCCATTCAATTAGGCGGGCTATCTGCCTCCAACGCATTGCACACACCCACACACACACAGTACGCACTCTCTCAGCACAACGCACTTAAAGTATCCGTTACACAGGGTTCCCTCAAGGCATGCAGTTCCAACCATTGCCGTAACATATCTATACTGCGAATAATACTTCTGCCGACTTGACAGCCGGGAGTGGGGGAGAGCGATGTTGCCACTTACTCGGGCGGCAACACGTGGTCGTAGGCGCTAGTATATCGGCTGTTGAGGCGTACGTCTTACTTATTGTATTTTTGGTAGAATTGTAATAATGACACTAGTTTATTTGATGATATACTGTTACACAAATTTATCGCAGTCCCTTCCACTGATCCCGACAATGCAAGAAATGACAAATTATTTTTGCATAACACGAGTAAAGCGGATGAACAGTAAGTACGGCGAGACGCGTTTTAAGAAGGAAGATGCATAGTATTTATTATGAAAGATTTATAAGAGAGACGTATCAAAACACAAGACATTCTTGGTTTGAGTACATTTTTTTTACAGAACGTTCACAATTTAAAATAAATTGCAGGACTTTTCGAAATTACTGACTTTATCTGTTATTTACAAGGTTTTCAAGAAGGCGTCCTATTGAATGCATTGGCTTAATGATAAAAAATAGAAATGTCTCTTAAGCTGGACGTATATTTACATTGTGTCATAAGTACATCAGTCTTTAAGTGTCAGCATTTAAGTAACCCTCTAACACTAGACGTCACAACCGCACACACGACGCATAACCAATCAAGTAAGCGCCGAGCTCCTCTTGGCGCTCGGCGCTCTTCAATTTTCAGTTGCTTCGCGCTATTACATTTCATTTGTTTGTTATTAAACGTCGGCAACTCTGTAGTGACATCATCACAGTTTGAAGCCTCTGATTGGATAACGGAACCCCCTCTCCCCTCTCAGTCTGGAGCTGTCAAGTAGGCAGAAATATTATTCGGAGTATAGGTACATATGTCCAGTTAGTGTTTTCTGTGAAGGAGTCCTCTACGAACGATTTTTTAAAGATCTTCTTATGAAAGCCTCTGACAAGGTTAATGTTCTCTTCATTTAATCTAGGATGGTCACTTCTTTGCTTAGAACTTAAGCAACCAGGACTCACACATTCGTTGTGCCAGGCGTAATTATACTTTTTGCTTGGTGCTTAATTTTCATATTTAGTTCTAAACTTCCGTTGCATATCTGTAGCATTGTAATGTTTGTAAATTCATACACACAGAAAGCACGCACTTCGCCAGAATTCGCCATCTTTACAAAACGCCATCTACGGCGAAACTGGTTACTACAAGCATTTGCTGTAACATCCAAACAAAACTATTTGAGTACCTGTTTTAAATGATATACATATGAAAGCTGTATCGTTTATGGTTTTTGTACAATAAATTAACAAAAGTGTATCCTGACTTTAAGAACATGCTGTGTATCCCAGAAGGTGACGGAGTTCCTGGAAGAGTTGAAACGATCTTCAAGGTGAAGAGTCCAAATAATTGGTGGTGGACTGTGTTCCTCCCGCTTTGGAACCTGAAATCCAATGGCGACTTACTTCACGTACGATTCACGTGGATTGTTGAAATGGCGTCATTTAAACAAAAGAACATTATTGTCCTATTCGTTTTTCTCGACCACAAATTGCGGTAGTTTTGCTATTTTGAGAAAGAAAAGAATTCCAAAGACCATTTTTGTTGAGAAGTGTAATACGAGTTTTTCTGTCAAAAAATCACCTATTTTCGCTGCAGAATTACAATACTTTTTCTTTACTTCATAAGAACGTATTTTTAATGTAATTTTCGAACCGAGGGTAGTTGCAAGGACAGAATAATGAAATAACGACGAGAAATGGTTAATTTTATGCGAGAGACGGAGACTGTTGCAAAATAATCTGTGCGCTAAAACTTCGAAACAAGAGTTCGAAATACAAGAACTTCTGTGTGGATAAGACCCGGATAGTTTGCTAGACAGATAAGCTGTCACCGACCGACAAGTGACTCATTCACTGGTTTTCTGCAGCGATAAGACATCCTACAATGCGCATTATTATCTCCTTAACACCCCTTTACTTGATTGTGTATTTGTTATGCGCACCACAATGAGTGAACCAAATCGTTCAAGTTTTGGACCTTGAGATAATGAATGACTGGAGGAATGTGAAAACGGATTCGAAGTTCGAAGATGCTCTAGAACGCTGATGAAATTAGTGCACACTGTAGACAGCCTATCTATTTCACCAACTCTCATACTTGCAGAATCCTGCACAGAGTAACCACAATCGAATTGCTATTTGATGGGATTGAAGGTGAAGTTACTGCCCTCAAGCCGGCCGCAGCAAGTGCCTTGGAAGAGAGGGACGCAGAGGGCCGTTGATCTTTGGGAAGCTGCTGTGGTCGTAATTCTCTTCTGTACGTCACCGAGAGGCGCATGAGTGTTGGTTGAGCATGTTGCGTCTGCCATTAAGAGTGACGCCTCCAAGAGGGGCACTCGTAGTAATTCAATTGTGTGGAACGCCTTGCAAACATTTTCATTACCAGGGCTCGGATTCTGATGACGTGTCATCTTTTCATTGGTGCATTCTAGACGTAGCTAACTTGTAAATTAATGTTTATTACGGCATGTAAGTGAAGAAATGTGTAGTAATTGTGTCATTTTTATCATTCTTTGCCATTTGTCAATTTTTAGTTTTTTTTACTTTTGCGTAATTTTTGTCGTTTTTACGCATTTTGTTTCGTTTTCGTGTTGTTTGTTAGCGAATGATTCCTGAATTTACAATGACACACTAAAACAAAGTTTTCATTGTATCGACAGTTCATGACGAAATTCACTACTGCAATGGACTCTTGTTTCTCGAATTCTCAAAATTACACGGATCTTCGTAACTTCCTCGACCTTTCAAATCTGACGGCTGGAAGATCGGAGCTAAGAATTATATTTCCTCCTAAAATAAAGATTTTATATTAATATTATTTTATATAAATACATTTTACTTAAAATTGTAAAATTCATAGAATAAAGAATAAGAACATTTTCGTACAAATTTTTGAGTTTTTTCAATTAGGTCATTTTCTCCTTATTTTTAAGTTATTTTACAGGTCATTTCCTTCTTATTTTAAAACATTTTATAGGTAATTTTTAAAGAATTTTTAGGTCATCAGAAACCGAGTCGTGTTCATCACTGTTGCACACTCGTTCTCAGTAACGAGAGGCATTTGAGATCAATTTTACTTTCTCGTACAATTTGTATAATGAAAGTATTACAGTCTTGCTTAATTTTATTATCTTGAGCTTAATATTGATGTCGATTTATTGAGAGAAGCACACATTTTCAGAATTTCCGATTTCGAAAAGGCATGTTGTAAAAGTATTTGGCGCCATGACATCCTCTTTTATTTATCTGGACGTTATTGGTCGATACCACGTACAAGCGAATTTTTTGAAGAACAATTTTCAAGGGATAAAAGATGCAAGATGCAAGAATTCGATCGAATCAGGTGCATCGATGATCACCGATGCCAAACGAACCAGCGGAGATCGAGCAGTAAGGCGTTGCGCGATTGCCCGTCGCCACCGCTCTCCGTTTATGGAAATATAGTAAAATCTAAGCCGGAATAGATCGGGGGAAAATTCCGTTTTAGGGAGGTTTCCGTTTTATGCAAGGTGGTCCATTTTATGACACTTGTGATATTGATATTTCTGCTCTGAAAGTAGTAAATTACATGCCTTTATTGTAATTATCAACTAAATAGTAGTGTCACGGGGATAGAGAATTTAAAACAGGCTTGCAGATGCATTCATTTCATTAAGAACATCTCTCGTCTCTGCCAATTGTATTAAATTCACAAGAATACCGTTTTATCAAGATTTTTTCCTGCAGGACATGAAAAATCATTCCATTCCCGCGTTGAAGGGGTTCCGTTTTATGCTGTGTAAAATGCCATTTAACTTCATGGGCAAGATAATTTTTCGGTTAAGGCAGGTTTCCGGCTTGTACAGGTTCCGATGTGGACATAGATTACTAGGGAGCGGATTTTTATGCCCTAAAAAATCTCGAAATATGCTTGTAAAAATATGCGTTTATGACCTACAAATAATGAAATATGCACTTTAATATGCCATTAAAATGAACAAAATTTCATGTCCTTTGTAAACCTTTCTTGATAAAATTCAGGAGAAGCATGCTTGGAGTGAAAAGATACATTTTTGTGCAAACGTATTATAATATACCCTACTTCACGAGAGAAATAATTGAAGTAAATATTCAACTTGGTGAATGTCTTGTTGTAATTCTTCGGGCTAGTTTAAAAAAATATGTTATCAAGAAATATCCTACATTTGCACAAGTTTTGTATCATAAAAAAAACTGTGACAACCTCTCTCGAATCAATGAACGCTCACAAATAAATAAATTCTATGAAAAGTTGAAACGTTTTAGAGATAAGTCTCTATTTTAACGAAATATGCAAAATATGACCTATAATTACACCAATATGCACCAACAGGAAAAATCGCCCAAATATGCACCAACATATTACTCTATATAGCATCATATTCTAACCAAATGTCAAGAAATTTCACTTAGCTATGCACTGCAACAACGGACCAAAATATGCAGAATCATAGAAATCTGCTCCCTAGATATTACTAATAGTGAACAATAATTGGGTTTTCGGCCGCGAGGTACAATTTTTCGAATCATTAGTTGATTAAAAATCTTGAACGGATGTTTGGTATGCGGTAATTACCTCATTTTGTCACCCATCTCTGTCACAAAGGAATTCGCTGAAGCCCCAGAGATAGAGGTTCACCTGCTCTGAATGTTGTCGTATCACTCCGATAAGCCTCCAACCTCTTCAGTCGGGCACGGGGCATCTGCCCAGATGAGATAGCGCGATAGGTGATGCTCCCAACGGCCTTGTAGATGTAAACAACGGTGGAACCCAGTTGATATGGAAATTTCGCGATAGTGAATGAGGACTTTTCAAATAGTAATTTACGTTACAAGTGGACCTCGGGTTTTAGGACAAATGCCTATTTAGTTCCTTTAGAAGGTTGTAAAAGATAATTGCATATGTTTACGAATCACGTAAAAATAGTTCTACAGACTTCATCTAATAGTGCCTAATATGTCCTAAAAGGGAGGTTGATGCCTATTTTAGTATTTTTTTGCCTACAACAACTAAATTCTCATATTTTAATTACTCATTTTATCAATTTGTTATACCGAAACGAAATACACTCCAGAATTTCTCGAAATGCGAATATTCCGTGATCAAATACGCAATGGACTACGCACCGAAATCTCTCACCCAACACACCGAAAATAGGAGCTCTGTAAGTCAATGTAAAGAGGATGTTCCACTTTCGTCTCCGATCAGCACGCACTTCTTAGGCCATTGCTCAATTCCCGGTGCAACTGCGCTGTTGACATCTTGACGCTTATAGCAGCGGCGCGTCGTCTATGCAATCCAAGGGCCTAATTTAATACTTTTGTGGTGAGTTTTAGATGCCAGAAACAACTTGTCATGTCTAATGATTTTAAAAGCCTGGATTAATGATTTTGTAACCTATTTTAAGTTCGTAAAACGTCATTTTTATGCCTAAAAGTGCATAATTTCATAATTTTGTTACCTATTTTAGGTGCCTATACTGCGATTTTTCTAACTTTGCCCCTCAAGGCCCGTCTTCACGATGGAATATGACACGTATTTCGCGATATTTACACTGTGCCGCCAGGTATCGCATGATCGCGACCGTATCAAGCAGTGCTTGGCATCATGCGACTTCTAGCGTTACGACGGAGAAAGAGGTGAAATGCCGTGATATTCCATCGTGGCCATAGGGGCTAGAGGGGCAGACTTAGAAAAATCACACTATAAATCATAATTTTCATAAATCATAATAAAATATAATAATCGTAGGCACAAAGCCTACGATTCCGATGTCTAGTCATAAGGGCGAGAAATGTTACATTACGAGTGCGATGTTTCCAGACGAGGCAACGTTAGGAACCGAGGCTGGGATTTCCAACGAGCGATGTAACACTTCCTGATCTGGGCTGTCGGGGTGACGCTGCGTGAAAGGCTGAGGTGCAGGCGCTTCGACCAACATAGGGCGGTCTTCTTCAGGGCTAAAGTGCCATTACCGCAATATGCTGGTCGAAATGTCGGTACCCCAGACATGGATGCGGCGTCACCCGGACAGTCAGATCATGACTGTGGCCGCGGAAGCCTACGACAATGTAACATTTCCGTCCGTAACACATTTATTTCACACTATTTCCTTCCTTTTATTTTAATTTCATATTGCAATATCTCACGATCTACGAGTACCTATAAAGAATTGTCCACTGCGCCAGAGCCTTCTAAAATCTTCATGACTGCGAAACAATTGCTGTGCTCTGAAATTTTAAAATTCAATTCAAAGTTAAAGACATGCTCCAGAAATCGATAGTAGATGAATCCAATGAAGCAAATGAATAATTAATTCTTCAGAAATCGAGGAAAAAGTATAAAAAAGAATTTGAAAAATTCTGTTCCTAAAAGAATACAAATAAATTAATATGGTTAATGAAGATGTAATGTTGGCTTATTTATCAAACATTGTTCTCTATTTTTGCATTGTATGGTACTATTATCTACATTTTTTCATGAATGATTGTAAGTTTCCTTCTCATGATTGTAATCAACTCTGGCCACGTATTAATAAAAGAAATTAGAAACGTTGGTACAAAATTTCTTAGTTCATAAGTTGGTACGAGATTTCATTGCAGTACCCTACACAGTAAAGTCCCACTTTCCGACCTGCTTTGGGGCACGTATACAACCGAAATGCGACATAGAATGAAATGAAATGTATTACGAGCATTTGACCGTTGAACTTAACGTGCAGAATGAGAATTGTGCACCAATAGGAAATCAGATCACGAAGGAAGCGAACAGCTTCTGACGCTGAACCCAGTTTATCAGTAGAGGTCTAGTGATATGTGCACTACTTTTGGAATATGTCGAAGGTAGCATCAGAAGACAGCAGATCGAACGTTTCAACAGTCCACTGTGAACATTTCTTATCTATGCTATCTGCTTATCATCATCTCTCGGTCTTCCAAATTAATGATACTTAAAAATGGTGTAACTGAATAACGAAAAGCGATGGAAAATGTGAAAATTTAATTTTATTCGTGTGCGATTATTATTGTGAAATGTTAATTTTATTTGTTTAATGGAAAGATAATGAAGAAAGAATGGTTATTCATCGGGAAATACATCTACCTGTAAGAGGAAGTGCGGAGGAAGAGAATTGAAAAGAAACGAAGTAGGTAAAATCACGAAGAAAACGCAGGGAAAAAGAGGTTGTTGAATACAAGAACCGGGAATAAATGGAATGAAACAAGCAAACGGGTACGAAGAAATAAGAATTCAAATTATAAAATATTTGTAATAATAAAATAAAATAGTTGCAGAAATCAAAGAATAGGAAATATTTACAATGCATGTACGTGAACAAATATTATAATTTTACGAATATATGAAAGAAAATACCATAGAAGGTACCATAATAGAGAGCATTATGGCCTAGAAGTATGGGAACTAACCCCAAAAAACAAAAAGAGATTATTGACGATTCAAATGGACTTTCTGAGACGACGTTGCAGAATATCTCGTTTACACCACATACGTAATGATGAAATAAAGGATAAAACGGAAATTCAAAAGGATATAATAGATACTGTAGAACGAAAACAGCTTCAATGGTACGGACATCTGCTGAGAATGCCAGAGGAGAGGTAGCCCAAACAAGTATATAAATGGATACCACCGTATAGAAGACGGAGGGGCAGACCATCAACCCCATGGAAACAAGGAATACTGACTGCGATGGCGACAAGAAATTTGACAGACGAAGATGTCATGGATAGAGAAGGCTGGAAAAGAGGAACCGAGAAACATCGCCAGATGTAAACCACTCGGATATGTTATGTTATGAAAGAAAATAGTATTTGAATATTTGAATATGCAATGCAATCTCACGTAGTGCACCGTGCCGGCGCTAGGCATGGGCAGACCGGGCGATCGCTCAGGGCCCCGCAAGCCGAGGAGCTCGCTGATGTGACTGATGAGAAAAAATTAATAAAAAATTGAAAAAGAAAACAGTACCGGAGAAAGTCGTTGTAATTTTGTAAGTCGCGGTGCAGTAGTCTGATATTTCATAAAATTTCCAATTAATTTTTTATCTTAAATATTCCATTACAATCATTACTTCCCCGCCCGCGCGCCTGCTTCAGTTATTTCAGTGGCGGGCGGTGCGCGGCAGCCACTGAGATCATTTTCACCTTTCGATGTGAAAAGAATCACTGTCGCCGCGTTCCGTGACCTTTAATCTTACATTTTCAGAAACTTCGGTGAAAGTGCTGCACGCTGCAATGTTTGCTGATAGTTTGTGTTGCCAATTTGCCTATTGCATCTAACGGGAAAGTTGTATGGTGCGAAGTGTGTTTCAACTTGTGCTCTCCAAATGCCGCTCTCAAAATTTTTAAAACGTATTCTTTTTAAAATGTGTGTAGAAAATTGTTTATAAATGTAATTTCGTACTTAGTAAATCTGTTTTATATATATTTAAGTATGTTCTTTTCGTATCACTATAAATAAGTGCTTTGCATATGGAGCTGGTGGCTCATTGGTAGGGCAGTGGCTTCCTGTCCTGGAGGACCTAAGTTCGAATCCCGACGTAGGCTGGGATGTTTATCTGGTGCTTTCCATTCAGGGCGGCTCTGGGGTCGACTCAGCCTCCTTTCCAAAGTGAGTACCAGGATCTCTTCTCAGGGTAAAGGTGGCCGGAGCATTGTGCTCGCTATACAACCTCCTCCTTGAGCCGAAAGTGACGCAAAGGTGGAGCCTTACGTTCATCTCCCACGTGGGACACTTCGGCCTATGTGCAATTGCACAGGGATACCTTTTCACAAATATGTGAGCAGTGTGTGTTTTTTTTACGAAGTAAAATTTTACGATAAAATTATACGAGTACGATACGACACGATACGAGTAAAATTTTGCTTGTTAACTATAAAGTGTGCGAAATTCAAACTGTTTACTTCCTGTTTGCTGTGTATATACCGTTTCCCCCCAACTATTTAACCTATCACCATTGTCTAACCCTGTGTCGGTTTCTCTGAGGATGAGAGGAAGGATCATTCTTTCATATTTTCTTCATCTGGATGTAATTTCATCGGGACAGGTGGCTCAGGGCATCAACTGATGTCACTGCAGTGACTCTAGCTAGGAGATCCTAGGGTTCAAGTCTCGACGGCGGCAGGATTTCAACACTAGCTTGTTAGCTAGTTCTAATTCAGTCGCTGTCGGGAGGAGAATTCTAGCGGCCGGTTCCTTTGATCGGTGGTTTCTCCGATCAACACCAGGCGAATGCCGGAGCAGTACCCTAACAAACGGGCCACGGCCCGCGAGCGATCTTTCCTTACAATTCCTTGTTCTATCCTCACTCCTTACACACACACACACACACTAACGGGCACTACACTACCACACATGCCGGAGACCGGTCGGGGGCTTAGAGCTTGTCCCGGCTGGGCGATGCCCCGCTGGTGGGTGATACCTGGTTGCGGAAAACCCCACTAGTCAACGGCATATCACATGCACTACTCTTATGGGACTAATAACCTCGGTAGTTGACACTCGCGGAATCATTAGCAATCAATGAATCAGTCATGGATGTAATTTCCCAAGAAAATATTTGCTTTGATGTTTGAGGTAAAATGTACAAATTGGAAACTATGAGAGGTATGTGAAGTATTTAAGAGTTATGAGAAAATTTATTTTGAATATGTTTTAAAGCACGCGTTCTTTCCTTACGTTTCGTGAAACGATCGCGTTCAATCGAGGTCATTCTGAGGAGGAACGTTTTTCTTCTCTTGTTCTCTCTCTTCTTTTCTTTTCTTTCTTGTATATCTCTCAGTGCTCCAGCCGCCACAAGAGATGTTTTCTAACGGCGCGTTATGGCAGAAGGGGAAAATCTCCTCTTTTGAAATGCCATTTATTGGTTTATTTTTGAACCGATCATGTAATTATGCCATATTAAATTTGATGCCACTTTGGCGGCAGAGTGTTCTGTTTTATCGTATATTCCCGTGAGGCAGCATTATGTTAGTGGCATTCATCTTTTTGTACAATTATTTATCTGCGTGAAAGTAACTATTTGTGTAACTATATTACTTACGTAAAATTTTTTGTATCAGTGTTTGGTGCGCAACTTCAGTTAAACAATGAGAATGAGGAGGATGTGGCATCATGGAAATTTAGCTCACACTCTCCCGCCACGAAACTTTTTGCAAGAAGTTTTTTTACACTTGACATTCTACTTGTGACTCGCTCGCAGTGCAAAATCTCTCTAATGTGGGCCGACGGAAGCCTCAAAGAAACCAAACCGATACAGTTTTCTGTCACAAAGAGAACCCTTAACGACCATTAATATTATAGTGAAGGTAGGTTTATGGGGGCTGGTCTGTAGGAGTAGAAAAGAATGGTAGTACATGGTTGTTTGCGAACGTGTCGGAAAGTATATTTCCATCATCAGGGCTTGCAACGACCAGAAGAGTAAACACACAAACAAATGAACAGCTAAGATTACACGTTCTTGACAGTAGGGATGGAACCTTTTGGGAGTGGGGAACATCACTACACCTTCACCACACCACACCATAATTTCTAATGGTGGAATGTTGAACCTCCAAGAACATGTAGCTGTTTATGTTTGTATGTTTACTCTTCTGGTCGTTGCAAGTCCTGATGATAGAAATACATTTTCCGAAACGTTGCCAAACACCCACGTGTTAAAAATTTTTTCCTCCTACTGACCAAGCACCGGAAACTTGACTTCATCATCTCTCAGTCTCATGCCATGGCAAGTGGTCCCATGTGATCTAATTTGCGTTGTCTTTCATTGGAAGTAATTTATGCCATTGAGTGCTTCCCTCTTGAGGAACGTTGAGGAGCCGCCTGCGGTCCGGCCGTTTATTTTCGTAGTCCCCGGCCCCGCCGTCTGCGCCGCAAATGCTGCTCCTGCGCGGCTGTCCGCGGGGCAGCAGCTGGCGGGCGGCGCACGTGCTTCAGCTGGTGGGAGGGGGAGGGGGGAGGGGAGGGGAGGAGGGCGTTTCGCGCGCAAGGAATTCCGCGCGGGGGGGGGGGAGGCGCGCAGGAGGCCGCGACGACGCTATTTCCAGGGCCCCCTCCGAACCTCTTCACGCGGACTGGCCCGCCCGCCAGGCTGATCGCTGTTCCACTCGTAGCGTTCTTCTGTCCATAAGCAGCGTGCATTCCATTCCATTTGGTTTTGATATCGAACCTATATAATTTCATATGCTACATTTGATGACGACCATAGCGAAAGAGGTGGCTCAGAGCGTCTACTGATGTCATTGCAGTGCCTCTGACCGTGAGGTCCTAGGTTCGAGTCCCGATGGCGGTAGGATTTTCGACATTAGCTTGTCAGCTAGTTTGAATTCAGTCGCTGGAGGAGAATTCTAGCGGCCGGCTGTCTGATCGGTAGTTTTCCATGGTTTCTCCGATCAACACTGCCTGATGATGGGTGATATCTAGTTGGGGAAAACCCCGCCAGCCGACGGTAGGTTGGCGCGGGGTCCCGCAATCCATCATTGCGAGGAAAGAACATGCACTACACTTACGGGAATAATAATCTTAGTTGACGCGCCCAAAATTAACAATCAATCACGAGCACCATGTGGATTATGTTCCACATGGTATTGCTAAGTATGTGAAGTACAGAATATTTTTAAAACATTTGTGTCGTGTAAAATTTTCTATTACTTTTTATTTAAAAAATCCCTTGACGTATTAAACATTTAAATATTCAAATTATAAATACATTTTTTTTTTCAAAATATGCTCCCTTAAATACAGCTAGGAGTCTCAAATTCTCAAGGGAGGGTTGATTGACCGAAGAGGGAGCAGCAACTACTAGCCATCTGAACATTTTCAATAAATGGCTGTTTGAATTTAAGCTTCTGCAGATTTAACGCACGAAGGTGCCCCGAGGCCCTTCATCAGAGAATATAATGAATAATCAACATTGCTGCGAAGATCATCATGCGATCTCACAAGTTTAAGATTGGACTTACGAGAAATAAAGACTAATGTTACTGGTTTTTTTCTGAAGCCCTTTTTTGGGAATGTTTTTTTTAATTCTGGTACATAATAATGTGTTTCTTGATATTCTTTTCTAACGTAAAATAGAAGAAATTTGCAACTTAATTATGTCGCAAACTCCAAAAATATTTCACGCTGTGACGTAAATATTACTGTCAATGCAAAGGTAATCCTGTGTTACATCAAGTATTTTTTGCGTAACAATGGCACGCTGATCAGCGCGAGCATTTGAAAGCATTAGTATGTTATCTTTCATTTTTGTGGCGTGACAGGTCTTTGAAGCAAGGCCCTTCTCATCCACTGCATTTGCCTTGCCGTCACCCGCGCCACCGTCCATTTATCAAAGGTGGCTGACAACTGTGTTTTCACGACAGGTTGGGTTGAGTATAACGGAGAAACATGTCATCTCTTTTAGGAAATCTCGAACGGCCCCGTGAAGCTAAAAATATGGCATACAAATGATCCATAGTGTTTTATCTTAGGCTTTAAATGAAGTACTTTATTTTTGCAAGGTCAATTCTTCGATTTAAAAGTTTGTTCAAAGAGCAAACTACAATGAGTCGTGAAAATAGTCGGATTGGCTGTAAAAGGCTGTCTCTAGCTATATAAGGTGTTTTGATTGAACGTATTTTTATTACAATGATATTGTTTGTTTCCACGTTGCCTGTTATTTTGATCAATAACATAGACCCAGAAAAAAAGTCAGTCCCCAAGACTTGACACATGGATCTGTAGGTATTGGTGGTTTTGGGGGACGTTAAAAAAACTGGAGGGTGGTGGCGCAATTCTGGCTTGAGATTCAGTTACAGCACATCGACATACACAGAGAAACATGAATCAAGTTTTTTGGTCTGACTTCTTTTTTGTGTGCCTTTGTAATCTTCACGTTTTTAATTATTTCTTTAACATTGAGAATATGCCAGAGCAAGGGAAAATCCATTATAATAATAATAGCAATAGCGTCGGCCCCGTGGCCGAGAATGCTAAGACAGTAGTGCCGTGGCAATCTCGGATAGAAGTTTCGAGTCGCGCCTGGGACATGGGTGTGTGTTTATGTATGTGTGCATATTTGTGTGTGTTTATGTATGTGTGCCGTCCTTTCACACCTCACTATCATCATTTTCATCTACCATACCCCCAGGGTTAACAACCCTGGAAGATAAAAATGGGATTCAGCAAAAAATGCTGATACCCCCTAATGATGTTTCATGCCCTGCCTACGAGATAATGTTTTTGAGCCTCGGTAAAGGCATTTTGCATGTACACGTGGCCCGAGTCGGCATATAAGCGAACAAAATAAAAATAGCAATATGAATAATTTATATTACTAATTTACATCGCACGCAGAACTTGACAGAAAATATGCAGCCTCTGGTCATGGAATACTCGTCTCATTTCCTTAGATACCCAGGATCTTGAGGAAAATCTGAAAAAATGAAACATTTTCGATTTCGACTGAAAAGCGCAAATATTGGATTGTGTTATTATTCCTCCGATTCTCGTAGTGATCGCAGGAACTGATTTCTCATAAGCAGAGCAACACCGCTGAGACAGCGGACGCCACGCGTCGGGATGGCTCCAAAGAGAGGCTGCCCGCAGTAAAATATTTGATGAAGAAATTGAAGTCATCTCCATCAACTTAATGTCATCATTAAGCCATCAGTAGAGACCGGATTTTTAAGAAATTTCATATCTTTTGTCTTTCTACTTACCGTTCTGAAAATTGTAATCTTGGCGAATCATCGCCCTCCTAACACAATATCGAATTTTTTCGTTACATATTTTTACATATTTAGTAGTATGTAACATATTTTACATATTTTGCTGTTTTCACAATATATTTTCTTATTTTATAAATTTTCTTCAATTTAATTTCATATTTTTTATGAAATTTTTTTAAAATCAGTATTTTTCCTTCATTATTGGGGAAATCTAGGTGTCGAAAATATCATTGACACTGCGTTTTGTGATCTGTAACCTTAATTTCGGAGAAAAATTTGTGATCGCCGACGTGTAACACTTCGATGAACTAAACTACCGTCCTGGATTACAATAAATTAAGCTTTTACTGCTAACGAGAAAGTTGTATGATGTAAAGTGAGGAGTTTTTCTAAATGCAATTTCTTACTGTGTAAATGGTTTTTAATTACAGAATTTTAATATTACATATTATGTACCATTTTACATATTTATTACATATTCTTATTGTTTTCATTACATATTTATGTACATATTTTGACGTCTAATACTACATATTTTTCCGGTCTCTAATCATCAGCTTTATGTCGAGTAATGTCATCAACATTAAACTGACGAAGATGACTTCAATTATTTCGTCAGTTAATTACGTCAACAACACCTCAGGTTTTTTATATTCTTGGTATGTAAAAAGCGTTTTTACTCAGTATCCATAAATATATGTTACTGCAGTATTCATAAAGACTTTTGTGGAAATATTTAATTTATTGCAGTGTTGTATTTGAGCAGTGTGCGGTCTACCTTTGGAAAATATGGCGATGTGTATGCTTATATGTATGTATATATGGATGTATGGATGTATGTATATATATATATATATATATATATATATATATATATATATATGGGTGTGTGTGTGATAGAGAGAGGGAGGGAGAGAGAGAGAGAGAAAGAGAGAGAGAGAGCGCAAGGGGGGAGTGTGAGTGCTCGAGAGTGCTGCTTTTGGCCTTGGCCCTAATGTCGCCCCCTGAGCGGCGGAGGGGCGAGGGCGGTCACGGTCAACGGGCAGCTGCCATGACGCCCAGCCCCGACCCTAAGCCCTTCGCACATCGCCCCGCCCCTCCCCGCCCGCCTTGGCATTCCTCGCCCGGCCCCGCCCCGCCCCGCCACGCCCTCCACCCCGTCCCGCCCTGCTCCACTCCGCCCCGCCCTGCCCCGCCCCGCCCCGCCCTCCGCCCCGTCCCGCCCCGCCCTCCGCTCCGCCGCGCCCCGCACCGCCCTCCGCCCACAAGGCCCTCCAACATCGCCCCGCGACAGCGCGACGTATCCCTTTAAGGTTAATATTTTGAAGATATTTACTCGTTTCCAGCGTTCGAATCCAGCGTTTACTGCTTCCCTCTGTTCCCACAAGCGACAAAGAGTGTTGCAGATGGAAGAGATGAGAGGTGCGTGCGCTAGTCCAAAGAGAGCTCGTGTTGCAGTTGAGGGGGAGGGTCGTGATGCGTTTCGTGCGTGCGCCGCAGCCCCGATGCGTGACAACGGCACGCGCAGCGCACGTCTCCGCTCCCCACGCGCGGGCGCTGCACGGCGCTTCGCGGGCGCACCCCTCCTCGCCCCTCGCTCCTCGTCCCTCACCCCTCGCCCCTCGATCCTCGTCCCTCGCCCCTCGCCCCCGACCCTCGATCCTCGCCCCACGCCCCTCGCCACTCGATCCTCGCCCATCGCCCCTCGATCCTCACCTATCGCCCCTCGCCCCTTGATCCTCGCCCCTCGATCCTCGCCCCTCGATCCTCACCTATAGCTCCTCGCCCCTTGATCCTCGCCCCTCGATCCTCGCCCCTTGCCCCTCGCCCCTTGCCCCTCGCTCCTTGCCCCTCGCCCCTCGCCCCACGCCGCTCGCCCCACGCCCCTCGATCCTCGCCCAACGCCCATCGCCATCGCCATCGCCCCTCGATCCTCGCCCCTCGCCCCCGCCCCTCGATCCTCGCCCCTTGATCCTCGCTCCTCGCCTCCCCGCCCCGGCCACCCGCCACTCGCCCCACGTCGGGAGAGGTGGCTCAGGGCATCGACTAATGTCACTGCAGTGCCTCTGACCGGGAGGTCCTATGGTAACACCCACGACGGTGGCTGGATTTTCGACTATTGCTAGGTCGAATTCAGTCGCTGTTTGGAGGAGAATTCTAATGGCTGGCTGCTCTGATTGGTAGTTGTCCCTATTTTTTCCGGTCGCTAGCCGAATGATGGAGCAGTACCCAAACTTTTCTTCGTATCCCCCTTTACATCATACAGTACCCTAACAAACGGGCCACGGACTGCGCGCATTCTTTACTTTCTCTTCGTAGCATCACCCCTTACTTACACATACACATGCACTACACTACGACACATATCGGAAGAACGTTCGGCAGCTTAAAGCTGGTCTCGGCTGGGTCGATACCTCTCTGGTTAGAGATAACTGGTTGGGGACAACCCCGCTAGTCGATTGTAGGTTGTTGCCGGATCTCACCATCCAGCGGGAGAAGATCACCGCCACATCCCTCGATTAAAATATGCATTACACTTGCAGGACCTTAGTAGTTGAGGCGCCTGGAATCACTAATCAATAAAAAACACGCCCCACACACCTCACTCACCTCATGTCCTCGCTCCTCGCGTTTAATCAAAAAGTTCGAGTCATTTTGAAAAAAAAATTTAAAAAAATTACAAAATATAATTGGGGCTTCGTGTGTAGTACCTGGAAAAATATGCGCCAGCGTCTAAAGACGGTAGTATAGACGGATGGAAAGAAGTTTTGCCGTCAATCGATTTATCGGGAAACCCACTGACATGAATTCTGGCTACACCCCGTGTTAGTGGAAGTTATTTACCGTACATAGAAACAAGATTTTTACTTCTTCGTTACCAGGGTCAGCAGTAAGAGTATTTCTGCCGAAAAATCGCTGTTTTCCGGCGCACAAATTTTGGAACAGATAGTGCTAGTTACACTCTTTAATATGACGTAAAGTTTATTTTGAGTTTGACGTAAAGTTTAATATGACGTAAAGATTATTATATTTGTTAGTGTAGGTGCATCAAATAACTTTAAATAAGGTATTTTGAAAACTCAAAAAATTTCTGTGAAAATGAGCTTCAGATTTCGCAATTTTAGTAGCGCTGAAACTCAATTTTCTTTAAAACGGCACATAATTTTTTTAAAAAAATTGCAATTTAGGACTAGATTTTTGTGTTCTTTAATATTCTAAAATTAATATTTCCGTTCTAACAATAGGAAACCGAACAATTAAAATGACGAAAATGACAAAAAAAATGTACTTTTGGCAGTGATAGATGGCAGCGGGCAAGAAAGAGTATGTGGCAATTCCAAATAGCTAGCGAAGACCCAAGGAAATAGAAAACTAATACGGGAAAGTCTGTGCCATTCTGTAGCACCATTAGTTTCATAATTCATTAACATCTGCTGTTATTTTCCAAAACCTCTTCAAGGTACTAAATTGGCTTTAAAATCCGAGCTCTAATAATAACTGATTAGTTTCTATCACACTGTATCTTTCATTCATAAGAGTCTCTAACACATGTTTTAAAATTTATAATAAAAATGTTAAATGTAATCAATACTATTTTGCTTACAAGCTAATTTTGAAAATCAATCTTCACACTATGTAAGATACTACTCTACAAAAGTATGAGCTGATTCTGCATGAGCGCCAACATCATTTTATCTCACTTTTAGCGGCCCCCTGTTTCCTATCACCTCTTTCAGCGTCTTCGGTTTCAACAAAGTGTGTACAGTTGGCGTGAGTCGCCACAGGCCACGAATGACTTTCGATTCCCGAAAGGCCAGCATTCGTGAAATCAAGCTGCCAATAAATGAGGCAGTCCGTACTAGTGCAGTCACTAGGTATCTGACCCACAAAAACAATTGCGAAAGTTTTTTCTCGACTGTTCTTTGTTTTAGGGGGCGATGAATTCAAATTTAATATTAGCCATCTCGAAAACGGTTGGCTTCGCGGAAGAAAGTGCAAAAAACTTTTGCATTTTTTTCAATTCTTTGCTTACATCTCCAAAACGATGCGATTTGACGGAACATCTAATGTTTACAAAATTAAAGTTGACGAAATTTCCTATAAAATGTATGAACTAACCATAATTTTCTAACAAAATGGTTTAGGCTCAAGAGCGCTCTGAAAAACAGGGCGTTTCGGCCTTCTGACCGACACTGGGGAATAGCTTATTCCAGCCCTCGTATCTCACGTCGGAGGTGACAAAGTGCCTTCGTTGTCAGCGAGAAGTACGAAATGCATAAACTACAAAAGGCCATGCATGAAACGTGAGAACTGTGAATTGAAAAATTAATAATAAACATATTATGAAGTAATGAAATCTGTTTTTGTTTTTCATTACGTTTTTGAGTAAGCTCCGTCTTGCAACCTACGTAATAGGAAGACACGCCACCTCAGTTTTCCTTCAGTAACAACAAATATGTAATTCTCCCTATAATTCACCACTTAGTAGATTGACAAGAATGAATGAAAGGTAATGAATAAATGATAATGAAAGAACGACTGAGATTCAATGAATGAATGAGACTTAAGGAATGAGAATGAGTGAACACATTAGAGTGAATAAATGTCAATGAAAGAATGAATGAGATTGAACGAATGAGACGTAAGGAATGAGAATGAGTGAACACATTAGAGAGAATAAATGATAATGAAAGTACGACTGAAATTGAATGAGAATGAATAAATGATAATGAAAAACGACTGAGATTGAATGAATGAATGAGGCTGAAGGAATGAGAATGAGTGAACACAGAGTGAATAAATGTCAATCAAAGAATGAATGAGATTTGAATGAACGAATGAGACGTAAGGAATGAGAATGAGTGAACATATTAGAGAAAATAAATGATAATGAAAGTACGACTGAAATTGAATGAGAATGAATAAATGATAATGAATGAGACGTAATGAATGAGCGCGAGTGAATGGAAGATGTGTTGGACCTCCGTGTGGCCCCCGCTGTCTTCGCAGGCGCGGTCACCTCGTGGAGGGGGGGCGGGGGGGGCGGAGGCAAGTCGCCCTCAGCGACGCCAAATATAGCGCCTCTCCCTCGCCCCGCCCCCGCCCTCTCCCCGCCCTCGCCGCTGGTGCACCGGCTCGTAAACGCGCGCTCAAACAACAAACGAAGCGCGCCAACGGGTGGGGGTGGGGAGTGCGGAGCTGGGGAGGCCGGCGAAGGGGTGAGCTGACATTACACCCACACTTCCCGGGGCGAGCGGGAAGTTTACACGTGGCATTTGCACCCATCATTTACTTTATTTCCTTCTTGTTTGTTTATTTGTTTTTATTTTCTTGCTACCGCTCTGGAGAGAAAGTTATGTAATGATGCGCGAAAAAAACGGCGAGTTTTCGGCAGAAAAGCGGTTATTACAGGGCCCTGGCAACGAAAAAGTGGATAAATCAAATGTTAAATTTAGGGGAGGGGAATCCTCTTAACACGTGTAGCCAGAATCCACGTTTTGTGGGTCCTTGATACTGAAAAATCGATGGATGGCGAGGCGTTTGTCCGTTCGTGTGTCTGAACAATGCTAACGGCTAAACCGTTCAGCCGATTTTCTCCGAAAATTGATATTCCTCTATCGATCTGAGTGATCTCGTTGCCCCTTAATTTTAAAACCGATATTTTAATTTGGGGGTACTTTACACGAAGCCTCTGGAACATTTTCCAAATTTTCAAAGAAATAGCTGCATCGTTTGTGATTTAACTTTTTGTAGGATAGTGTGAAGGACGTTTTTTAGGAAATGGTGTAAGTCTCATGCTTGTTAAAAAAGCAATTTTTCGAAAATTGAAAAAAGTTCAACTTTTTCGACGTCTTCGTACAACTAAAATATTAAAGTTAGAGATTTTTTCCCTTAATGAAATCTGTTCCTTAAAGATTGATTTTGAAATAACGTGTTGTTTCATTTTTTCGAAAATTTGAGAACTTTTCGTGTAATTTTGCGTAAAAATAGGGCGAGAAAGTACGTGCTGTTTTAGCACCACAAGTTATTTTTGAAACTATTTTTATTCTCTGCCACCGAGCGTACACTCATTTGCTGTAATAAAATATTATTATTATTATTACTTTAATATTTCTTCCTTTGCGCCAGCTGTGAACTACGATTGCTAGAGTACCGTCATGTCCTCCTTCTTTTCCACACAATATTCTTTCACTTGTTGCCTCGCTTTAACGTGTTCCTTCTCTGTGGGAACACCTTAGTCTTTTGGTTTTCTCAGCGAAGAGATACTTTTCTTTCTATCACTTTTACATTTTCTTTATCTTTTTTCTTGATTCAATGTCGTTCATTTACTAGCTATACCTTTGGAATTTATTTTCCTGTTCTACTAGAATGTGAATGTTTTCTTGTCAATTTTTTACAAATTGCATCCTTTTAATAATCTCACATTATTTTTTATTTTAAAGAACAAAATAATTTCATTTCTTGCGTGTTTTTCTTTAACACGTCATTCTGTTCTTTTCATTCTATGATGCTTTGTTGTAAATTTCTTTTGCAGTTGTATATAATATTTCCTCTTATATTTTCTTCTTTATGGTCCATAATTTACATCTCACATCGCCTTTATGCTGTGTCGATAATATTTCTGTTTCTTGTTTTTCTCATTTGAATGATCTTGTCTCATCCGTTCTTTTGTCTTTGCGTCTGGAAACTTTTTTACATAAATCTATATATCCTCAATCGTAAAATTTACTAATGTTTTTAAACGATCCTTGATTGTCTTTCATAATTACATTTTCAATTTAAGTTGTTCGCCATAATTTTATCTCATGGCTTGACTTTGCAATGAAAACTGTAACAAAAAATTTTAATGATGTCTTTTCTGCTTTCAGGTGAGTGTCTCCCTTTTTCGTCCGATGGAATGGGCGTTTCAGTAAGTTAGCTGAACTGCAGTTCTCTGAATAGAATGCTCAAACAACTCTAGAAATTGAGATTTTTAAAATAAATTTAAGAATAAATTAGCTACTTAACTCGATATGTCCGCAAAAATAAATATATCGTGTTGTTTTCAGACAAACAATGAAAAAGTTGCTCAGCACTCAACCAATAAATTATGTACTGTATTCCCAACTGCTTTACTTAGAATTGAGGATTTTTTTTATTGTAACTTGGGATCTCTGTCATGTTAAACGATCTAGTTGTCTGGTTTAAGAAACGCGGACTTAACGTTATTTGCCTAGTCCTACAGAGGACTGGGTGATTTGCTTAGGAAGTTGGAAGGCTCCTTTGCATTTTTGTCACATCTCAAACTGTAGAAGACCCACATTTGCTCAAACATTCGTGTTTTCTAGGTTTTATTGTAGTCTGTTGTCAGTTCCATTACAAACCAGGCATTATTTCTGTTTAGAGAGGTCATTTCGTGTCTTCAAATACTTTGTCTACGCCTAGAAAATTGTTTCGCCGTGTGAATTCTTTTGCTTCAGTGAGTAAAACTTGGATTATAATGTAGTGTCTTAGTGTTAAAGGTACTGTCATTGTGTAAAACTTCGATTGTAGCGCAGTATCCTTCATTTATAGTTGGGGCTCCTTTTGGGTTGTCTGATTTACTTCTGATTGCCGTCAGCTGACGTCTAAGGGACCTATCAATCATCAAACCATTCCCTGTGCTGATCTACCCAATGAAAAACACTTTTCCGTATGCTTATGCCGACATAGGATTCATGCCTCGCTACTCTCAGCCCTGAATCTACATATACATATATCTCAAGGTGGCCCTAGGGCCCATCTGGGTGCTTGTTCCTTTTAAAGGAATAGGAGCCAATTCTTGTATGCACCCAAGACACTATTAATGGCATCAAATTATCATAGCGATTATTAATCGATTAATTAGAAGCAAAATCAGTTAATTGAATGATTTTTTTGTTCCAGTTAATCGAATACAATTAAAATGAAACGAAAAATAATCGATTAATTTTCTTAAAAATTGATATTTCATTAAAAAATCGTGAAACCGTTCTTTAAAAGGCATTTTTGTACGTTACATTTTCCCTGCAGATTGGAAGTACAGAAAACGTTCTTGTGCATCATTTTTGCTTGAACATTTTTTTAGCATGGTGGATTTCTTCCCCATAGAAAGCGTACAGTTTGAATGAAGCGCCCCTGGCGACATACTCATTCACTGAAGGATTTGTGTTAAGTCGTTCCTGGTGGAAATCGTCGATTTCAATATTGTGGTTGTGATTTGGGTGTGATTAGTGAGGTCTCCTGTAGTGGCGTGGCGGTTTGGAGTTCTTGGCTTTTCTAGTGAGTTTATTTTACTGCGCAAATATGAAGTTGAATCTCGTTTCCTCCATTCGGGGCGTTTTTCTGCGCACCCGCTGAAGCCTACTCAGCTACTTGGAGGGACATAATTTCTCGCCCGGGGAGACTGGGCTCTGGTCGGTAGTTTTCCGTGATTTCTCCAATCAACACCAGGCGAATGCCGGAGCAGTAACCTAACAAACAGGCCACGGACCGCGCGCGATTTTTGCTTCCTCTTCCTTGTACTATCCTCACCCCTTACTATCACACGCAATTACATGCATTACCTTACCATACGTGCCGGGAGACCGGTAGGGGGCTTAGAGCAGGTCCCGAATTGGCCAGCGCCCCGCTGGTGGGAGATACCTGGTCGGGGAAGACCCCGCTAGCCGACGTAGGTCGGCGCTGGATCTCACCACCTAGTGGAGGAAGTACCACCGTCACTCCCGAGAAAAAATGCACTACACTTACGGGACGAATGACCTTAGTAGTTAACGCGCCAGGAATCACTAGTAGTCAGTCAGCAGGAGAAGGATGTTTCGACGACACCGAAAGTTGTAACGTGTGTAAATTGGAATGTCACGAAGCAGAACATCAGTCTCCTGAGATGAATATGTTGAAGAGGGCAGGAAGAGACGAATGGTGAGAATCGAACGCCAAGGCAGCCACACCCCCTGCACGGCCTCCGGCGAAGCGACCTTTTGCTGCCGGCCCCACCGCTACCCCCTGCCTCCTAGCACATGCTCAGGCGCCGCCTGCGCCCCCCGCCCCCACCCCGCCCCCGCCTCTGCCCCGGCCCCTCCCAGACACCACCCACCACCTTCCTCTCAGGCATCACCCCCACCACAACTACCACCAAAACTATTAGCTCCAATAATTTCATCATCAAGATTACCACGTCCACTACGTCTACTACCACCAAGACTACCACCCCCACCACGACTACCACCCCACGACTTCCATCCTATTACGACTACCACCCCACGACTACCACTCCTCTACGACTACCACACCACGACCAGCACCCTCACCGCAACTACCACCCCTCAACATGCTACAAAAGATAGCGTCGATGTTCGCGCTTTCTTCAGCGGTGTCTTATATGTGTATATTATGAATAATTGAACATTTATACTGCGATTTTTCTAAGAGCGACCCTCAAGGCCACTCAAATTCCATATTCGCGATGAAATATGTCACGGCATTTCGCGTCTTTCTGAGTCGTTCCGCTAGATTTCGCACGATCGCGACCGTATGAAGCAGTGCTTGCGATCATGCGAATTCTACCGGCAAGACCGAGAAAAGACGCGAAATGCCTTGACATATTCCATCGCGAAGATGGGATTTGAGTGGCCTTGAGGGTCGCTCTTAGAAAAATCGCAGTATAGAAGGCACTTTTCGTATTTCTCAGAAATCAGCCAATTTTTAGGTGCGGATCTTGGCGAGCCTGTACCCGACGATACTAGCGCCTCCTATAGTAGCGCCTTTGAGCTTTGTCCCCGGTGTTGATGGAGAAGCGCAGGACCCTGGCAGCGCCGCCCCCGTGGGTCGATGCGGAGGCGGCGGCGCGCGGGTTGGCGATCGAAGCGCCGCGGGCGGCGGCGGCGGGCACCCCGCTCAGCTGTGCGCAAGCACGTGCTCGCGCCTCCGCGACCAGCCACCGGCGCCCTGCGCGCCTCCAACTCGACTTCGGTTTTTCTTTCTTGGTGCGTGGGGGTGTGTCATCAAAATGGAATATCTCACGGAATTTCGCGTCGTTCTCGATTGTGCTGCTAGGATTCGCATGATCGCCATCACTGCTCGATACAGTCACGATTATGCGACTCTTAGCGGCACAACCGAGAACCACGCGAAATTCTGTGAGATATTCCATTTTGATGACACACTCCCACGCGACAAGAAAGAAAAACCGAAGTATAGTGATGGTAGAATTTAGCACTTTAAATTTTAAAAAATCACATTTTAAAGCATCACAAAAATTAAGATTTAGCATTTTGTAGCACTTGTTGACAGAATTATTATTAAGGGAGGACTCTTTGAGTTAAAATTATTTTGATGCTTTTTAGATTTTCTCATAAAAATTTGGAATTATGGGAAACTAATTTAATATTTCGCCATTTGTGAACTTCAACAAATATAAAAGCGGAAGAGGCGTTTAAACGCATGAGAAGCAACGCGTGCGCCGTAGGTACAGGGCAGGGCGGAGGTGTCCAACTTCCCAAGGCCTCACGGGCCAAACATAAAATTTTAAATATACTCGCGGGCCATATTTTCATTATTCGTATTACTCGTTCACTTTACATTTGCAGACGGCAGAATTAGGAACTAAAGTTGTTTTGAAAGTGAAGGCCTCAACACACAACCGAGAATACACGAATGGTCCCGATGTCAATCAGCATCTGACCAATCAGCAGTCTCCGAAGGCAGCACAAGCGCTATGTACACAAATGACGAATTATGCCTTTCTGACAGTGAGCTGGACTCGCGTCCTTAAATGATTCAAGTAATATACAATAAAATAGATCACACCACACGCTATTCACAACATTCACGTACACTATTTTTATTTCTTCTTTGCATTTATCTACTGATAATGGTGTTGTTCTTTCCCCGCCGGGGTTCTGTGTGCTGCTCACCGTTATCTATATCATATTAAACGGTCAGTATCTACTGCAGACGCGTATTTCTCATTCAGTCGGCGGTGACCTCATGTAAACAGATCGCCGCGCTCCGTCTGCAAATGTAAAGTGAAGGAGTAATACAACCCACTTCTGACTTCCCCGTATTGTTGATCACAGCCCGACCACTCTGATACGATGGGGGAGGAAACCATGGGTGATATCGCGCCATATGGCAGTGAAATACATTGCAATGATTTTGAATGTCTGAATCCACTAGACAGAAATCCTTAAATCTACGCTTAACCAATTTTTGCGTGAAAGGGATGTTGACCGCGACAGGGTGCGTGCGCTGGGTGCACAGTCTTCCCGCCCGATATGGATGAAAGGGACTTTAACTTTTGGATGATCTTGACTGTCCGGGTGACGCCGCGTCGAAGGCTGTGTTGCCGACGTTTCGCCCTTCTTATCGTGGCCTTCCTCAGGGCTGGAATGCGATAAAATGGTCGAAACTTCGGCAACACAGCCTTCGACGCGGCGTCACCCGGACAGCCAAGATCATCCACATGACTCCGGCCGCGCAAGCCTACGACTTGACTTTAACTTTTGACTAAAAGCCATTCGCACGCCTTAATAAATGGCATTGCGGCCCGCTTGCCGCCAGATGGACAACCCTGGTATAGGACCTTCCCCCTTTTCCCTGACTTTCTCCGTGCAGCGAACTGAGGAACCTGAGACCTCTTGAGATGAACCTGAGCGCTCAGGCTTTCAGGATCAGCTTTTGTAAAAATGTTCTTCTTACTTTTTACGCAATTGTTGGTTAATAAACTCGGCCACTCTCAAATCAAATGTTTGCAAACATCATTGTGTTGTTGTCGGTGTCGCATCCCGAGTTAGAGAGCCAACAGGAAGGAAACCATCAAATGCAACGGAGGTATTATATTGCAGATTCACGACTATTTCGCTCTTTGTATATTATTTCTCATTTTATCGCAAATTTAAAACCTTCATAAAAATACTGCACCGACTGCCAAACATATAATTACACATTTGTTCTGCGTTTCCTGACATTTTGAATTTTTAAGAATTATTAAAATCCACCACCTCTTCTCTTCATAGCCTTGTAATCATAAGTACTGCTTCTCTGTAATTGTGGTTGGAAGCTCGTATTCCCTTTGCTGGGGAGAGTGCACGTAGCAAGGGATGGTGCCGTCCCCAGCGCTACGAAGTGTAAGTTTGCTACACTCCTCACGCAAAGGCATGAGGTGTGTAGTTGAAAGGCATCTCATTCTCCTTTATTTACTAGTGGTAAGCCATAGCTGCTCGTGTGTTGGGCCAGAAATTCAGGCTGAGGAAACGCTGAGTGACGGTATCAACTGATGTCGCCAGTGATCTGCCTCTGATGGGTAGGTTGTGGGCTCGAGTCCTGATGGTGAAAGGTGGGGCACTAGCTACACAGCTAGGTGGAGTTCAGCCCCCGCGTGGGGGATACTTTTAGCGACCGGCTGCTCTGATCGGTAGTCTTCTGTTTTCTCCGATCAAAACCAGGAAAATGCCGGAGCAGAACCCTAACCAACGGGTCACGGACCTCGGGATCTTTCCTTCCTCATTCTTGTCCTATCTTCTCCTCTTACACACACACTTACACTGACGTGCACATTACACGTTACACATGCCGGGAGACCGATCGGGAGCTTATAGCTCGTCGCGGCAGGGTCTGTGCCCCGCTGCTGGGAGATACCTGGTTGAGGGGAAAACCCCGCTTGTCGACAGGTAGGTCGGTCGGCGCCGGATCTTACTATCCAGCGGGGGAAGCCTTCTCCGGCAAAAAACATGCACTACACTAACGGGACTAATGACCTCAGTAGTTGACGCGCCCGGAATCACTAATCAATCAGTCAAAAATCGAAATTAGGGTTGGCAAAAGAAATCAGTGCTCTTTGTTCTTGTTCACTTTTCTCTCAAACTCTTTTGCCTCTTGCTCTTTCCCAGCGTGAAAAATCTCGACTTTTTTTTTTTTTCACTTTTTAGCATTGTGCTCTCTGCGGTATTCCTCTTGTGCCATTCAAGGTTTTCTTATAGGAATAGGTGAGTGATAATCATAAACTTCAACTCAAATTGCAGATACAGTTCGTGCAATGTTTGTTAATTTAGGAGCAGGAAAAGCAACTGGATACCATCTAAGAAGAAAATAGAAACCGAGAACACTGAAGTGAAATATAATTGTTTAATAATAACCCCAAAACTCAAAATTGTAATTTACGACTATCTCTGCCTTATACATTCATTTGCTTTAACGGAAAACACAAATTAACATTTTTATCCTTTAATGTGTAGTGAGTATCTTCTTTGGAAGCTTTAGTGATTTTGGTAGCTTAGTGATTCAAGCTTAATGGATGAAAATCCGGAGTTCCGGGTTTGATTACCGGTCGCGGTGACAAATGTTTTGAAAATAAAATTGTTTACTTCAAAATTGTCTTTGAGTCGTTAAATATTCCTTCCAAATTGTTTAGTAGGTAATTTTCTTTTAGTCATTTACTAAAAAAATTACGTCCTACTTTCAGAAAGCGCAACATCATTTGGAGACATTATTGTCTGTGTTGTGATTACAAGGGACATATTTGCCTGTTTTTCGTTGCATGTTCAAAATTGTATGTGCTGATAAATACTTCGTTCGTAACATTTCGTAACATTTTTTTCTATGTATTTGAATAGCCTTAGTTTTGCTGCTGAGTGAGCAATGTTGAAAAAAATACGCGACGCTGAGTCCAATTAACTTCCTGCCCACTCATGGAACTTTTTTAACAGGACATTGGCAGTTCCGAATTGAAATTAATTAGAAAGAGAAGATTGAATTTGCATTTCCTCAAATTACAGATAATTTTATACTTAATTATCATGTATTTGTTATATCATCAGTTAACGACATGTTCCTGTTGTTCTCGTTTATGCCAATTATCCTGTCGGGTTTCTGACTGGCTCGATTCTTGTAAAATATACAAGTTCTACTGAAGTGACATTTGCATGTGGCTTTGATCGACCTTGTAGAGGAAACACGCCTGCTTGTGCTCACTTTCCTGAATAACCTTATCAGGAGTTTTTTTCAAAGTTTAGTTGAACTGTAATGGAAACAAAATATTTAGTTAATATTTTTCAGAACAAGGGGCCGTAAATAATTAATTTTTTATTGTATTATTTGTGGAGAAACGAGAATTCAAAAGTTTTAGAATTATCAAGAATAATTATATTTTTGAACCATTTAACAGGAAACCATTATCTTCTTCCCACCAAGCAGTTTTAGAACCAGCTGAAATTAGAACCAGTTTTAATTGATTTTTTTATTGGAATGTATAATTTCTGTGTGCTTTTTACTTAGTCTTTCGAATGAATGTTGGCCGATTTGACGAGTGAAATTGAAGACATTAATTGAAGACATTGTTTTTACAGTACTTCTAAAATGTTACAGCGTTAAGGTCTTATTTACAAATCAACATACAAAAAGTTCACCTCATAGCAGTGGTAGAGGAACTAACATTACAAGAAAGAATGGAGTTATTATCATTAAGGAACGAAAATAAGGTAATTTGTTACAGCCTTTCAAGGAAATATGATTCTGCCCTTTTATGGCTTTTCTGCCTTTGCCATTTATTTACAGGAAGACCGTCTTCTTTTGGGTTAAACAATTCTAGTTTTCGAACCTTTGAAGGTGTGATTGGCAACTGAAGCTTAAAGGATTAAATATTGTACTACAACGATTTTCAAACATATTTTCACAATGTTGCTTGAGCTTCATACAGTGTACTTCGTCGAATCATCATAATGCTTGGAAACAGTATATCAAAGAAAAACTCGGCTATAGGAAAAATCTAACGTGGAGTGGATCCACAGTGCATCCTGCTGCTGATGAAATCTGCGCGCTGGCGTTGCGCTCTTTTTAATATCAAACTTAATTTGCAGAAAGTGTGGTCTGCTATGATATTAAAACTAACGTAACACTATTGAAAATTATGCATGTGCACCTATCGACTTTGCTGTGGAAGGAGAAATGAAACGAAACAGATAATTGAATTGAATTTTTGCCTTATTGCCTTTACGTGGCGAGACTTAGGCCATGTGGCCTGCTCTTCCGTCTGACCATGCAAATTCCACTACGCTCCTTTCACCAACTAGCGAATAAAGAAGGTATTTTTTGAGCGACAAAGCAGGCGATTTGAATTTAGCTCAGAGGCTTCATTTAGGCTTGATCTTTTACATGCAGTAAATTTGCTAACATGGGACAGCGGGCTTTACTTCCCCTCCGAAGGAAGGCGTACGAAAGAAAGATTTTTTCACCCTTATAAATCCACGGCCTTGACCGGATTTGAACCCGCGAACTCAGGTATAACAGTCCGATACGCTAACCATTACCCCACCGACGACGCTGAAGATTGGTGAGGAACGCGCGGGCGGGCAAATTGACAAGCAGTTCGCTCCGTGCAACAACTGTTACTCCTGCAGCGACTCCGGCCTGAAGGTCCTGGCGTTCGAGTCCCGACGGCTGCAAATTTTCAACACGTTCAGTCGCGGATTTAGCCATTTTCTGCAGGTCAGTTCTAGCGAGCGACTGTTCTGATAGGTAGTGTTCCATTGTTTTCCAGATCAATACCAGGCGAATGCCGGAGGCAGTATCTTAACAAACGGGCGATCTTCCCTTCCTTATCTTTGCCCCCTCCGGTCCCAACTCTCTCTATCTCTCTCTCTCACACACACACACAGACACACATCAGGAGAAGTGTTTCAAGGCATCAACTGATGTCACTGCAGTGCCTCTGACCGGGAAGTCCTAGGTGCTAGTCCTGACGATGGCAGGATTTTCCACACTCTCTAAACAGCTCGGACGAATTCAGAATTGTAGAATTGTAGTGGCCTGCTGCTCTGATCGGTAGTTTTCCATGGATTCTTCGATCATTACCAGGCGAATGCCGGAAGAGTACCCTAAGAAACGGGCCACGGGCCGCGCGCGATCTTTCCTTCTTCTTCCTTGTCCTATCCTCACCCCTTACACACACGCACACTATAATGCAGTACACTAGCACAGATGCCGGGAGACCGGTCGGTAGCTTAGAGCGCGGAACCCTGCTGGTCGGAGATATCTGGCACCCCGCTAGCCACCGGAAATGTCGGCTCCGGATCTCATAATCCAGCGTGGAAAGATCATCGCCTTCCGCGAGGGCAAGAATGTATTCTATTTACGGGATTAATGACCTTAGCAGATGTCGCGCCCGGAAACACTAATCTCTCTCTCTCTCTCTCTCTCACACACACACACACACACACACACACACACACGTTCACTTTCAAGCACTGCCATGCATAACACAAATAGCCGAAAATTTTTACCAAAACCTTCATACTTCCCCATGCTCCTTAATCTTCAACCTAGGTCCCAATGCTGCATCCCCACGTATTAAATCCAGGTATCCCAAAGACCTATTCAAACCACCGTAATCCTCCATTACTGTCAATTGATCAAACAGAATCAATCTTCAACCTAGCTTCATTTAATTTAGCACTATGATTACATTCTTCCGAGTTATATAAACCACTGCTTATGGATGGCCATTCCCAAAAAGTCAATAACTATGTACTGCATAATTTAACCTCCTCGAAAGACAAGTATGTCGAACGAGAAGAAATAAAAAAAAGCACTGCCATGTGCAGTGAGGAGGTAGGTGTTTCTTCCTGCTGGGACGGCAGCCTCGCTGGCGGAAATACCTGCGGAGGGAAAGCTCCCAGAAACCGCCGTTCGGTCGGCACTGATTCCAGCAGAAGAGGAACACCGCCACCTCGCACGATATAATATTCACTAAACTTACGGAACAAACGGTCGTAGAATGGGCGTGCACTGAAACAAAACCTTTCATCAATCAATCAACCCATCGCGCTCCTGCATGAACCCCTTGTATCACCCCGCACCCTCCCGTCCTCGGCCCCCTGTCATGCCGACCTCACCGCGCTGGAGCTCCGTAACAGAGCTCCCCCGCCCCGCCACGCCTCCGTTCATCCCTCAGCCCTGCCTGCCCCACCCACGCTAGCTTTCTCGCTCCCCCTCCCCGCCAGACGATTTCCTACCGTCCGGTCCCGCCCCGCCTCGCTCCGCCCACCCCCTCGCGCTGCCCCGCCCCCCTCGCCCTGTCCCGCCCCCTTGCCCTGCCCCCGCCCCCCTCGCCTGCCCCGTCCCCTCGCCCTGCCACCCCACCGCCGCCTTGCGTTGCGTGCGGGGTGGCAGTTAACTGTGTGGGCGGCGCACGGGTGCCTGTTGCAGCCGCTGCACCGCGCTGCCGTCGCACTTCGTCACCCGCTGATGACAGCTCACAATAAGCGACTCGCACATCCCCTCACTTTCACCTTCGCCACATACTTCGTAGTACGGAGATAACGTAACGACGGAAAATGGTGCTTTTTTTCCCATAGAAATACACTTTTTCTGGGTTACGAATACCGAGAGAGAGGTTTGTTCTTGCTGATAGATACAGCAAAATATTTTCTCGAATTTGAAGTGTAATGATAATCTACGTTTTAAGGATCTCTGATACCAGGAACGTGTTTTTCTCTCGATCTGTCCGTCCGTCCGTGAGCATCACTAGAACACAGAACCGTATTAAGGTTTTTCACTAAAATTGATAATGCCCGAAAGATCTGACTGATGTTGCGTCCCCTTGAACTTTAAATGAATATTTGAAATTTTTGGAGAATTTTTACATGAAGCCCCTAAGAAATTTTGCAAAGAAATAAAAAATAAAAGCGGACCTGGCTTGTTGCAACATTAATGTCTATAAATTACGTTTCTCGGTGAATTAATGCATTTAACTGTTCGTGAAAATGTGTAATAATGCCTTTGTGTGCATTACTAAGTATTTTATAATCAATCATTTCCAAATGGAAACTCGACCTGGTACATTGCAAAGTGCCATGTCTAATCTTTGCCATTAGAACCAATGTTTACATTCTGTCAAAATGGTTCTGAAGTGATTTGTGCACAAGGACAATTTTTAAACCAAAAACATTAAAAATTACAATGCAAATTGGTTTTTACCGCAGATCTCCGATCTATCAACAGCTGTCGAAGGTAAATGACAGACATATGTCGATCCTGCGGTCATGAAGCCAATGTTGCGGTGGGCCCTGCAAATATCAAAGCACTTCGTTCACTGCAGTTGCGGTTTGTTCTGTGTGCGACACATGTCGTCATCAGCTGCTCTGGACATATTCATTTTTTTATTCATTGTGATTGTACTAGGTTATGATACATTCTAGTGATAGCCTCGATGAAATTTCGTTGACTTCCAAGTTAATTTAATAAACTTACTCAAATTAATTTAAGTTAGTTTATTTAATTTTTAAGTTAGTTTATCTAATTATTTCATTTGAGTTCCATCAGACGAACGAAATTTGTAATCTGTCGGAGACGAAAATGTTTCAGCAATGTAACTTGTGTATTTGCTGCAACTGTTGAATAAATAAGGGGCCGTCCATAAATTACGTAACGCGAATTTGGAGTATTTTGAACACCCCCTCCCCCCTGTAACGCATCCGTAACGCTCGCTTGAAGCCCCATTAATATTTACGTAACGCTTGCGATAACACTTCCCTCCCTTGTGAATGATAGAAGTGGGGGCAAGTTGTGAGTAAAGGAAGGACGCATAGGCGAGACAAGTTTTGATCGCAAGCCTGCACACGCCGTCATGAGTAAGAGTGTATTGCGCCAGTTTAAATGGATTTTATAGTTAACTACATACCAGTTTTGAATATTTCTCCGCATTTTTACTGATTCAATAAAAAATTGACGAAAAGATATCAACATTTGTGACAATTTACATCTTACAACTTGAATTTATTTTTGTTGTTAAATTAATTACTGAATATTTTAATGTTTTAATACACGTCGCAAAAAAAGGAATTATTTCAGCTAATGTTAAAATGATATCAATGTTACGTTACAATAAGCCAGTATCCCCCTACCCCTATGAAACTTAGCGTAACGCTGCCTCAAACCCCCTCGCCCGTCTTTACCGTTACGTAATTTGTGGACGACCCTCAACATATTATGTCGAGTTTATTTCTTTCAAAATAGTTTCCCCTAGGATTTCTTATCATTTATTAAAAGAAATTGTACTGTTTAATCGTGTAAATTCCTGAGTTATATGGAGGAGCTATAATTACTCAATTTGGGAAAACTGAAATTTGGCTTTAAACATGAAATTTATGTACTGTAATCCTACAGACCAACTGGTTGCACTGATAAGGTAATTAAAGCGTGTACAGATTTAGCTCTTCTTTGCGTTTACAAGACGAGTGATCGGATCATCGTAGGCGTGACGACATGGTTAATCAATTCTTTTGTACGCTTTGTCACGGGCCGAAGACTCCCTGCGCGTATTGGGTTTCTTAAGGAATTACTAAGGATTCATTACGTAAATTTACACAACCCACGAAAATATTTGTAAAAAATAATTAAAATTTTATTTAGATAATCGGTAAATTGATTAATGTAGATCATTACGCCGATGATTTCGTCACAACTACATCTTAAAAGACTTCGAAAGTTTGACAACCCGGTTCAATTTCTCCATCTATACAGTAGTTTTACACAGCTAAGGTTTGAACTTGGAAATAGCTTTGCTTAGTTCTCTCTATAAAAATTATTGCTGTCCCGTATTACTACTTTCTGCATTTTCTCTACACATATAAGTGGCAATTCCAACACTTGAATTGCATACACTGTCTGTTTTGGTATTCATCCTGTGGTGGACATTATTATCGGTTGTATGCCGATATTCTGAAGTCTTTATTATTATTATTATTATTATTATTATTATTATTATTATTATTATAAAAAATTGAAAATATCAGGCTATTTCGATCTTGTATGTGACGATGTAACAATGCACGCGTGTGCCTTGTTTTTGGATACCATTTCCGAAAAGCCCTGTTATGAACACTTAAACTCAACTATCCGTAAAACTTTGAATTGCGTGTTCGTTCTTTCAGAATCTCGAAACATTCCACCCATAAAACAACATTAATCGCGCTCCCAGATCCCACGCACGCCTTTATCTGCATAGCAATTGACGCTCCCAAGAGCAAAGTTTTGTCCGCCGTCGAGCGCCACCAGTTCTGTGGATACGCGGCAAGTGTTCCTGTGAAGAAGATCGATGTAGATACTTTCAAAACATCGATGTTTTTATAAAATGATCGATGTATTTAACATCAACTCTATGAAACCGATTGTTTTAACTTTGATATTCTGTATTCGAAGTTTTTCGATATTTTATATTCGAAGTTTTTCATTGGTCGTTCTTTTTTAATGAAAACATCAAATCATAACTAAATCCGAGTATTATTTTCAGATATCCAGAAATTAAATATTCTTCAGACTAATGTGATCCTTGGTGAGTGAAATAAAATTGAATATTCGTCAATAAAAAAACCATATTGTTTTTGGATTCTCGAATCAGATAATCCAAACTGTTCTGATAACCAATTTCGTTAACTGTTCTGAATGTATTGTTTAGAAACATCCCTAGTTTTGTGTGGATGTTTCAATTTGGAGCATCGATGTGTAGAAACATTGATAGTTTAAGGTCGATGTTTATATTTTGAGCATCGATGTTCAGAAACATCGATAGTTTTGGGTCGATGTTTTATTAACATGGACGTTTTAATTTTGAGCATCGAACTTTAAAAACATCGGTAGTTTTTGGGTGGGTGTTTTATTAACATCGATGTTTTAATTTTGGGCATCGATATTTAAAAACACCAACATAAAAACTCCATCGACTCAAAACTGTCGATGTTTAAAAACATCGATAGTTTTGGGTCGATGTTTTGATTTTGGTCTATGATTAGAAACATAGATGATTTTAAAACATGGATGTTTTTATAAAAATCGATCTTTTAAACACATCGATCTTTCAAGAACATCGATCTTTTAAAAACATGAATCTTTTAAAATCGTGGATCTTTTAAAAACATGTATCTTTTAAAAACATGGATCTTTTAAAAACATGGATCTTTTAAAAACATGGATCTTTTAAAAACTTGGATCTTTTAAAAACATGGATCTTTTAAAAACTTGGATCTTTTAAAAACATGGATCTTTTAAAAACATCGATAGTTTTGGGTCGGCGTTTTATTAACAGAGGGCCGTACTTAAGCATTAACATAGTTTTGGGTCGTTGTTGCCTATCCCTGCTGTGAAGCGCGCACCGCGGAGGCGCCGATGGGCGGCAGTCGTGCGCGTGCCGTGCCGTGCCGTGCGGCGGCCCGGCGCGTGCGTGGGTCGCGTGCCCCACGAGTTTATTTGGGCCGCGCGCGCGCGCGCGCCCGTGCGTACCAGGAATCAGGTGGCGCAGGCCGACAACATCTCTGACAAATGCCGCCGCGCGGCCCAAAGTGGACCAACGGTCACTCGGGAGCGTTTTATTGCACTCGCTTTGGGTTCACGGGACGTGAATGAGGAGCAAGGCCAAGGAAAAAGCAGATGGTATATGATATTGTGGAGAATACAGAATAAGGTGGACGGTAGGATTATGAATTATATACTAAGAATTATATATTTTGTGTATTAAATATAGGACATTATTTTGGATTAAGATTAACAAACCTGTGTAAACTAACTGCAACGTAATTACAGCCATGGTGAAGGCCCAATAAAGATTCGAAACGTTGGCAACCCCCCTCCCCCCAAAGAAAGTAGAATTCTTTTGTTTTCTATCATGACCTAAACTCATGAACATCAAAATCCATCCTTTTATAATTCAAGAGGTGAAGAAAAACTACCAAATACTAGATATAGTTTTACTTCGGGGTTTCGTGATTCGGTAAAGCGAAGTGATCACTTCCTGGGACACCGGAAAAAATTAGGGACTTTGTAGCAGAATCGTTACAAGTAAGGGAACATGTTGAGATGCTTCTTTAACTAGATATTATTTCTTTAAAAACATTAGTCCTGTAAAAAATAGTGACTCAATTTTCTTTTTTGAGATTTTCTTTTAATTTGTACTTGATGACGATGAAATCAGAGAGCTGACAAATTAGTATCAGGATTTCTTTTATATTAAAAAAAAAGTAGTTTGAAATACTCTAAAATCCTATCAGTGAAAAAAATGAACTGGAAAACCGGGAAATGTCAGGGAAAATTGTTCCTGGAAATGAATGTCCCCCTTGTAAAGTTTATCTCTTAGATAGTAGAATATCGCTGGCGGACAACACGAAAGAGGCGGTAGAAAAATCTTAAAACACACAGAACTGAGTCAAGAAACCGAGTCGTTGTAGAAACTTACAAGAAATGTCAACTCTCAAACTTTCAATAAGAACGTAGACCAGTGAACATTATTTCTCGCTCTTTTTTTTCTGTATTCAAAATTCGGCTAATATATGGCTTAGGGTAGAGATCATAGAATTACGAGAAGCTGCACAGAATTCACTTCTTCCCATAGCTCGTCACTCACAGTTTTTAACTGTTTTTGACGTAAATAAATAAATAAAATAAGTTAGCACACATATTATTTGTTACGCCTAAAGACACTGGTATCAGAAATTACATCGTGTCGAATGTGTGAATTTCCGGATTTACGTTAAATGACGAATGGATCTATTTTAAATGACTTGGTCCGGATATATTCAGATGTATATTAATTGACTCCATCAAATGAAATAAACGTTATTTTAAAACAAATCAAATTCTCTTTAAAAATGAGCTATTAGAAGAGAAGAAGACTGCAGATGGTAAACTTTAGTTCACTATTCAAGAAAAAATAATTAGTTTTTGGTTTGTAAAAACTGGCTGGGTATATACCTACATCAATAAATCATACACTACACTTACGGGAGTAATGACGGTATTACTGATCACCAGTCAATCAATTCATGAGGAGGAGCTGTGGCTCGTTCATGTACGTCCTGGGGATGCTCTTCTAATGAAAGGTGTCTGCTCCATCACTAGAGTCAACTGCAGACACACTGTATAAGTTGCTTTTGCACAACGCTCCATGACGGCTGTCACCTGCAGCTGACCACGTGACGGCTGCCTTAATGAAGAGACGGAAGGTCTGTTTCAAGCAGCCCAAGAGCAGACACGAAGGCCATTCAAGCCAAAATAGATCGAGGAAGGCAAGAGTCAATCGGTGTCTGTAACTGGACCGCATAGACAGATTTCAAACAACGTCATCACTGAGTGGTGACGCCGCTACACTGGCATCTGTGAAGAGAAAGTATAGTTTACAGACACTCATCACTGGTGGGACACAGACCCTAACGAGATGGAAAACTAAAATATGACTAGTGGTGCTAAAACAGCACGCACTTTTCCCCCCGTAGTTTCAAACAAAATTACGCGAAAAATACTCAAATATTTGAGAAATTGTAAATGACCTTACTTCAAAATCTATCTTTAGGGAACATGATTCATTAAGGGAAAAATGTCTGTCTTAATACTTGTAGTTGTAGGAAAACTCTGAAAAAATTTGGAACTTTTCAACGTTTGAAAAATCAGGGTTTTCAACGAACATGAGACCTGCACCATTCTATTAAACGTCCTTCACAGTATCCAACAATAAAATTTAATCACAAACGATGGAGCCATTTTTTAAAAATTTTGGAAATGTTCAGGGGCTTCATGTAAAGTACCCTCAAAATTAAAATATCTGTTTCAAATTCAATGGGCTGTGACATCACCCAGATCGATTGGGGAATATCAATTTTAGAGCAAATCGGCTGAACAATTTAGCTGCTAGCGTTGTATAAAAACGGAAAGCCATCTGTATTGCGGTTTGCCGTCAAGTGGTTTCTCGGTATCAAGGACCCACAAAACTTGGATATTGGTTACACCACGTGTAGAGAATTTTTTTCTAAATTTAGCAGTTGATTTATACAATTTATCTTTATCAGGGCTCTGTAATAAGTGCTTTTCTGCCGAAAATTCGCCGTTTTTTCGCGCAGCATTACATAACTTCGTCTCTACTCCGTATGCGGTAGCGAGAAAGTAAAAAATAAGTAGTATCGTGATCTCCAGTTTGAGCTGGTGGAACCTGGAAAGCGAAAGCCATGGCTGTCCTGTTAATAATAAAGCGACTAGAGGCCAGTGTTCTGAGGAAACTCCTGAACACAAGGTCTCGGTGCCTTTCATTCGGAAACAAATGTCAACCAAAGTGACGCGGAAGGCATAATAATAATAATAATAATAATAATAATAATAATAATAATAATAATAATAATAATAATGTTAAATTTTGAAAATAAATTCTCAAACTGTAATTTTTTGTATTTTACTATCATAATAAAAATTTTTAGCCACATCCTGAATAATTTACATTTGTTTGTGAAACGATCGTGACCACCGTTAAAAGCTATAAAGAAGTTAAGAGTTATGAGCAGTCTCTGAAAACTGGATCGCTCTGATAGATTTTACGTAAGAACATTTTTCGGAAAATCAAATTGAGCTAATGCAGTTAGTGATCAGATCGGTTTTGAACTAAAACTTTCCTACAGAGTTGCAAGCCATCGAACATCATGATGACATATCCTTCAACATGGATTTAATTTATGGCTCTACTTATCTTGTTCCTAATTCACGTCAGCGATAACACTGATTAATGATATGAAGCATGGAAATGCTAAAATGCTTTGTCCCAAAATCACTTTTTTTTCAGGATTCAAAGAAAACTGTCTATCATTGAGATCATTGTATCTAGCAAGTTAAAAAACGGAACCTATCTTCAGTCTGTGTTTTTTGATTTGGCACATGTATTGCTAGTCTCTACCTTAGTTGCCATAAGCCACAAACAATTTCTGTAATTGGCCATTTTCAGACAGAGGTGTGTGACCTGTGAAGGGAGCGTGAAATGGAGCCATGTCGAATTGAAATCTGCAATGTTACATAGCATATATTTTATTACAAATGATTCACAAAATTATTACAGCTTACGGAAATGCTAATCAGCAATTATTTTTTTGAAAAATGCTTTATTTACTTCGAAAATATAAGGTAACATTTTCTTCAGATCATCCCATTTGGCCTTGGAAAGTGGTATTGTTGTGGGAAGCCCATATAGGAACGTGGATGCAATTTTCGCATCAGTAACGGCAGGTTGTAATAGCTCATAGCTCCTTTTGCGCCGCGGTGCAAGGGACATACCACCAACGCAATCTGTTGATAACGAAAAGAACCCCCAGGAAGCGATTTTGGCATATAGCTGTCTGTGCAATGCATGGGCATCGGGACATATGTTCGTTTGCCGGAAAAAAGTAATTTTTGACGAAAATGGCACTTAACTTCTTTAGCATTTCCATCCTTCATATCTTCCATTACTATAATACCGAGACCAAATATTTAAATTCACTCTTATTGCAATTTTACTTTCTCGCTTTACTTCGTAAGAAGAAGATTATTGTGAGACGGAAATCGATATTTTTTCGACAGAATTATTCAGAATCAATGTTTTATGGATCTTTGAAACAGAAAAATCGATTGACAGCAAAACGTGTCTGTCCATGTCTTTTGTATTCAGTGCGTTTGCCTAAAACGTTCAGACGGTTTTGCAAGTTTTAAACGGATATTTTAATTTTTGGGAGCACTTTACATGAGCCTCAATTAAATTTTAATTTTTCTAAAAAATAGCTCCACATTTTTTACTAAACTTTCCCCTCGGATAACGTAAAGTACGCCTTCATACCACTACAATATTGAGGGTAGAGATTTCTTTCCTTAGTGAAATCTGTTGTTCAACAACAGATCTTGAAATATAGCCATGTACAATTTTTAAACAATTATTTTCTCTAAGTCTGGTCCAATTTTTTTCTTAAAATTTTCTCCTCGTGTGTTTCAGAGGCCGGTAAACAAATTGTTGCCGCTCACATTTTCGGTAAACGCTCTGTATTTTAGAAAATTAAAAAATCAATATTGTGAAAGTACAATATTAGAGATACTTGAATACGAAGGTTTTATCTTAAATCAAATCTGTTCTAAAAATTGGATCTTTAAAGGTCATGTAGAACAATTTTTTGAAGAAAAACAACTGTTTTTGCGTAATTTTCCTTGAATTTGAAATAATGTATAAAAAGAAGTTCTAAAAACGGCCCCAAATTTTGTTTTAATTTTTGTCCACGAATGGAGCAAAAGACGCCTAAAAACTAGAGTAGGTCTCATTTTCATAGAAATCTTTAAATTTTCGAAAATTATGAAAGTTAGAAATAATACGAGAAAGTATGTGCTGGTGCCCAGCGCCACTAGTTCTGCTCTGATTTCGTGGATTCCAAGAATCTTCAGAAGTCCTTCGAAGTTCTCAAATACTCCCAAAGTTTGTTTAGATGTGACACGCCCCCTCCTTTCAAATATTTCAAAATGGTGGGGCGCTCACTTTTTACATTCTCGCTTCTCGCATTGATATTGCCCAAACGATGTGGGTAATGGCCCCTTGCATTGAAAAGCGATATTTTAATTTTGGGGGGACTATAAATGAAGGCTTTTGGGCATTTTGGAAATTAAAAAAAAAATGGGCCCATTATTTGTGATTACTTTTTTTTGTTGGATAGTGTGCAGGACGTTTAAGGGGACGGTGCAGGTCTCATGTTCGTTGAAAATCCTAATTTTTTGTAAATTGCAAAAGTTTAACTTTTTTTCGGCATCTTCCTACAACTAAAATATTAAAGATAGATTTTTTTCCTTTAATGAAATCTGTTCCTTAAAGACTGATTTTGAAATAAGGTCTCGTACAGTTTTTCGAAAATTTTAGTACTTTTCGTGTAATTTTGTGTGAAAATATGGACAAGAAAGTATTTGCTGCTTTAGCACTACTAGTTTTTATTTCATTGCCATAAGTATCAGGACACATAGAGCATGCACACTGAATAAGCACTCTCAATTATCGCAGAAATAGTTGAAGCCTTTATTAATGCAGGCATTGAAGCAGTTCACTAATCAAGAATAGCACGCGGATGTCTTCGATGGTAGTAGTGATCATACGTTATGTGTTCTTCGAAAGAGGAAAGCTAATTAGAGACGATGTCGTTTTATTTGGCACACAGAACCAACAGGTTTGCTTGTCCGGTAGATCATAATATTTAAAATCGACGGTGATTTAAAGGGATGTTGTGGTTTGCTGTAAACAATGCGAGGCCTACAAAGTTTGTTTTTTTCTTTCCATAAATCTTTTGGTTTGGATGAAAGATAGTTTGTTTTAATAGGCAGTCGTTTAGAGAACGTTTTAATTAAGGCGAAAGAACGCACTGATTTTCATTCACATTCATTAACTAAATAATTACGACGACGATGCAATTTATGTACAACTACATTTAATCTTAATAAGTACTGTAAATAAAATGATGAAATACTTTCGTGAAAAATGATGCAATGAGAGTGATACTTTCTTTTTCTGATTCTCGTAGATGATTTGTAAATAATCTTAAGTTGCCTCAGATTGGCTTTTGGTTCATAATCTCACCAACCATATAATATGAATCGTTTGTAATTTGAAATGCAACCATCTGTGAAGTTTTATGGAAAACGGCTGATGCTAATGATTTTGAAAAAAATCTGTCCACTGAATGGATATTGTTCAATTTGATGAAAGAGATGGACAAAACCTTTATTCTGGACCTTAATGGAGTATAGAGTTGCCGACATTTGTTTATGAATCCTTAAAATCGAAATAGACGTTTCAGGTGAACAATCCAGCCGAAAGGCGGTAAATATACTGTTAAGTGCACTTTGGTATGTGCTACTGCAAAGCAACGCTTTGAATCCTTCGCGAACTCCTGTTGACACGTCGCGAACAAACATCCAGTATCTTCAGTTGTACGGAATGTATGTGGGGTGTATCATCTCCAATCATTACTATCACGCTTGTTTCTCTTTGTGCAATGCTGGGCGTGTTGCGCCGGAGATAACGAAGAACACACAACTGCTATTCAGTGGCGTCTGCCTCACGCCGATAGACGCTATTAACAGAGAAGGGTATTGCAAGATGGTGAGGGAAATCCCGCTGGGTATTTGACAAAGAAGTTTAAATATCAGGGATATGTATGCATGTCTGCTGTATTTCATGACCATCTGTAGTGGAATCCATTGCGAAGTTAATGGGTATTGGTCCAATAAATGAAATTTATGTCAGCCGATGTTTCGGAGTTTTATTTCTTCATCTTCATGGCTGAATAATTTACTGCCCGGTTAGATGCATATACACTAATTACACAATGTCACACTAATTACACATTACACAATGTATAAACACTAATTATATGTATTATAATTATGCTGGAAGCACACATTACCAATCACAAATTGTTTGTTTTATGTATACAGGGTGTCCGGGGAGGAAACGTCGAAACTTCGAAAATAAGCTCTTAAGACAATTCTACGCATATTTTGTCTAATAAACTACGTGGATATTCCGAATGGTTGAGCCGCAATAAGCACTCAAAAGTTGGTTTGAAAAATTGATTTCTAGACAAAAATTTGCATTATAGAAGCATAAAAACACTGTAGAAACATATAAGTTGTGTACTATTTACAAAAGCAATGAATATATTTATTCAGAAAGAAAAATTAAGCGAGAAATAAAAAAGCATCCAATGTACACAATTCGACGAATTTTTTATTTCTCCCTGAATTTTTCTCTCTGAGCACATTTATTCATTTCTTTTGTAAATAAACAATTTATATATTTCTGGAGTGCTTTTATGCTTCCATAATGCAAATTTTTGCTTAGAAATACTTTTTTCAAACCCAATTTTGAGTGTTCATTGCGGTCCAACCATTCGGAATATTCCCGTAGTTTATTAGACAAAAATGCTTAGAATTATTTTAAGATCTTATTTTCGAAGTTTCGACGTTTGCTCCCCGGACATCCTGTATAAATACAATTCCAAAATTAAATATTTTTAAAAGAATTAAACTAAAATGCATACGAAACATACCTTGCTTAGTTGTAGAAAATTACACCATCATCATAATTTTTCCAATACTAAGAGCCACAAGAGCTGGCATGACCTATTCATGGGAACTACATACCTATGAATGAGTCACGCCAGCTTTCTCATCGTCACACAGCAACAGATACTGGAGCATTGCAAGGAAACCTCACAGTCAATTTTTGCCCCGACCGGGAATCGAACCCAGGGTTGTGCCGTGGAAAGCGCACAGCGAACCAGCGGGCCACCGACGGCATGTATCAGGGGCATGCGGGATATAAAAAGGATAAAATAAGAAAATGAGAGACTTTATTTGGTCGCCAGTTTTTTGAATGGGTTACAATTCGACCTGATTGACGAAAGGTGATAGTCAAATGGTGAAATGTATTCGCAGGCAATCCAGCGATCAGCCATTGTCGTTTAAGGGAGGGCTCTCTCCTCAAACTTTTTAAACGGGGGGCCAGTTCACTGTCCCTCAGACCGTCGGAGGCCCGGATTATATAGTGCGATTTTTCTAACTCCACCTCTCAAGCCCCTTTGACCAATCACACGGCATTTCGCGTCTTTCTCGGTCCTGCCGCTAGATGTCGCATGGTCGCTAGCACTGCTTGATACGGTCGCGATCATGCGATATCTAGCGGCATGACTGAGAAAGACTCGAGGTACCGTGACGTATTCCATCGTGAAGACAGGCCTTGAGAGGCAGAGTTCAGGCAATGACAGGCCTGCCGATAACATACAGTCATAACACGAGCAGATCCCAAACTTCCTCAGATTGCGCTGGCGAAATATACATCGTGGTAAAGAGGATAACGCAAATCATCGATATTGCTTTATTAAAAACAATTTTTTAAAAATCACCGATATTTTGGCAACAAAATATCGATGTGAAGAAAACATTGAAAGCAAAATATCGATGTTTCTGGTGGAAAACATCGTTGTTTTAAAACCATCGATTTTTTCCATCCCTAGACATCCTAACATATAATAAAAAAATGTGCGGCTTTACCATAAAAACCCGTCGGGCCGTATAAATGTCCTCGGCGGGCCGCAAGCGGCCCGCGGGCCGTAGTTTGAGGACCCCTGCTTTAAGGTAATAAAAACATCCTCACCAGACTTCGGACATGACCCAGCAGCCGAAGATGCATCGTAGCAGCGAGTGCGCGATGCTTGGAAAAATCATCAAAGACACAGAAAAATGAAGAGAAATAATAACTAGTAGTGCCACAGAATGGCCCAAAACGAAGAGAAAAGAAAACCAACAGTAGTAATTGGTTTTCGTTTCTCTTCGTTTTGTAAACGACATGTAAGGTCCCTCGGTACCCTGCTCCTCTGGGATATCGTGAGGATCACCTTTGCACCAGCCGCCAATCGGAGAGACCCACCTCGGGCCTGTGCGACTACATACTTGCCCAGTGTTCTTTGTCCTCACATCGGTGCATGTACTATTGTTCTGGGTGTGATTCCCAGTTCCTCCATTAAATAAATAGGTTGCACCCAGTTGCCTGTCAGGCACAGAGATTATGGACGAATTATGGTATAGATATAATTAGAGCCCGAATTTCTTTCCAGTAAAAATTACTAAAATATGCCATAAACTCTTGTTTTTTTTTAAAGTGGCCGATGACATTAGGTCATTATACACCTCCTGTTTTGTAAAATTAATCCGTTTTACAGTTATGGTAAGCACTTTTCTGAGGCCACTAGCCCCGTTGAGAAGGACGTTCGCGAATTAATTAAAATATTCATTTTATAAGACAGGATGTGTAACAATGACTTAAGTCATCGGCCACTTAAAAAAAATCGAAGTATAATATGCACGATCAATCTTTAAAATATGCAATATAAAATTCAAAAAGAGATAAATGATTGTATTACTTTCCCATCTTGCGAAAAAAAACCTTGCTTTTTTCTTGAATAGCGCGATTCATTCATTTAATTGTTTTACTGGACTACCGTAACACCTCAGCATATCTGAAGCACTCTTACATACATACTGCTCGCTCAACTGGCAAGACAGAACTCCCATCCAAGAGAGAGAATTATCTCGTATCAGTTACACGCACGTCACCCTTGAGCATGCGGCGTTGCTACCAGTTAATAGGGAGTTCTTTCTTTCGTAGACCCTGGTGACGGCTAGCGAGCATGGTGCCCACGCACTAGCTTTCGCTTAAACGTTTTCTGACAGATGTTGAAACTACGGTGTATCACGGTCGGGTTTATATTTCATTCGAGTCACAGACACTCAGCGCAACGACCCGTGCCCTCTGATGAACTGTTTCATGAACCACGATAACTAGAAATTAGATTTTAATGAATTATTACTATGTTCGCCTTATTTCGTCCAAAAATGTGTTGGTTCTGCAGAAATATAGAATAACCATAAAATGTATCAAAATAGGCTATATAAAATTCGTCAAGAATGCTCTAAATAGGCAGATTCGAAAAGATATGTGAAACGGTGTGTGGATCGCCAAGGGAGCCCGTGCGGATCAGTGATCGATATTAAAAATACATCGACTAAAACCATGGCTGTTTTTCAATATCGTTGTTTTTAGATGGGATTCGTAACCAAAAACATTAAATGCGTGTGCACTAAAATTTAATTTGACAGTGTTCGTGTTTACCAATTCGAAAAGGGTACGAGAAGAAGAGGTACACTCAACGCCCATATTGTTTTTGTTGTCTGCATCTCAATTTTGGAAATGAATGTGAAGAAAGGGGAAATTCAAGGGCATGGAGGTCATTCCTGACGAGGGAGTTTGTCGATGAAGGTAGTAGAATCAGCGTTCCTTTAATTCCAACACATGACTAACAGTGTTACCATCAGTTATTATTTCATATTTAAACTTTTACAATATTGTGATCCAGAAACAAAACATCGGAAAAGGAAAAACGTCTATCACAAAAAAATCATGTTAAAGAACATCGATGTTAATACGTCGATGCTTAAAACTTAGATCAATGTTGTCAAGGTCTTCTACTGGCGGCAGTGGCATGCAGCGTGGCACCGTAGCATGCCACGAGCTTCTCTGCGCAACTAGCGTCGGGAAAGGGAACTATTAGTAGAAATCCCGCCGTTTTACAGTAGTGATGGCGCTGTCCCTGGTGGCGGGGTGACGAACTGCGTGGAGGGGCGATTTCATCGTGGCACGGACTCCCGTTCGTGGCATCGACCTTGACAGCACTCACTTGGATGTTTGGAAAACGTCGCCTTGGATGTGGCGTGCGTGGTGCGTCCGTGGGCGAGGGAGCGGCGGCGCGTGGCGTGCCGTGGACGGGGTCGACGCTCGAGTGGCCGTGCCCGTGGCCGTGCGGCGCGGCGCGGCGTGGCGCGCGTGCGTTATTTCGGGCGCGGCGCGTCGAGTGGCGAGCGCGCGGGCCCTGCCCGCCGCTGCCCCAACGCGAATAGCCCACTCCTGCCCCTCCCCCCCGCTCTGCCCCACAGCGGCGAGGGACGGCGCTCGCAACACCTCGGGCGGAGACGGCCTCCCGGTGCGGCGCCTGAGTCTCTCGCCGGCACTCATGTCGTTAGCTTCAAGGTGGCGGCAGGGAATAGGTGGTTCGCCACTGACTTCTGGGGGGATTGCACGTGGTGTTTCGTTGACCGGCGTCTTCTGTGCAGCAGGGCGGTGGACCTCAAACCCACATATAAAAGAACAGACGGGGACCCTGTCAGATCGCCTATGGTCCGTTCGCTCTAAGTTTACTCAGCACGTAAACAAATGCACGTGATCGTCACTTGTACTCATTGGCTGACGGACACCACACTCCCCTTCCGGGCGTCGTGCGCTATAGGAGTTAAGTCCCTTTCAATATTGATTTATTTCATGACTCTTTACACAAACAGTCGAAATAATTTTCTTCTTTGCTTGAAGTAAAATCAGACACCGAGCGTGACCTTCACTGCCAACCTTCAGCTGCCAACGGACCTCTTTGAGATAATATTCGTTCGCCAAACCGTCGCTCGGCGCCGCTCCTGCCAAATTTTATCATTAGCAGTTCCGTTCTCGAATGAGAAAGTTCTAAAAGAATGCTGAATTTAGGTTTCTTTAGTGAAAGGTGTGTTTGCTCATTGCGTTGATTTTTGTCTCCACATCGAACACAATGAGTGAGGCAGTTCTCGGGATAAGCCGGTTTGAAACATTCGCAGGGAAAATCCCTCAGAAGTAGTGAGAAGGTGCTGTTGATGTATTTGAATAATTAGCGGATAAAAATCCGTCACTTGGCACTGGCAGGTGGAAGAAATGACTGCTGAATTGCAGGTGTCGGTGTCAGAAGTCTTTGAAAACTGTCATTGGAAAGGTAACTTCTCCACGTAAGAAGAGATGTAGGACAAAACAGTTTCGATGGCGAGTGCGATGAATTTGTTAATCTGCCATTCTTAACTTATGTGCACATTTGTTTCGTAGAAACAAATTTCCAACATAAAATAAAATTCTAGATGTGGTTAATGAAGATTCATGACTGCCAAATTTTAAAAGAATGTCACTGTATGTTCTATTGATATTCGTGCTTCGGGCGGGATGTCACTGCTACCTTGCAAGAACACAGGTAAATGTAAGTTCTGTGATATTTAAGCAAAATATCTGCATATTTTGGTTGGTATTTTGGGCGTATTAAAGAAGTACTAGTGAAAATAACATGCTATGACAGTTCTGGCTGTGACACGTGCCGGCATTTGAGTATGGCCGTGGCGCGAATGGCGTAGCCAATCACGAACTACAGAGCGGAGGGATACACTCAAAGTTTGTTTACATGCGGAGCGAAGTTACAGCGAACGAACCTTAGGTTTTGGCGGTACTCTCGTTGATAGGTTTAAGGTGGTTGCAGTGAGAAGACGCACTTGCGGCGCCGAGCCTCTTGGGTTTCTGCCCGGGGCCCCCAATTGGGAAAGCAATTCTTATGTTCAATATGTCAATGCCTACGACACAGCAGACGTCATGCAAGATTCCAAGGAAGAGACCTCCCGCTATTAAATGTTTGCTATACATGGGTTGCGTTTTTAAAAAGCATTTTTGTGCATTGTTGATATGTAAAAAAAATCTCTTGTACCGTGTGCAAACCATTCGAAGTTATTACAATATTTGTTAAGATTACAGGATTTGTCTTATTACAGTGTTATACAAAAGTATAATATTTTTTCTGCACCAGTCTGTGTGCTACTTTTCGGAAAACCATTTCGGGTGAGTTCAGAAGCATTTTTGCTGCTGCAAGCTGCTAGTTACACACTAGTTCGCCAAGTGCTAACATTCATCATTTTTTAAATCATTGTTTTAAAAGGGAAAACTAGCTTCATAATATAAACTAACTTCGGACGTTTCTGACAATCTGTGCTATGGAGTGAGAGTACTTTCCAAACATCTTCGATCCCTCTACCCGCCGAAAATGTTTGTAACATTTCTTTTGTGAGACACCCGTGTATGCAGGGCCGGATCGATGTCTTGAGGGGCTACGAGTATAAGATCGATGAAACTACGGAGCCCCAACTATAGAGGTAACAATAATGAAATATTAAACGTAAGTATTCAAAAGTAATATGATGGTAAACTATAACATTTGCATTTTAAAAAATGAATGTTGAAACGGTTAAATATATATGAGTTAAATTAAAATGTTGTTTAAAAAAGCTATAGGGCACGTCTATTCACTAGAGGCCCTAAGCAAGGGCTTAGTCTGCCTTTGAAGAAATCCACCTTGGTATAATAATAATAATAATAATAATAATAACAACAACAACAATAGCAGAATATTTTTAATTATAATTGCATGTTTTAGACTATTTATAAACTGAATTTATTTTCGTTTTAGCCTCTCCGTCTTACTTAGACTTTATACCTTTTACTTTAGCCGCGTTACTTCCATATGAGGAGTCTCGCGCATGTCATTATTAAAAATGTTAAACCTTAATCTATTTTTAGTTCCGAACACCTTAAACCTTATTTTATTTTAATTTTAATGATTTGCTTATCGATCGTGTTATTCGAGAATCTTTTCAAAACTGCTGTATACGTGCTATTAACGGATGTATTTTTAAACTAATTTTTAATGTAATGGTTGTTTCATAAACAATTTGAGAGGTTCGAATATTTCGAGATCATTTACTTAAAGATTAGGACTGGATATTTCGAGATCGTTTTACGTAAAGATAAAGATTTAGGATGTGTCTCTCATCCCCACTTACGGAATGAACTGTTCGAATAGGTACAAGGTATTATTTCTCTGGTGTTAAATGTCGGTGTGTACGGATTACGGAAAGCTTGACATTCGACTCGGACACATTGAGGAAACCCTCCAGTTTGGTTTCAAATGTTCGTCAAGAGGAGCATTTCCTTCTGTATTTATGAGACGTTGCGTGTTTACGAACTTGAGAATGTAACCTGTATTTTCAAGTTTCTGCAGGTCATCGAATTAGTGCGTTCTTCAATTCCCCCCTTCTTAGATAACTGTCAGTGGAAGTTTCAAGGGTGTCAAAAATTAAAAAAAAATGTGGTTTTCAGGTTTTGATAAAAATTATTTTTAACAAATACCAGTTTTGTGAATTTATTTTAATTCTTTAATAATTAAGATATGATAGAAATGTACTTTAATGTACTAGAGGTCTCCATCTATTTGCTTTGGGAATTTAGTTCATATGCTTTAATTTTTTTATTAAGAGATGAAATGTAAAGTATTATGTGTGTTATTTTTAAACTCTTTATTAATAAATTTATAGTCTTTCAAGAAGGAAAACTTGTGCAGGTTTAGCAGGGTCCTCGAACCTAAATGAAGCCTGTGAGCAAAATGTGAAAAGAACTGCCCTTGTGCTTTACTGTTTGTTCTTTCTTTCAGTGTAGTACAATATTTGTTATGTGCAATTGTGAAATATGTTAAATGGTAGAATACTCCAAACTAATCGGTAGAAATATGGCTGGTATTCGTATATATGAAATGACCTCGATTTTAAAGGCTGGTGAGGTGGCGAGTTAACTATGAAATTGCCACCTTTCCTGTGGATGCATTATGTATATTAAGAACGTTATATTTTGAATTTCATTATGTTCTTACAGTACAGGTATTCGGAACGGTGTGCACTTGCTATTTTTGACGTTTGTGGAAGAAAATACTGATTATTTTACTCTATACGTACCTGCTGTCATAGTGTTAGTGGTTGTGGTTACAATTAAATCTACGAAGACCGTGATATCCTAGATTGGAATCCCAACGATGACAGTGTTTTCGACAACTGGCAAGGAGGGTATCTGGAGACCCAGTGCTTCATGGTTTCCCGTGACAGTTTCCAGGCGCATGCTTGAGCAGTACCTTGCACGACGGGTGAGGTACCTCGCGCGATCCTTCCTTCCCCATCCATTCTCTTCCCGAATTATAGGACGGAGCGAAGTGTCCTCACTCCCAAATATACATCTCCACAGTTTCTGGGGGTGGAAAGGGCGATGAGCCGAGCTGCGAGTTCTCCAAGGCAGAAGATCATTTCGCGCGGCGTAGTGTCAACCCTTTACTTCAAGATCTCATTTTTCAGACTCTGCACTTGCGCGAATTTGAACGTTACGTTAGTCTGACGATTCCGGACCCGTCAATTAATAAAGGGCATTAATCCCGTAAATATAGTGTATGTTTTTATCGCGAGAGACGGCGGTGATCTTTCTCCGTTGGGTGGAGAGATCCGGCGCCGACCTAGCGTCGGCTAGCAGGGTTTTCCCTTATCAGATATCTCCCACAAGCGGGGCACAGCTCTAGCCCGGGACAAGCTGTAAACTTCCGACCGGTCCCGGCATGCGTGGTAGTGTAGTGAATGTAAGTGTGTGTATGAAAGAAGCGAGAATACGGGTCCGTTTGTAAAGGTATTGCTCCGGCATTCGCGTGGTGTTGATCGGAGAAATCAGGGAAAACTACCGATTAGAACAGCCGGCCGCTAGAATTATCCCCCAGACATTGGCTGAATTCGACGTATCTATCTAGTGTCGAAAAACATACCACAGTCGAACCCAAGGACCGCCCGGTCAGATGCACTGCAGTGACTTCGATTGATTGTTTGTACCACGTAAGCCGGTGTTACGTTAAAGGTTCTGTATCGAAAAACGATGAACCCCCTGAATTAGTGAGTGTAATTGTGCACGATACAGGGACATCATCAGGATGAATGTTTCCTTCTGGAGTGGCAGACTCTGCTACTGACTATATTCCCATGACGCAACAACATGTTGATGGTCAGCTCTAATCAACAGAATTTGGCATTGCCGTAATTTAGCATTAGAAACACACCCCGCCGTCCTAGCTCGGAAATATAACGCGCCAATAAAGTCCCCCCACTGTTGCATCTTGCTGGTGAGTGTGATTACAACAGAAATTATGTTGGTAGCAAGAGCTCTAGCTTGAAAACGTTAATTGCGTACTCAACACAATCATAGTAGATACTATAAATGTTGTTCTCTACTCTTGTTTCCCAGTGTTGTGTTCGCTACCAATATAAACTCAATTTTTAATAGGAGGCCCTGATTTGGCTCAGTGCCGAGAGATTTTTTTCCTGGCGCGCTGTACTGCCGTTTAGGACGGAAGGCGCGAGAAGTTACACTGCACATGATGCATCTCGTGTGGTTGTCTCTCGACGTTTCGTGCTTGAGGTGAGAGAAGCGAGGTAGCCCGTGTGCGTGTGGAGGGGCGGGGGGGAGCGCCCTACAAGTGCGTGGAGGGGAGGGGGAGGGGGGCGTAACCGGAGATGGGGGCGATGGCTTCCCTCCCCCACATCCTCTGCGGCGATTGGGTTACGAGGGGCACCCCCCCCCCCCACTCGCTCCGCTAGGATGGATACATCCACGTCTTAAATTATGGGAAAATTTCGATAAGAAGGGACCGCTTTGACAGCTACTGCTTGGCCACTGCTGGCGACGTAATAGCAGGTTGTAAGGCAGATTTCTCTGTGCGTTTGATTACAGTTAGCCCATTTGTGGAAGCATTGGTGGATGCATGGATTCATTGCTATGTCTTGCAATGCCATTGCCCCGCGTGATGTTCATATGTTTTCCAACCTGTTGAAGTGGTCCCTTCTTAGAGTAATTCCTACGTTATTTACCGTATATAACGTTGGATTTTATTTAGACGTCCGTTAGCTCGGACGTAGACGAGTGACTTTGTCTCGTACAGGAGTGAAGCAAAGGTTCCTGCCTATTACGTCATCGTTTGTTTCCACATCCCAGAACGGAAAGAGCCAAGCTTTTTTTCTTCCTTCTCCTCCTTGTCGTCATTATTGTTGTTGTTGTTCTTCTTCTTTCTCCTGCTTGGAGAACAGTTTACCGCGCTCTTCATCTCATCTCCTTCGACAACAAAACATTGTATTGTTATATATTTAACCGTTATATAAACAAAGAAGTTAACTCCTTTTTGCTTTGCGTGGTCAGGTAAAAGAGGGCATGACAACCGGCTGAGGCGGAGTGACCTGATGCATCAACAGGCGCATCAGCTGATGTCCCTCTAATGCGTCTGACTGTGAGGACCTAGGGTTGCACTTCACAGGGTTCCGATGGTGGCATGACTTTCGACACTAGCTTCGTAGTTTTCTGCAGGAGTATTCTATCGGTAGAATTCTGATCGGTAGTTTTCCGTAGTTTCACCGATTAACACCAGACGAGTGCCAGAGTAGTACTCTAACAAACGGGCCCCGGGCTACCCGCGATCTTTCCTTCCTCTTTAATGTCCTATCACCATACTTTATTTCCGCATTTGCACTTACATGCACAACACTATCACACGTGCCGGGAGACCAGTAGGGAACTATGGAGACTGATATCACCAGGGCTATGCTCCGCAGGGGATACCTAGAGGGAGATACCCCGTGCAAGCCCACGTGTAAGTTGGCACCGGATCTCGTCATCCTGCTAGACAAGAACACTGTCACCTTCCGCTGTAAAATATACACTACTCTTAGGAATGACAAGACCGGAAACATCGATATTTTGTTTTCGACGTTTTCTTCAGATCTATATGTTTTTCAGAAACGTTGATGTTTTCATAAAAAGGTAATTTTTTCGATTATTTCGTACTTGGTACGAAAATATACACTGTATTTTGAACCTCGTCTTTACAGAATATTGATTAGAAAATTAGGCAGAATGAACTTTAAACTAATATTTACTTATTATGTATATTAGATACAGGCTGTTTTACTTCGAAAATTTATGAATGTAAATGAATAAATGGAATAATAGTAAAACACGATGTCCTTTATTTTTTACTGCCTTACTTACATGCGATAAACTTTATTATTAACACATTACTTATACTTGACCAAACAAAAAAATACTCCAATTAAAAATGGAAACGGAAACAGGATAAGAAATTGTCTTTATTATCATATTTAAAACATCAATATTTTAAACATCGCGTATTTCATCGACATCGATACCCTTTTGATGATGTATCGCCACATCGATGTATCGATATTTTGATAAAATTTGCCATCACCAACTTACGGTACGAATGACATAGCCAGTGAAGGAGTAGCAAACACAAAATAATCAATCAATCAATCAATCAACGAGGGCGTGCCAATAGGCGGCTGCTGTTCCCGCGGAGCGCTGCTCGGAAGTCAACGAACGTGCACAAATTTCACTTCTCCCCATTGCTCGTCACACACAGTTTTTAACTGTTTTGACGTAAATAAATAAATAAAGCCGCGCAACGACGGGGGCGCGGCGCTTCTTCGGGGAGCGTTTGGGACTGAAGGGATGGGGTGATTGATTGTCGGTGTTTCGAGGTGCGTCAAAGGCTAAGGTCCCGTAAATGTAGTAAATACCGAAAATGAAGTTCATGCGACTCGGGGTTCATGTTCAGACTCGGGGTGGCGGGATCTTCCTCCTCTGGATGGCGAGATCCGGCGCCGACCTACCGGCGGCTAGCGGGTTTTCCCCAATCAGGTATCTCCCCCTGCCGGGACAAGCTCTAAGCTCCCGACCGGTCTCCCGGCGTGTGAGGTGGTTTAGTACATGTTAGTGTAAGTGTGAGTAAGTATGAGATAAGGATAGGGCAAGGAAGAGGAAGGAAAGATCGCGCGCGGTCCGTGGCCCGTTTGTTAAGGTACTGCTCCGGCATTCGCCCGGTGTTCATTGGAGAAACCACGGAAAATAGCGATCAGAGCAGCCGGACGCTAGAATTCTCCTCCAGACAGCGGCTGAACTCGACCTAACTATCTAGCTATTGCCGAAAATCCTGCCCCCGTGGGGACTGGGGTCCTAGGACCTCTCGTCCAGAGGCACTGCTGTGACGTCAGTGGATGCCCTGAGCCACCTCTCCCGGCGCGCTTCTCGAAAGTCGCGCAACGAAGTTAGTGCGCGAGCGGCGGGGGAGGGGAGGGGAGGGGGAGGAGAGGGTGGGGGCGGGAGAGCGTTCGCGTGTCGCCACCGAACTCATCTCGTTACTCCCCTCCCCCTCCCCTCCCCCTCGGGGCGAAAGTTGGTGGCATGCGTGCGTGCCGGCTCCAGTTACTTTCCTCCTCTGCAAGTGGCGCTTAAAGAAGAGGGAAGGTAAGTTCATCGAAACGAAAACATAAACTGATGAAACGATTCCCAGATCGCAATATACCTATTACAATGAACGAAATTTGATACGTTAAAGAAAACTGTACGCTGCAAGCGTGAATGCGAAGCAATTAAAACAAATATAAAATATATTACAAACGAGACACTCCTGAAGGGTTAGATGCCATTATCAGTTAATTATTGGTTTATTGGGATGCGAAATTTAAGAATTACTAAAACATGCAGAAGGACACATATTTCTGAAAGAAGAGAGATAGAAGGCTTGAAACAAGCCATTCTTTTGTTGGCAGCGAATTGTGTGAACGTTCAGTCACGAACGGATGTTCGCATCCCTACGATGGCAGGATTTTCGAAACATATGGTTTCATAGCAAACGTCCCACTTTACTTTAAACTGTAGTACTGTACTTTATATACAATACAACATACAGTATATTTTATTATAAAAATAGCATATTTATAATATTATAAAAATAGCATACAAATATTTACATCCAATTATGTTACTTAAAATGCTAGATTAGTTGCGCATTGTTGAAGGTACGCATTGGGAAGTGAGCTAGCAACAGTAAATATCGGATATGACGCAATTCAGATGTAATGGCCGCTGCGTAATATTTGTGAATCGTGTAATCGAAGAAGCGTTAAAGATATTGTGTCAAGAGTGATTTCATTTATCACTTCAGAAAACAATGGAATATTTAACTCAAAATATTATAGCCGTAATCTCATAATCGTCATCGCGACGATATTGTGCAAAGTGAAATCGGGACTGAAGTCCCAGTGCCTTCATGCTTTGCTAGAGAGATTTTTAATTGTTTCTAACAGTCACGATCTGTGCGGATACAGAATACTGCGAGAAAAATGTAACGAAATTCGTTGTCTGCAAGGGTGTTCATTACATCTCCGGCGTGCAGAAATGACCTTCAGTTGTAAAAATACAACCTAATTAGCGGCATATTGGAGCGTTGTAAGGGTTGAATTCGTAGCATAGGAGTCAAGTAGCAAGATGGTGAGAGACGGTTTGTCATGTTCCTTGTAAGCATGGGTATTGACTGGAATCACTACAACAGACGTTTCATTCTAAATTCAGAATAGAACTAGTGATTGCAGAAGGCGAGTCATTCTCGGGGACACCTCCAATTCGATTCCGTCACTCCTTTGACTGATTAGTGATTCGGGGCGCCTAATTTCTAAGGAATTAGTTCCGTACGTGTAGTGCACTTTTTTTTTTGATCGCCGAAGACGGCGGTGACCTTATTCCGCAAGATGAGATCCAGCGCCGAAGACCCGTCGGCTACCAGGGTTTTCCGCAACCAGGTATCTCTCACCAGTGGGCATCGGCGCATCCGGGACACCCTGCAAGCTCCTGATCGGTCTCCGGACATGTGTGGTAGTGTAGTGCATGTTAGTGTAAGTACGTGTGTAAGGGGTAAGGATAGGACAAGAAAGAGGCACGAAAGATCGCGCGCGGTCCTTGGCTCGTTTGTTAGAGTACTGCTCTGGGATTCGCCTAGTGCTGATCGAAGAAGCTTCGGGAAACTACCGATCAGAGCAGCCGGCCGCTTGAATTCTTCTCCAGACAGCTGCTGAATTATACCTAGCTATGTAACTAGTGTCCAAAATCCTGCCATTGTCGGAACTCAATCGCTGGAACCTCCCGCCACTTCGCAGTTTCTCATTCCTTTCGAAGTTGGGGTGGGGGTGGGGTGGGGGGGAGTGATAACTCTTATCGACAAGAAGCACACGCGGTTCCATGAGGTAAGTATTAATGGCCTTTTTTAACTGATGTTTCATTTTTGATTAGTTATTTATTTTCTCCGCTCGTATTCAGTGCCAGGCGAATGCCAGAGGAGTACCCTAAGAAATGGGATACGGACCGCGCGCGATCTTCTCTTCCTCTTCCTTGTCCTATCCTCACCCCTTACACATATACTTACACTAACATGCACTGCACTACCACACATGCCGGGAGACAGTCGGGTGCTTGGAGCTTGTCCAGGCTGGGGCGGTGCCCTGCTGGTGGGAGGTACCTGGCCTGGTTGAGGGGAAAACCCCGCTAGTCGACGGTCGGTCGGCGCCGGATCTCGCCATCCGGAGGGGAAAAGATCATCGTCACATTACGAGAGAAAAACACGCACTACACTTACGGGACTAATGAACTAAGTAGTTGACGCCCGGAATTACGAACTATCAGTCAATCAATCCTCTCATTTAAGCTAAATATTGTGTCCGCCAATGGGTCGTACCGTAGTGGCATGGCCCCCGTGGAGGCAGTGGGTGTGCGAGTGTTGAGAGCGCTCCGCCAGCGCGTGCTGTAATGCGCTCCCCGGCGGCCGCCTCCGCTCCGCACCACGCGCTCTAACTTTTGCTCGGGAGTTACGCAGCCATTTGGACTTCTGTGTAGCCCCCGCTTCGCCCCCGCACTCGCCCCCGCACTCGCCCTCGTACCCGCTCTCATACTAACCGCGGCCCCGCCTCACCCTCGCTCCCCCCCTCGCCGTCTCCCTCGTCCCCCTCCCTCGCCCACGTTCCCACTCTTGCCTTCCCCTTTTCTTCGCTATTGCCTTCACTCTCGCCCCGGCCCCGCCCCCGCCCTCGCTCTCGCCCCCGCCTTCGCCCCCGCCTTCGCCCCCGCCTTCGCCCCTGCCTTCGCCCCCGCCTTCGCCCTCACCTTCGCGCCCGCACTCGCCTTTGCCCTCACCCACGCGCTCGTCTTCTCTCTCACCCTCACTCCCGCCCTTGCCTTCTCCTTTTCGTCACCCTTGCCTTCGCTCTCGCCCCGAACCCGCCCTGGCCCTCGCCATCCCTTCGCCCTCGCCCTCGCTCTCGCCCTCTCTCCCTCCCTCGCCACCGCCCCTTCCCTCGTCCTCGCCTTTCCCTTGCCCTCGCCCTCGCTTTCGTCCTGGCCTCGTTCTAGCTCTCACCCTCGCCGTCGCTCACTTGGATGTTTTAATTACGTACATCGACCGTTCTACTCGGTGACTTGCGGGGTATTTCTTATCCAGGTATCTTTCACCAGCGGTGCACCGCCCTTGCCGGAACAAACTCTGAGCTTCCCGCTGGTCTCGCGACCAGTGTGGTAGTGAGATAGTTTAGTGCTGATAAGTGTGAGGGAGGGGTGATGACAACACAAGGAAGAGGAAGAAAATATTGCGCGCGGTCCGTACCCGTTTGTAAGAGTTCTGCTCTTACAGTCGCCTTGTGTTATTTGAAGAATCCACGGATAATAACGGATCAGAGCAGCCGAACACTAGAATTCTCTTCCATATTGATTGATCGTTAGTGATCCCTGCATGAATCCCTGTCATTAGTCTCTTAACTGTAGTGCATGTTTGTCCTCGGGAGGGGGCTGTTATCTTCCCCCGCTGGATGGCGAGATCCAGCGCCGACCTGCGTTCGGCTAGTGGAGTTTTGCCCACCCAGATATCTCCCACCAGCGGGGCAACGCCCCATCCAGGCAAGCTCTAAGCTACTGACCTGTCTCTCGGCGTGTGTGGTAGTGTAGTGCATGCATAAGATACAAAATAATTCAGACAACTGACCACACAAATATATACAAAACAAGTGAGACAAGCGGTAGAATTTAGCTTCAACTATTCATTTGTAATAAATGCTTGTAATTTCAGAATTGATGAAATAACAACGTATAGGGTTTTAGAACTTTCAGAGTTAAGTTTAATGTAACAATTTGGAAAGGATAATGATGGAATGGTCTTCTAAACCCTTTATATATTGGGCAAGATAATGCTCACCCACATGCTGCCAAGATTGTTTCGACTACGTTGTAGAAGTTCCGCTGAGGAAATCACACATCCTTCATACAATCCAGACCTATCCTTATGCGATTTTCAAATTTTTGGAGCTCTGAAGATATTCATGGCCGTCGATTTGCTTCGGACGAAGAGGTGAACGCCTGGTACAATCATTGCTCCTTAGGCCACTGCAAACATGTTTCTATGACATTTCATATTCATTCTATGACATGTTTCTGTGGCGACATTGACAAAATTGTCTCGTAGTGGGATACATTTATAAATGGTTGTGGCGATTATTTACAAAATAATAAACAACTTACTAACTTTTTCCCCATCTGTCTCGTTTTCATTTGACTGACTCTCATATTTCGTAGAAAAGGAAGTTGTTGAATGTGTACTTAATGCTCATTACACAACTTCCATTTCTATTATTCTCTGAAAAAATCGGCAGTTTCGTCGAGATAAAACTCGATGTTATGGGTCCCTGATATTCAGAGACGCACCCAAGAAGGGCTTAAGTGGCTTCAGCCTCCCTCAGAAGCGTGTAATACATAATAAAAAAATATAGTTTTTACTTATTTTCTACTATAACGAAAATCATTCAATATATGACTAGTGTACGTTATAACTAATTACAATTGACCAAAAATACATTTTATACTCAGCTTAAATAAAGAAATTCTTTATAAGAAAACACAAATTTCGCTGTGGCGGCCCCGTGACCGAGATCGCTAAGATAGTAGTGCCGTAGTGACTTAGGACCGAAGGGTCGCAGTTTCGAGTTCTGCCTCGGGCATGGTTGTAGGTGCTCGTCCTTTCTCCTTCTATCATCACCATATCGTTTCATCCTCATGTATACCATAACATTCAAATCCAATAGTGGTCGCTAATGAACTAGAAGTATGCGATCTAAAATTTCAAATAGAGTCGGCTTTACCTCGGTGTAGTAGTCACCGGAAGCCGGCTGTAGTATCTTAAAGCCACTGCCTCCCTTCCTGAAGAAAAATCCGGATTACGCCTCTGCTGATGCCGAAAATGTGTATTTTTGTTTCTCCTAATTCGAATCTCATAGTTTAATTTTCAGAGATACGTTGCCTGAAGCCCTTTCGACATTTCTGAAAATTTATCGAAAATACCACCATTTTTTAAAAAAGTTTTTCTCGAATAAAGCAAAGTATGCTTACAAAAATACGCCGCTTCAATTTTCAGTAACAATTTTGAAAATTACGCAAGTTATAATTTTTAACTTTAGATACATTAGTATTAAATGTCTAGTTTTTTATCGCAATGAAGTCTGTTCGTTTTGCGGAAGTTTGAATCCCTTCCAAGTAGGTAAGTTCGAATTTCTTCTTGAACACAGGTTTGCAGGTTGGAAACCTTAATGCGAGTTTAAGTTGTTTATTACTGTAGTGGATCCGGCAATGTTTCGCTATTGTAGTGTGTTACACTTTACACGATACTGGTCCTGTTAATCACGTTTTACGGTATGCTCAGCAAAATATTTAATGAATGAAATACTTTTTCGAGAGAATGGGTTTGATCTATGTCTTGCATTGGACATGGTTGTCAAGTATCCTATTGTTAAAACGTTCTCTCTCAAAATTGAACATGGATAGCGAATCCATGTCCAAATTTGAGGGAGAACACTATGACACTGTCTGGGAGAAATTTGCTTTACTTATCCGAAATAACGTTCAAGTAATAATTCCGGCCGATATTTCATAATCGCAGTGGTAAAGTATGCAGGGAAGACACTTAATACTCGAGGGTGCGGCGGGTTGCGTAGAGCTTCTGTTCAGGGGCGCTTGGTTCAACGTAAACGCATAAAATCATGAACGCGCGTCTATGTGCGACAGACACATGCTCATTCCCATTGTACTGTGTCAATATTCTTCGCAAAAGGGCAGGCAATAAAATGGCAAAGTTTCATCGCAATCGAATGAACGGTACGGCAGCGTATAAAATACACACAAACATTGATTTTTATAAATTACATAACAGTTGCAAATAATGCGAGAAGGTATATGGTGTTCTGGCAGCACTAGTTTTTATGCATTTGAGTTCTGCTTGTGGGGAACGGAGAAGGGGACAACAAGGCCAAGTGTCTCCTGCAGGCAACGTGGCCCGGAGGGGTGAGGGCGGGTTTCGGCGCCAGACGGCGGCGCCGCTGGGGGTGGGGCGGGGCGGGGGGCGGGGTCGATGACCGCCGCCGGGGGCAAGGGCAAGGACGGGGTGGCGGACGGCCAGGGGCGCGCCGGTTCCACTGCGGCGCCCCCCCACAGAACAGCGGCTCGACACTCACAACAAGGCATCGGCGTTCAGAATTGGTTGGTTGGTTGTTTAGTGGCTCCGGACGCGTCATCTGCCAATGTCATTGGGCCAGTAAGTTTAGTGCATGTTTTATCGCGGGAGGAGGCAATGATCTTCCTCCGCTGGATGGCCACGTCCGGCGCCAACCTACCGTCCTCTAGCGGGGTTTTCGTCAACCACGTATCTCCCTCCAGCAAGGCACCGCCCCAACCAGACAAGCTATAAGCCCTGACTGGCCTCCTAGCATGAATGTTAGTGCAGTGCATGTACGAGTAAGTGTATGTAAGTAAGAGGTAGGATAGACCAAGGAAGGGTTGATGCCATGAGCGACCTCTTCCGGCTTCAGAATTAAAAATGCCAATCTCTCAAATCCGTCGATAGTTTTAAAAGTAATGTAGTAGCCTCTTGTCATTAATCTTTGCGCGGGGGAGGATTTAATGTGACAGTAAACGTGTTTATTCACTGATGTTGCAGAGTACGTCAAGTGCTATGGTCATTAGTCTGTGAAAACTAATCTCTGGTTTTCGCTCCAGGACCAGCTTCTACGAAACTGTACCTTTCGCCCCACCTGACATTCCATCCATCCCTCATCATCCGCCACTAGTGTCTTTGGAAAGAGCGTCCCCCCTGTCACACCACTTCTACTCTCTCTAGTTCCCCAGGCCGGGACCCTTTGTCAAGTAGCAATGGGCTAAAGATAAATCTAACTATTCTATTGTCTAGTCTTGTTAATCTGGAATGACGACGTCCAGGTCTTGCAGGAATATGTTACTATTCCTTTTAGTATAAGTGCTTTAGATGCACAGTTTTGTCTCCTTGTCAATATAATTATGTATAAAAAGTGACGTCAGTGCATTTAGAAGACAGTGCGCTTTTTTCTTTTTCTTTCAGTTACATTTTTGGTCCACAGGTTTTGGTCAAGTCCTAAGTATTTAACGTCTTTTGTTCATGGAATATGGATGAAGTTAATTCGTAGGGGTGATTGGAGAACCCGGTGAGGTAGCCATGGTCCTTCTCAGCTAGTTCCCCGGTTATCGACTAGATGGCACTGTGATCCTCGTATTCTCAGCAGAATTATGGTTAATGATAGGATAGGATAAGTAATGATTGACGGAGCTATCCGATGGAGTGCTTGGTGGCTAGGTAAACGGGAGTGCGAGAGAGAAACCCTGTCGCGAAACCGCGAATCACAAATTCCACTTGGAAAGGGTTCGGATCGAACCCGGGCACCGGCGGTGGGAGGCGTGCAGTCTGATCAGCAGACCACGGGCCACTCCTCTGGCAGAAAAAACTTCGATGTTAAATACATCCGCTTCAGAGAATCGCCGTTAAAATCTTCGATGTTTTGAAAAAGTCGACATCAATGTCACATCTCTATTGAGCAAACCGCCCGTTTTCCACGCCTGGCTGCTGGGTGACAGGTCAATGAACAACGGTAATCAGATCTTACTTAAAACGAAGCTCTGTGCGTTTTCTGGGACTTCGGATTATACTGGAAATCCAGAAATGCTCGTAATGTGTTCAATAACCATTCAAGTTGCTTTTATAGGTCCTTAAGGAGCACGTAAAGTACTCCCTGTGATATGTGTATGTATTATTAAAAAGTAATGATAGTTTTTCTTAATATTGTATAAGAATACAAACAAAATACTTCGTTTCAATCGGTTTTGTTGCTAGTTTTTCATTAAAAAACATAAACTTTTTGGAAATTGTTATAGGATTATCCGGGATTCGCATTACCAAGCACCATTAGCCACCACAAGCATTTTCGCACCATTCCATCCTGATGCTGAATGCATCATGAGTTTTGTGGATCCGCTCAGGTGGCCCGGAGCATCAACTGATGTCGCTTCAGTGCCTCTGACCCTGAGATCTTAGGATTCGAGTCCCGACGGTGGCACCAATTACGTAGCTGAGTCGAATCCAGTCGTTGTCTCGAGAATTCTAGCACCCTGCAGCTCTGATCAGTAATTTTCCGTGGGTTTTCCGATCAACACCAGGCGAATGTCGGAGCAACACTCCACAAACGTGCCACGGACCGCGCGCGATATTGCCTTCCTCTTCCTTACTCCATCCTGATCCCTAACTTACACACTCTGACACCTACATGCACTATACTACCACACATGACGTGAGTCCAGATGGGACAAGAGCTTATCCTGAATGGGTTGGTGACTGTGGGGGAGATATCTGGAGAGGGAAAATCTCACACGCTGACGTGTAGATCGGCGTCGGAGTTCACCATCCACCGGGGGAAAAACACTTTCCGTGATAAAAACATGCACTACATTTACTGGACGAATGACCATAGCAGTGGACGCGCCTGCAAATACGAAATGATGAATCAATCACGAATTTGTGTGGGACCAAGCTGTTCTCGCTGCATTTGTCAGTCGTCTCGTTTTCCTATCATTCAATTGCTACATCATTCAAACCGACATCATAATCATGATCAAAAAGTTTCACCGTAGGCATGGCTGTACCTAAGAGACGAAGGAGATTAATGATAGAAGGGCCAAAAGGGAGATTTAAATATCTGAAGAAGTTTACACAGTACGTGAAAATAGTATTTAGGATATAGAAAATATTTTCGAAGAGAAAATATTTGTGTACTAATCAGTAAGAATTTGAATCTAATCAGTAAGGATACATACGTTTGCGATATCTGGTAATCCAGAGACTACTTCAGATTTTATTGGTAACATGGAGAGCTCTTCGAATTCATTTTAGGGGCCAAATGTTTCCAACTGAAAGGAAATTTTTTCCATTGCAATTAATACCTATTGAAGAAATTTTTAAACGAAGAAGTATAATTTCCTAACATAAAACTTATAATTTGAAGATTTTTTTTGAAAACTTAATGCATTTTTAACAGTTGCATATATTTTATATGAATAAAGAATCTTGAACACTTAAACAGAGACGAGGTACTGAAGTTGTTGCTCACTCTCCGTAATGTCAGAAATTTAAGAGCACATGCAACTGAGCGTCTAAAATGTATGTTTTTGGCAGTTTTGGATCTATAACCTGGCTTTTCCGTCCAGCTAACAGTGTCCCCTTTGTCTGGGCTTAGTTAAATTCCCATGCTTGGGGGTAAGAGCGACATGTGGCGAACATGCCTTATTCCCTTCATCGCAACCAGCAAGATCCGCTTGATGCCTGAGCTACTTTTTTCGACACACAGCTACAGAAACTGGGACGATTTTAAAGAAAAGCTTCAGATCGACCTCGATCGGGAACCTTACCCGGGACGACAGCACGGGAAGCTAGTACGCTGTCCATGAGGCGTCCTAGAGGCAGCTGTCAAGGTCTTATACTGGTGGCAGTGGCACGTGATGGCACCGTTGCATGCCACGAGCTTCTCTGCGCAACTAGCGTCGGGAAAGGGAACTATTAGTAAGCCCGCCGTTTTACAATAGGGATGGCATTGTCTCTGGAGGTGGGGTAATAAACTGCGTGGAGGGGCGATTTCGTCGTGGCACTCGTGCCACGGACTCCTGCTCGTGACATCCACCTTGACAACAATGGCCTAGTCGCAGTAGGAAAGGTGTGTAGTGGTGGCGGCAGCAGGGGGAGCGATGGCGTGGTTGGAAGGGGCGGGGAGGGAACGGGGTCAGTAGTGGCGCGCTGCCACAGCATAGAGCGCGCAAACGTTGGCGGGCACGGAGGGGGAAAGGGGGGCTACACTGCAGTGGGGGGGTGCTCCCCGGGGGGCGACGTTGCGCACGGAGTCCTCTTACTTAAATGCATATTACCCAACATCCGGCACCTCAGTACTTCCTAATTTTATTTATAATAATGCAGGAATTTAAGCTTAACATGCCAAAGTTCCCTCGATCTCCTTTAGGAACTTTATAATTATTTATGCCGACCTGACTGTCCGAGATGGCTAAGAGATTGTACGGTCCCTGCGCTTCGGTCCGAGGGGTCGTGGATTCGAGCCCCGCCTTGCGCTCGGTTGTTTGTCCCTTGTCTCTCACGTATGTGTTATCGCGGTGAGTCTAGCGTTCTGCTGACTCCAGATTAGGGCAGCCCGCAATATGTTGGTGTCTAGTGTACGGTCGATTATGGGTTCCTTCGGAACGTAAAGGGTAACCGGCTCTCGGCTGAATTAAATATCTTACAAAAGTATTAGTAATTAAAATTATGTATTAAAATTATATTACTATATAATTGTTTGAAATTACATGCTAGGTAATAAATATTGTGCAATGAAAGTGTACAGTAAAACCGGTGCAAAGCTTAACGTACGTAATGCGGAAATCTGTGTAATGTGAACATACATAAATCGTGGTCCCGCCAAACATTGATTCTACAGTAGTATTACATAGCATAATAGCGGGATATCGTGTAATACAAAAAAATCCTTGGTGCCTTGCATCTTTTACTGTGTTTATAATATGAAGACCTCGAGGCAATGACATGCTATGGCACAATACGTAAGTTTTCAGAAAATGGAAAATAAAGTTTGACATTGTGTTCTGTACATTGGGATAAATAACGTTAATTTATGAATTACACTGCCATCTTGTAGCGAATCTTTAAAATAAAACCTCAACATATGTGTGTGTGTGTGTGTGTATATATACACACACACACACACATATCCATGGGGCATCGAAAAACACCAACAACTCAATTTCATGAGAAATGTGGCATAGCATGTTATTGGCCCAAGGTCTCCCTATCAAGGCGAGCATCGCAATGCCGGAAGCCGGAAGGGCTGCGCGGCGCGGCGCGGCGCGCGCGTGCGGTGTCTGGGCGGCAGGGGGCGCCGCTTCGATCGGGCGGCGCGGCGCGGTCGTCGCCCCGCGGGGTCACGGCGCATGCGCAGACGGCGCGCCGCGGACGACGACCCCTCGCGTACGCGCACCCCCGCCCTCCACCCCCACCCCCTCCATCCTCCTCCGTCGGAGGGGCGGGCGAGCCGCGTCTCGGAGTAAAGGTTACAAGCTTCTACAGGGCGCCCACGCCAACGAGAAGATTGTTGCGTTTTGTCAATAAGGATGGGGTGGGAAATTTCGCAGAACGAATGCGAGCGTGGGCTTTCGCGGCCGGAGTCAGTTGCTATACTTGGCTTTTTATTTTTTGGCGCGTGGGGGCTTGTCTCCACAAAGGAATAACTCATGGTATTTTGTGTCATTCTCGGTCGTGCTGCTAGGAGTCGCATGCTCGACAGCACTGCTCGATACAGTTGCGATCGTGCGACTCCTATCTGCACGACCGAGAACGACACGAAATACTGTGAGATATTCCATCGTGAAGTCAAGCCCCCACGCGCCAAACAATAAAAACCTAAGTATACTTGACTGTCCGGGAGACGCCGCGTCCTAGGCACAGGTGCCAATGTTTCGGCCTTCCTCAGGGCAAAAAACCGAATGCTTGAGATGAAAATTCTTGCAATGTCTCAGAAAAGTTTGGGAAACCATATCACATGGGGACACGCCAATAGTTTCTCTTGAAGTGATGAAAAAAAAGTAGATATGAGAATACAAATGTATCAAAACCATAAGTAACAGTCCATTTCAAGTTCTTTTGTATGAAAACATTTTTTGCCCTGAGGAAGGTCGTAGAATGTCGGTCGAAACGTTGGCACCTGTGCCGTATACGCGGTGTCTTCTAGAAAACCAAGTAGCTATACACATAAGGAAGTTCATCGTGTGTCATTTGTCCCCTGATTGGTAGTCGGAAACTCATTATGCACTGATGTCATGGGAGGTCATGTTTTGTCGGGGTCAAAGAGATTTCGCGTACCTGCCGAACACCGGTGCATGATGGGTTGTGTAACCGTTCCCTTCGGCGGCGAAGACAAAACGCCTTAAAGAGTTCGTGTGCCTGGTTCGGGTGTCTGGTGTGAACTTGTAAACGGTCACCCGGACCCTGAACTCACGCTGAGTCTGTGAGGTATAGTCGAGAGCTGACTTGTTTCCTTGCGGGGAGCGGGGTGTAGTTGACATATTTAGTTTACTTATTCTCGTTTGCTGTATTAATTTTTGCCTATGGACACTTGGAATAAAATACTTGGGACAGCTAGTAATCGCGGACTAGGCGGGGGAAGGACAGCTTCCAAGAACACCGAGCGCGATCTTCAGCCTCATACTCAAGTCAGCTCCCGACTATAAGTACGGCGGCACTCAGGTCCTTAGCTTCAAGTGGAGGCAGTGAGTAGGCGATGCTAAGCGCCGAGTTGCCGGGTTCGCCCCCGTCACGCACCAGTTGGGCCCTTTGGGGGGGATTTAGGTGGGGTGGGGCGAAGGACGTTCTTCGGGATGCTCCGGACTCCACTTACAGCACTCCAGACGGGTACCATGACCCCCCTGCCAAGTTGCCTGGGTTCCGGCGGTACTCACGTCGATAGCACGAAGATGATGGAGTGAGGAGACGGGAAGGGGGCCCCAAGCAGCCCGGGCATTATTTCGGGTGGCCTCCTGTTGGGCACTTCGCTTTGTCGTGGCAGTGGCCCGATACTCAGGGCAAAGTGGAGGGACCGCATTGTGATTGGCGCATTCAAGCGTCCCCGGTACTGGCCTGGAAAGCTCTGAGCTTGCCGGGCGGTCAGACCCAGCCATTGTATGAGGTTTCCAAGAGGGATAACTGCGTTCCGTCGGGTTCCGGATACCAATACCCCAAAGCGTGTCGGCCGTGGGGAGTCAGAGGAAAAACTTAGGCTCCCACTGCGGGTGTTTATCCTCCCGGTGAAAATTAAAATGTGAGGGGCAGTATGTTATTTAGTATTAATGAAAGATGTATATCGTGAACAAGAACAGGAGTCTATTCCCATACAATACATACTTCGTGAAATCAACTGACCATCATACATGTCAAAAAACATGTACCTAGTAACTTCAACTGTCCAGTGCACCGGGGGAGCACAACAATATCGGGTTACGCCGTCGACGACTTCATTCAGTGACATCTCCATCTCATCACAGTAGCCCAGGATCCATTCCCGGCGGGAAAACACTGCTAGTAAAACAGTGACGTGTAGTATCTCCACGCCGTCACTTCCTTTTTCACAAGAAAATTTTCGTTGCTACTTGGCCAAAATTTGCACATTTCACTCATTTCTACGAATTATTTGTTTTTTGCAAATTTTAGTTGGAATGTATTTCAGCCGTCTTAGTCTCGTGCCAATAACTACGTTCGACTTCTGACGCTGACCGTGATGTGTTGATTTTTAGGATTGGCAGATGTGGACGGACAGGTTGCTCTAAGCCAGTGATGTCAAGTTCTTCTACTGGTGGCAGTGGCATGCTTCGTGGCACCGTAGCATGCCATGAGCTTCTCTGCGCAACTGGCGTCGGGAAAGGAAACTATTAGTAAACCCGCCGTTTTATAATAGGGATGGCGTTGTCTCTGGTGGCGGGGTGATAAACTGCGTGGAGGGGCGATTTCGTCGTGGCACGCATGCGACGGACTCCCGCTCGTGGCATCGACCTTAACAACACTGCTCTAAGCGAGCGCGTCGCTTTTCCCCCTCTCCTGTCTTCCTGCTTTCTGACTGTGGCGGCATTGTGATGTGACTGTGGGTAATTTTTCGACATTTTTCAAGATTCCACTCGGCACAACTCTGCGCATTACGAATTTAAAAAGTTTTGGCGTTCCTAAGTTTTTAAAAAATAAGAACTAAGAATTTGTCGAAAACCTATCCGATGCGAGATTATGACTGATTGACAGATTTACACCTCTACGTGATCTGTATTGGTGATTTACATGCAGCACGAAGTGTCTGCAGACTCTTTTGTAAACCCACTTCACTAGGTCACGTAAAAAGCATAAAACTTCCACATACTTAGTAGGCGACAAGAGTGTATCTTTAGAATACGTTCGCTTATCCACACCCTATTCCTTCGGCTGTTGAAATACAATTAAATATTTGCTGACAAAATAAGCGTTTCATAGTTAACTCCAGCGCGAGCCCACATGATAGCCTAAAGACATTTTCACCGTAAAAATTTACGTATTCCGAGCGTGACAGATATCTCAGATCAACATCTGTTCTTACTGCAGGCTACTACTGACTGGAGAGGTTTTAGGTTCGATACTTGACGATGGCGGTTTTCAGCCTCTGATAGGTAGTTTTCTGTGGTTTCTCTGATCAGTAACAGGCGAATGTGTAGCGGTGGCGATGGTGTAGCGGTTAGCGTAACGGACTGCTGTGCCCAAGTTGGCGGGTTCAAACCCGATCGAAGCCGTGGATTTTTTAGGGGCGAAAAAATCCTTCGTACGCCTTCCTTCGGAGAAGTAAAGCCAGCTGTCCCATGTTAGTAGATTTACTTGTATGTAAAAGATCCTCAAGCCTAAATGACGCCTCTGAGCTAAATTCAAATCGCCTGTTTCGTCGCCTCAGTAATACCTTCTTTCTCCGCTAAGTGGTGAAAGGAGAGTAGCGAAATTTGCGTGGTCAGACGGACCTCATGGCTTGAGTCTCACCATATAAAATAAGGCATTAATTCAATTCAATGTCGGGGCAGTATTCTAAGAGGCGTGTCTTCTTCATTCTTCACCTCACCTCTCCCTTTACACACACACACACACACAGACTTTTTCTTAGAAGCACTGCCACCAACACATGCCAGGGGACTAGTTATGAGCTTAGAGCTCGTCCCGGATGGACCGAAGCCCCACTGAGGGAGATACCCAGAGCGGGAAAGCCCTGCAAGCCAACGTGCGCCGGATCTCACCATCCAGCGGGAATTAATCAGCGCCACCTCCTGGGATAAAGTCCATAAATTCCATAACGCAAAAAGGGGTAGGAGGGGGGGTCTGAGGTAGCGTTACGCCGCATTACATACAGATAGGGAAGTGCATTACAGAGGTGGTGTCGAAATTTGCGTTACGTAATTTATGGACGGCCCCAAAGGACATTGAGTACAGTAGCGGGACCAATCACTACAGCAGTTAACGCCCCCGGACACAAACAGTGAACTGTTCGTGAGTATCCCCCTGCAATGAGACATTGCTGTACTATCCCCTGTGCTACCGCAGCGGTGAGGTTCCGCTACCCCTCAGCCCCCGCTATCCCCAGGCTGCCACCGCCCTACACCCCTCGCCCCGACGCACGCCCTCGCCCCCGCCCCCACCCCCCACCCCTCGCCACCGACCCCACCCCCACCCCTCGCCACCGACCCCACCCCCACCCCTCGCCACCGCCCCTCGCCCCGGCCCCCGCCCCTCGCCCCCGTCCTCACCCCTCGCCCCCGCCCCCACCACCGCTGCCACCCATCGCCCCCGCCACGCGTCCTTCAGGCGCCCCCGCGCCGCGCCGCCGCCGCCGCTGCTTCCGAGAACAGCCTCCCTCCGCCTCCGCCAGGGGCGCGCGCGTCGTTTTGCTCTCTCCACCTGATGCATCTTGCACTACCGCCTTCCTGTTCGTCGCCGATGGAACGGGGAATGTCCGAACAGCCGGTTAATGTTGTGAATGTAAGTCCAAGTAGGAACACCTTCGAAGCAATCTTCGGATTTGAACCTAAGGGAGAGTAAGATGTAGTTTCTTATTGCACGTATAGTGCTTATTAAAAGGGAATGTTTCGTTTTGTAAAGGCATTTTGTTTTACTTGTGGCTTGTGTTTCCTTTTTCTTTATTCAGTATAACTTTCCACTGATATTTACACACTTTTACACATATTTTGTTCACAAAGATTTCGTTTGTGTAAACGTATTCTAGGTGATCTCTTTTTTTTTTTTTTTTTTTTAATTTATTACTTCTCGTCCGACAATATTGTCTTTCGAGGGTTTTAAGATACAGAAATATAAATAGCTTGTTAGGATATGGTCATCCTTAAGTCACGGTTGGTTTCCTTACTATAATAATGGGGTTTTGATTACAGATCTTATTTTAAAGGATGATGTAATGGAGGATGGGAATATGGAAGCTGTCGGTTTACGGAGGTTTGAATTTATCTTTAGGGAATCTAGATAGGATTCGAGGGTTGTTGTAATTCCTTCCTAGGTTGAATATGGCTGAGCATGGAGCATTTGGGAGGTTATTGAAGAAATTGCTGGCGAGCTTATTTACAGTCTCCTTGAAATCAGGAATGTCTAGTTCCCGTCTGATTTGATGGTTGGGAATGAACCATGGCGCGTTGAGGGTTGTTCTTAGATACTTATTTTGTAGTCTACTAAGTCTATCGATAGTGCTTGATGCTGCGCCTCCCCATATTGGGCATGCGTATGTCATTGTAGGCAATATGACTTGTTTAAATACTAATAGACTGCATTCTAGTCTAAGAGGAGTGCGGCGATTTATAATCGATGATAAATTAAATATTTTACATTTAGTTTTGTCTATGACAGCATTTACTTGGGGTTTCCATGTGAGTCTTTTATCTAAGAGAACTCCGAGGTATTTTATCGGGGATGTTGACCAAGGGATTATAGTACCTTGGATTGCGACTTCAGGCGGATTTTTGGGCCGGCGGAGAGTGAAGATTTTGCAGTTGCTCTTACTTGGATTAATTCTAATTCTCCAATTTTGCGTCCATTCGACATAGTTATTGATGCTTTCTTGTAGGTGATCTTTAGCCACTAGTATGTCATAGTTTGTAGCATATATTGCTATATCATCAGCATATTGTGCTATCTTTGCGTCTCCTTCCGATGGGATGTCGTAGCAGTATATGTTATATAACGTAGGGGAAAGAGCTGATCCTTGCGGAACGCCTGCGTTGATTTGAAATGAGCTAGATGTTGCATTGTTGATTCGAACTATAAATTCTCTGTTGGAGATGAAGCTTGTTAAGATTTTGATTAGATAATTCGGAGTACCCAGAACATTTAATTTATACTCAAGGCCTCTATGCCATACTTTATCATAAGCATGGCTCATATCTAAGAAGGCAGAAGTTGTGTGTTCTTTACGGTGGAAGCCGTGAGCTATACCTTCCGTTAATCTTAGTAATTGGTGCGAGGTTGAATGATTAGGCTTGAAACCGAATTGAAAGGATGGAATTGCTTTTGAGGTTATAAGGAAGTGGTTGAGCCTGTTTAGAATTAACTTTTCAAAAATTTTAGAAAGGGTGGGGAGAAGGCTTATGGGACGGTAATTTTCAGCGACTTTAGGATCTTTGTGAGGTTTAAGTACCGGTAGGACTACTGCCTTCTTCCACTTTCCGGGGAAGTAATTGAGACGTAGAGCAGCGTTGAAGATCGCTGTTATAGCTGTAATTACTTTTTTATCTAACATTTTGATGCTTAGGTTGCTGATGCCATCTATACCTGGGGATTTTCTGACTTTCAAGTGTTTAATTATATTTAAGGTTTCCGAAGGTGATATGAATTTAGTTGCTGCATCAACTGTGGTTTTCTCTTGTTTTAAGTAGTCCTCTATTTGCCTGTTGAATGCGAGGTTTGTAACTGGGTGGGGTTGGAAAGTATTTTCCAGAAGTCGGGCAATTGCGTTTGCCTTCTCTTCGTCTGAGAAAGCCAATGAGGATCCTGATTTTAATGGAGGAATTGTGGCTTTGGTTCGTAACAGTCGTTTTACCGTACACCATAAATGTCTTGAGTTCGGATGTATTTCAGATAAATAAGTTTTATAGTTATTATATCTAAAATGGTCAAGTCGTTGCTTAATTATCCTTGTGAGTTTGTTCAGTTTCTGTTTGATGTCCTTTCTTCTTGTAATCTGCCAGTATCTTCTCAGGTTATTTTTAGATTTAATTAAGTTTAATATTTTAAACGGGATAGGTTTTGGTTTAAAGGTGGGCAGCATTATCGTTGATTGTTTTACCGCTGAAATTATGGATTTGGTGAGATTGTCAATCTCAGTATCAATTTCTTGGGAGTTTGAGAGGTTTTGAGGAAATTTATAGTTGGTACTCATCAGGTTGGAGAATTTATCCCAGTTTGTAATACCTCTATGGATTGAACCAGAATTTAAGGACATCTGTGGAGAAAGTGATATGATCACCGGACTGTGGTCGGAGTCTAGTTCTGGTATAACACTCTGATGAAGCGGGAAGTTTATATTCTTTGTCAGGGTGATATCGAGAATGTCTGGGATGATATTTGTGTTTGAAGGATATCTTGTTGGTTCATTGGGACCAGTTATTTCCACGTTGTTGGAAACTGCAAAATCATATAGTTTTTTGCCTTGAAATGTCGTAGTGTTACATCCCCATACGCTGTTTTTACAATTTAAATCCCCCATTAGGATGGTGGGATGATTATTTTTGAAAATTTCGTGAAGAGCGTTTTGAGGAAACGCCTTGTTCGGAGGTTTGTAGGCAGCTATGATTTGGACGGGATGATTGTTTAATTTAATTTTAACTCCAACAGATTCTAAGTTGGCTGAGGAAGGAGTGGGGATTTGTTCTTGTTTAACTTGCTTATTAATTAATATAGCTACTCCCCCTGAAGCTCCATGAGGTGATAATCTATCGAAGCGATAGCACTGGAACCCTGGAATGTTAAATCTTTCACCAGGGATTAAGTGAGTTTCCGAGATGCAGGCAATAATGACATTGTGCTGACGTAAGAAAATTCTGAATGTGTTTTCTTGGCGTTTAAGGCCGTTTGCATTCCAGTTGAGGATATTGCCTTTTCCGAGATTTTTATCCATTGTAAGACATTGTTCTCACCATTCCCTCAACCATTTTTTGTATTTGAGGAACTATAGCTGTTACAACTTGTGAAACTATATTGGAGATAATACTTGACCAATCTAATGGTGGTGCCCTACTTGAAGATTGGATTGCTTCACGATAAGAGCGACGAGGGAGAGATGGGAAACCTCTTTTATAATTTTGAGGGTCATTTATGTTAGGGGCCATTTTGGGGGATATATGGCTATTTGAATTATTGGAACGTTCTTTAGGAGAGGGCATTGTCTTCTCTTTGACGTATGTTTTATAGTATTTACAGCCGCGGTAATTAGCGGCATGGTATTCATTACAGTTAACACATTGGGGGAGAGAATCTCTAGTTTTTCCACAATCTTTATAGTGGTGATTACCTACACATTTCACACATCTCGGAGGGAAACCGCAGTTGGCTTGAGAATGGCCGTACCTTTGACATTTTTTGCACATTACTATTCTAGCATTAAATCTTTGCTCTACTCTAATTACACTATACAAAAATTTGTTAAGGGCGAAAATTTTTCTTGCTTCACTATTGTTGGTTAGTTCTACAGCACAATGTGAATGGGTTTTCTCTCTTTGTTGTATAATCGACTAACTTTTGTAACAGGATATTTAAGCCGTAAAAGTTCGGCCTCGATGGCTTCCTCGAGTAGCTAGTGGGAATATCTTTGATGACAACTGACAAAGGTTTAACCGTAGGGTCCCTGAAAGAGTAATAAGCGATATTTTCTTCATCGCAAAACTTCTATAATTTCTAAAGTCTTCTATGTCACTAAACATCACTTTCACTGAGTTCTTAACGTTTTTGGTAGAGAATCTTTTTGAGCAATATTTTTTATGTCTTGAATCATTTTTTCAAAGTTGTCAACTTCATGGACAAATATTGGGGGGATTTTGATGATGTTTTGTTCTGGTTCACTTAATACGACTGTCTCGCGCACTGGAGACTCGATAGCAGAGTTTTCCAGGGCTTTATACCGGGAAGATACTGGCACGTTGTATTGGATTGTACTTTCTTCCGAATGGTATATTTTACGTTTTTTACTGTCAGCACCAAAATTTGAATGCACTTCACTTACTTGTTTTGATTGCTGTAGCTGTAGTTGATCTGAGGAGATACCTTGACCCTGGGCAAAGGTGTCCATGGCGACGGGGGCGGCCTCGCCACTCAGTTGAGGGTTGGGGAGAACGGCTGCCAACGGCTGCGGTAGCTGTTGTGTCAGTTGCCATTGCTGGTGTTGAAGCTCGGCCAGTTGTTGTTGGAGGCAGTTTTGTTGTTGAATTAACTGCTCTATTTGCATATTACGCGCTAGTTGTTCTTCGGTAGCGGCAGGGTTGGGTATGGTCGACATGTTGCGTAGTTGCGATGGCCGAAGCCGTCGCGTACTACGAAACTGCTTGCTCTGTTGATTTTAGTTTCACTGACACTTGCGAAGCACTATTTAAATCAACACTTTTAAACAATTTGTTGCATAGAAAGTGAGGCACACTGAGAATAGTATACTGGTAGTCTAAACCGTTATCACAGAAAGCGAAACCTTAGCTGATAAGCCTGCGGGACAACGTTCGCGGAGCGATGTTGACCGTGCCGTGGTCGGCGAAGGAATGTGGTAGGTGATCTCAATTTCCATTCACAGATAACTTAATAAAACAAGTGCCAACAATGTACTTTCTCAGTTGACTAATCGCTTCGCAGTTCTGGATTTGCGCCGTTTTTTCATGGAATAGTGATTGCGGGCGCATCAGTCACTAAAGTCATTAGTCCGACCTAACTGACGGTTAGCGGGCATTTCCCCAACCAGGTATATCCCACCAGCGGGGCACCGCCCCAGCCTGGACAAGCTCTGAGCCCCCGACCGGTCTCCGGCATGTGTGGTAGTGTAGTGCATGTTACAGTGTGTGTAAGGGATATGATAGGACGAGGAAGATGAAGGAAAGTTCGCGCGCGGTCCGTGACCCGTTTGTTAAGGTACTGCTCCGGCATTCGCCTGGTGTTAATCAGAGAAACCACGTAAAACTACCTATCAGAGCAGCCGGTCGCTAAAATTCTCCTTCAGACAACGATTGAATCCGACCCAGCTATATAGCTTAAAGTCGAAAATCCTGCCAGCATGGGAAGCATAACCCTAGAACAGGGCCGTCAAACGGAGCACGTACGTGCTCGGAGCGCAAGCGCGCTCCGCTAGGGCACGCAGGGCCCGCGGCCGAGGGACGCTCGCGCTCCGATTTCTCAGGGATGCACAGTACGCAGTCGTGGCGGGGCGCAAGAAGACGTATAAAAAGTTAGCTCAAGTGGGCTCTTATATACTGCAAAATGTACATCAACTTGTGCTCTCCAAATGATTTTTAAAACGTTTGTATTATTTTAAAATGTTTTTAGGAAAGTTTTCATAAATGCAATTTTGTATTAGGTAAAAGTGTTTAAAACTTAGTGTATTTTAATATTACATAATGTATCCGATTTTACATACTTATTATATATTTTTACTGTTTTCATTACATATTTATGAACGTTTTTTCACGTTTTTTGACTTTCTACATATTTTTCCGGACTCTATTCATCATTATTCTATAATTTTTAAGTGCGTTTATTGCGTTCATTTTCACACGAAAGATATGCACATCGTATTTCTTTAAATGTTTATTTTCAATAATAGTGTCAGTGCTTTTATGAAATTATGATATACAATAGTTATCTTGATTTAATATATATTTTGATTTATATTTATTTTCTCACAAATATTCATTAGAATTAATGATTCTCTTATATTGCTTTCTCTAACACGAAAGAAGAAACGTGCGTTAATTACTTCCGTGGGTGTAATGATCAATGCTTGTATGACTGCAGTTTTTATTTACATTCAATTTCCACTTAAAGTTCGTAAAAATTAATAAATGTCTCTTTATGATATACCAACCGGTGTGTTTCACCCAACTCGCCACATTCGCACGATGTTTTCTCACCCCTGCTTCCCGCCTGTAACTCGAGTGACTTCGCTAAGCTGATATCGCCCGCGTGCCCCAAACCTTTGCGAAGGCCATTGGCGTGCTCGATCGTCTGACGGCCCTGCCCTAGAACCTCCGGTCAGAGGTACTACAGTGACATCAGTTCATGCACTGAGCCATCTCTCCAGGTGATTGGCGCCGAGGGTGTGGCTTTCAGCCTTTTTTCTCCTGATTTTTTCTAGAACAACCGTGAGCCTCTGCCGCGCATGGTTTTGAATCGCATTGTTATGCCGAAAATATTCTCGCGAACACACAACACGCCTCAGACTCGGACAAGCACGTTACTTAAAACCAACAGCGCTCATGAGGATGCGAACATTTGCCGAATGACGTCTGAAATAACCTGTTCATTCCAGCAACCGACTGCCTTATTTGCGATTTAACCGGCTTCTCGTAACATTAATCACATAGCGTAACCAACTTAAACCGTAACATTAGTAGCAACTCCTGAACAATGTTTCGAGTTTTCCTATTGTGTAAACATAACATTTTAAAATTTAATTTCCGATTACGCGCATCAACGAAATTACTTTCATTTGAATTTTTACTCAACATTTACAGAAGATTTAATGTTAAATAATTAGAACGTGAATATTCTTGAGTGGAAAAAATGCAAGTAACGAATAAACACCGCGTCTATCATCGGTCTTAATTTTGTCGTTTGCACAGGATCATTTGTCATGGTCAAGAGAATTTGCCTTGGAGCAAATCAACTAGTGCTTACGGATTATGATAAGCAAAGTTAGTATTAAAATCCCCACAAATAAAAACTGATGCTATGCTAATTTTTAGATAACAATGCAATGTTAACAGAACTCGACGTTTCAGCCGAGCTTCGTTAATGAAATCTATATTTTGACCTCTTCATTGGTTAGCAAAAATGTAAGTTGCGACGACAATTGTATTTTCTAAAGAAATATGACTCAAGACACAAACGTATGCCTGCACCACATTTCTATTTATTTGTTCATTACTTACATCGTCTTATATGTTTTCTTTTTCAATTTAGAGCCTTTCCCCTGCCTAGGGCTCTTTTACCGTGCGTGTCCGGCGCTCTGAATGAACATGGTAGTTTCGTTATCGTACGTATACTTTGTATTGAAAACAAATGTTTCGTTTCGTAAATGCGTTTTGTTTTATTTATAGCTTGTATATTCTTTTTCCATTTGTTCTTCATAACATTCCGTAGATATTTACGTAGTTTCACATATATTTTGTGATAAAGATTTCAAATTTCATAGATTTAAACTTATTCTCAGTAACCACAAATTTACGTTCAACGAATAAACAAAATAGTAATAATGAAACATATACGAAGCAAGACAATTGCAAATAATTGATTTTTTAAGGACAAATAAAGATATTGAAATGTTCAGGTCGTGCTTTCTAAGTATTTTGCTGTATCTCTGCATTAATAAAATCATTGTTAAAAAATTCTATTTAATTTTGATATATCGGAATCTCTGATATAGTGAACCAAAAATGTTAGTCCCCAGAAGTTCACAATAACCGGAGATGACTGTAATCGTAAAACGAATAAACATTGCCTCGCTGCAGGGGCATCGCCCCAAACAGGCTGTGCCACTCGGAGCGGCTGCCCGTTCGCAGTATTCTTGAGTGTCGAATTACGTGGCTCAGGCAAAAGATGGCGCGCGAAGCAAATTGGATGAAGCTCTAGTTGCCTTCCCCGCAGCCCTTAAGCATTAAGCCAAGGCGTCAGCTTTCAGTCCTCACGACGGAAGGGTCAAACTGCAAACAAAAATGTATTACGGCAAAGGTGGCTCAGGGGCATCAATTGATGTCTCTGCGGTGCCTCTCACCGGGAGGTCCTAGGTACGAGTCCCGACGGTGGCAGGATTCTCGACACCGGCTTGATTACTAGGTCGAATTCAGTCGCTGGTCTGGAGGCTTAAGGGGCCGGCTGTTCTGATCCTTAGTTTTATGTGGTTTATCCGATCAACACCAGGCGAATGCCGGAGCAGCACTCTACAGTCGGGCCACGGACCGCGCGCCATCTTTCCTTCCTCTTTCTTGTCGTATCATCACCCCTTACAAACACGCTTCCACTAACATGCATTGTACAGCCAGATATGTCGGGAGACCAGTCGGGAGCTTAAGAGGTTCTCCCGGTTGGTGCGGTGCCCCGCTGGTGGGATATACTTGGTTGGACTACAGGTAGGTAGATACCGGAACTCACCATCCAGTGGGGAAAGATGTCCGCCACAGGCTGAGCAGAACACATGCACTACACTTACAGGACTAATTACCTTAACCGTTGACGCGCCCCACTATAGTCTGCATAAAACATTTGGAAACAATGACGATTCGAGTATCTGTGGCCAAGAAAGCAGTGGTGCTACAATAGCAGATATTTCTTCACTCTATTTGTAACTTTTGCAATTTAGAAAATTCATGTAGTTCTGCAGAAATGAAAACTGTGCCGTTTTAAAGCGCCCTTTGCACTAACCGAGGAAGTGTCCTAATCCAAAAATTTGGAGCCATTTGTTGAGAAAAATTTGAAAGTATAGTGGGAAGTTTTATGCACTGTGCCACCAAAATTCAAAATATCCGTTTCAATCTTATAGAACCTCTAATTCCTTTAAATAAATTTTGGAAAAAATCATCTGAACGGTTTAGCTGATAGAGTTGACCATCCACACACACGAATGGGTAGACAGACGTTTTGTCGAAGTCTATTGTTTGGTATCAAGGACCCGCAAAACGTGGATTCTGATTACAGGTGTTAGAGAAAACTAGTTTCTACATAGAAAAAGTTTTATTCACTTTTTCGTTATAAGTGCCTAAAGATACGAGATTCTCTGCCGAAAAATCGGCTTTTTTTGTCGCAGCATTGTTTTCTACGTACATAGTAAGCGAGGAAGTAAAAATTGAGAACCTCAACAGAAAGTGCTGTACTTGAAAGGCGCAAAAATCTATTAAATGAATTGGCTGATTCGTATTTGTCACAGGATTTCTTTCAACGTATTTACCTTTTTATCTTACAGAAGTGTATGGACAAATAAGTAACGTAATTTTCATTAACTATACCAAAAGGTATTCTTGGATTCTCATATGATGGTGAAAAGATTGAATCATCCTCCGAGATCAGCATGACTGTGAGACCACCCAAAGAGTTATTTTGCGATAACCAACTTTATGGCTACGTGGTTCTTGGTTATTTCAGCACTTGCTTTAGGAATGTCGAGTACAATCCTCCAGCAGGTAACCAAGCAAACAAGGAAGCGACGATGGAGCGGAAAGGTTATTTTTATTGCTCGAGCTTTTCCTCCTTACTCGATTTCCTCCTCTCGCGCGGTCGCTAAACTCGACTCTGCGGGAACTCTCTTGAAAAACACAGCTTTTTGTAGTTTGCAGATGCCTAGTAGATTTACAAACCAAAGATGTTAAGTTTAATTCCACCCAGTTAGAAATGTATTTCAAACTATAGGCCTGCAGCAGTGAAGATGCTTCAGAACAAAAACACATTAATTAGCAAACAAATTAGTAAACAAAAACACATTAGCATAGATGAGACAAAAAAAGTATCACGGAAAGTGCTCTAGAACTACAAAAGAATACTCTTGGGTAACGAATTAAATATTTTTACAAAATGTCTTCACGAATACTACAATTACATACTAGACTATGCATATAGTATAGTACATAGGTATTTACGTTCAAACATGTCAATTTATTTGCTGTTCTGAAACGCAAACATGTGAATGGGTGGCAAATATTTGGTGGCGGTCGGTCTCTTCCTTCGTACCTTTCTGTCCCATGACGGCCAGCTGTGCCATCAGTAAACACACTGCGTACTAGCGCTCAGTCGGCATTCGCAGAATGAGAATAGGTGGAATAACAAACAAATAATTGAAGCGTTTTGCTTCGTGGAGATCCAAGTGCCGAGAACTACGAGTAACTTTCTAGCAACGAGGTAAAAAGAATAGAGAACCAGTTTTGGAGGTAGACCCAGCGCTATCTGTTGGATTTTTTTGCAAGAAATACGGCTTTCAGTTGTCCACCACGATCCTTTGGCAAATCATTGCCTTGGGCGCATAGAACCATTTAAAATTTTCAGCTCAAAAAAACCTAATTTTGGCTCTGAAGACTATTATGAACCTAAGCGCTTCAGCAATTTTTCAGTCAAAATAGAAACAGTTTGCTTTTATTTTCTCGTATACGTACGTATATACGTAGTACAGAGAAAGTTATGTAATGCTGTGGAAAATCAATTTCGAAATTTTAACGAAAATGTGTTTTAGTTTCCCTTAACACTGAAAAACTGTATTTTTCCAAAACGTCCGTCTGTGAAAAACACTAGGGCCTAACCTATTTATAGGACTTTTGCCAAAATGAATATCGAAAGCTGAAAAATTCGATAGGATCTATGTGTGGTCCTACATTTGCGGAGGGGTGTTAAATCAACCATAGTCGTAGTTTTACAAGCAAAAAACAGCTACCAGCATTCATATTGTTGTGTGATCCTGAAAGAACGTTTACGTCGCAAATGAGTGAAAATCGGTGATTATACCAAAACCTCCGATCTCAAGCTTTATAGATCACAAAAAATCGACATCGTTCACAATAAAAAATATGATTTTCTCATATTCGTTACGTACCGCCATAGTTGGCTGCTTGGGAATTTTATCAAACTACATCAAATATATTTTGTGATGTTTCTGATGTCAATGTCATTTGAATTTTCAGAATTTTTTAAAGAAAAGGCATTTAGAAAATTTACGATTTGAAATGAAATTTCATGTCGACTATTTTACCATTTTTTTCAAACACAGGATAAACATGACCGACGACGTGCAAAAAATTATGAACTATGGGCATTCATGAGACATCCCTACTGCATAAACTACGCTGAATCTCGCAACAGAAGTATGACAACATCTCTTGGAAGACGCGATGCATGCCTGGGGGAGAATGTTCCAACTGCAAACATGTTGACCGCAATGCCTCATATGTATTATCGTCGCCGAACTGACGTTGCGCTCGCTAGGTTGCGTCTGTTGCTCCTAAGGGATAGCTGGGGAGACTGCGAGAAAGAAAGAGAAATGCGCCTCATTTAAAGAAACACGCGAAAGCTCTCAGGGCTCTGCTGTATCCCTCTCCCCTTGTGTATTCGCTATTACCTTAAAGAACGGCGGTTCCCTCCAGGGGCTCGCCAAATAGTTATCTATGATACGAGTGGTAAAAGTGACATTTTATTTCGCGAATAGGACATGTTGCGACGCAAGGCGGATATGCTGAGTGGCGCGATCCAAAGAGTAAAATAAAATCAATTTTCCCACGTATGTCATACTGTTTTTTTTAGAAATACTTTACTAACTTTCCTTTCATTTTAATTCAAGAAAACTCTTTGTCTCACTTAATTGGGTTTCATATTACACTGAGAATAGTTGTAGCTAATGAAACGATTTTTGTTGTTGCATTCACAGTTTTATCTGTACTTTTGAGCAGCGTCTCACTTTTAGCACTTTGTTAACTAGTAGTGCTAAAACACATTATTTTATCGCCCTAAGCAATGCGTACTTATTACTATTTATTCTACAATGTCTCTCCGAATGAACGCATTTCAGTCTTTTTTTTTTGTAAAATTACAATTTTTGAAAATTTGTACGTGACCGTACCTTGAAATCTGTCTTTAAGAAACATATTTCATTATTGGAAAACATCCAAAAATAAAATTTAATCAAAAGCGATGGAGTCATTTGTTTGAAAATTTGGAAAATGTCTCAGGGGCTTCATGTAAAGTATCCACCAAAATTGAAATATCGGTTTGAAATTCCAGGCGTCGCGACATCAGCTAGATCGATTTGCGAAAAATTCAATTTTGGAGAAACTCGGCTGAACGGTTTAGCTGCTAGCGATGTTCACAGACGGACGGACAGACAGACGCTTTGTCGTCATTCAATTTTTCGGTATCGAGGACCCCCATAACATGGATTCTAGCTTCACCACGTGTTAGAGAATTTTTTGTCTAAATTTGGCAACTGGATTTATCCACTTTTTTGTTACCAGGGCCCTGTAATAATGTTTATCTGCCGAACATTCTCAGTTGTTTTTTTTCGCGCAGCATTACATTAATTCTTTTTACTGCGTAAGTGATAGAGAGAAAGTAAAACTTGAACTTTTAGCACGTTATGCATATCCTGAAAGAGACGCTTTTGTTAATGACTGTCTAAAAACTATGATGGAATGTAGGAATTTCGCACTGTTGTTTGGCAGGTACACAAAATATGTTTGCGTCAGAACATGAGCCAGTGCTAGTTGAGTTTCCTAAGAAACAAGGGCAAATGTCACAAGTGTAACATTGTTACATGAGAATCTCCTCCTCTTGTTCATTGTGATCATCTTAGATTCAGAATGTGATCATTAGACATCGGATGTTTAGGGAAATGCCTATTTTTTCTAGCGAACTTATTTAAGGGCTGATAATATATGTGTACGAATCATGACAAATGATGACATATGACAAAGTTTTATAACGCTTATTTTTGCTTATTTTAGCATAAATGTCTTTTTTTGCATAAATGCCTTTTCTTTAGAATTATTGCAAGTTTTTGCCCTTTATGTATTATTTTTATATACAATGCTAAGATATCAAAAAATCGGCCATGGTCCAATCTGACCATTCATTACGAAACCTTCAATTCATGTATACAAATGTATTTTGAAATACGAGAGAATTCCTGAAAGTATGCCAACATATTCTCCATTTCCCTATTTCATAAATACTAGCCATGTTCTGAGAAAATGGTCGATACATTCTGAGAAAATGGTCAATACACCCAGGGCACCTTTTGAGTGGAAATAAATGTAAATTCCCAGAAGGTTTCAGTGTTGCTAATATTGGACTTCTAAAATATATGCCAGACACATCAGTAGGTGTTAAGAAATCCTTCACTGTATTGAAACTGATGTTGTCTCCTAATCGTCGCAGATTTGAAATTGCAATCCTTGAAAAGTTACTGGTAATATATTGGAATGGAAACTATTAAGAATAAAATGTAGAAGTGTTGTAAATATGTATGGAGTTTTACAAATAATTTTTAATTTTGTTGTGAATGTAATTTATGACCGTGCATTTTTTCTCCTTATTCTTGACATTTTCAGTGCTTTCTTAGACGCCTAAAAGACGATTTTTTAGTGCCTCAACATCCGATGTCTAGCAGGTTTAAACGCCATGAGGGTCAAAAGTGGTACTCAACAGATCTGGTTTCGTACGTGTGAGGGTCGTATGAGACTCTCATTGACTTTTTGTTTCTCAGGCCTTGAGAGACGGATTAGTCCCTCACTTTCTATTACTTGCAGGGCTTTTCTGAAATTATAATACGCTCTCAAACACATCTCAACTTCTAACATTTAATTATATGTTTTATTTTTCATTTTTTCGATGTTTTTATAATCCAAGCTATGAAAGCAAAAAAAGGTTATAAATTACTGCTTGAGTTAAAACAACTATTAACAAATAACATTAAAACCGAGATTAATTTATTAATTTATGATGTTAGGTTTCATATAATGAAATAAGTAAATAATTTGTAAAAATAGAAAGAAAATAGAGAAATAGAAAAATAATAAAGAAAAATATTCCATAAATTGGTCAAAAAGGGCTGTGACACTACAGAATCAAAAACCCAAAAAATTTCGTCCAATCTGCTAGAGATCATCTTTGACCGCCTTTGATGTCTCAGAATATTGTAGCAATTGCTGTTCTGAGACCTAGTGAACACAGAAAGCGAGATGGAAGAAATGCTCACCGCGAGTGAGCGCTGGTTTGTTGCCGGAAGGGCGCCGTGCGTAACGAGTGTGTGGCGTGCGGGGCGGGGGGGGGAGGGCGCCGCCGATCGAGCAGCGATTTCCCCCACTCCCACCCCTCCGGACTCGCGTGCTACCGCGACATGCAGCGCCGCGCGGCGGCCGCAAAGACAAATTACGCTGAACACGCGAAAATGTATACGCGCGCCGAAGAAATATATGTTTAGAGTATTGTGAGATAAACTGAACACTGCGTGGAATGGCGTGCTAATCAGAGTGATCGGACTGGCGTGTACCCGTGTAAGGGAATGCAGTTCTTTCGCAGCACGCGTGTGACTGTTCCCGGATTTGCTCCAGTGAAGTACGTGCACGTTTTTATCCGATGAACTGAAGTGACTACGGATTCAGTTTCAAATAATGTCGTGATTAGTTTCTGAAGGAATATTGGAGAATATTTTGGAGAGTTTTACGTGTTTATAAATGTTCTGAGTACGTTTGTAATTATTTATGCACCAAGAGCGACATAAGGGTTCTAATGATCGAGCAGCGCCAAAATGCCCACAGATCTTTTGCCCGCGTCCTTTTTGTCACCCGAGTTCACTAGAACCAGTTAACGCCCGTGGTACATACATAATTTTATTTTTTACCTAATTTTATTGATTCGGATTTACTTCTTTACTAATTAACTAGATGTTAACTTTACTCGGTTTGTCTTTTTATATTTCTCTCCAATAATGCCTTTCATAATTTCCCCATAAGAGAACATGTGGCATCATTGAACTGTTTTCATATTTTCCTCGTAATCACGATCCTTTCGGTCCAGGCAAGTATATCGAGCTTCTTATCGAAGGCAATAAGAAGCTATAACGTATCAATTAAAAAATAAAAGTAATTATTGGACTGTTCTAGGCAACGAAGTATGGTGAGCGATTTGAATTTAAGAATAACTTGAAAAATGCTTTATTGCATGTATTGATGTAATGGCGAATTCATTAAATAAGCTAAATAATTTACTTACATTGCCTGCGTAGTTATTAATTATTTCATACTTTTGAAATATTTCGCATCGTACTTTTTTGTTTAATAATAAACATATTTTTATATTGTATATTATTCATGTAATCCATATATACTATAGAATATTATTGTTTAAATAATTACATAATTCAAACATAAATATTTAAATAAATTTTGCCAAATAAAGGAAGGTAAACGAAAGCTCTAGGCCATGTCCCCCCCCCGGATAAGCCAGTGCTTCAGTTCTCTCTCTCTCTCTCACACACACACCTCTCACCCATACTCTCTCTTCTGCTCTCCTATCCTCCTCTGTGCGCTTTGTCTATCTCTCTCGTCTCTCTCTCCTCTCTCGCCCTCTCATCCATCTTTTTGTTTCGTAAATTTTTGTGATCAATAGACCGTAACCAGAGAGAATGAAACCTCGTTAGTCTGTACCAGAACTGCCTTGAGTTCTCACATATTACACGAATATAAAGAATGACAAATTTGAAAACTATTGGCAAGTTTGAATGCGTCTAATGACATTTGAATGTATCATTTTTAAAGCTGAAAAGTACATGGTGTACATCAAATTGATATTCATGGCGCTAAAAGTGTGAAAATATAGTACCTCAAACCCATTTCAATATCTAAACGTTTAAAGTTATTCTTCCGTCTCGAGTAGAGAGAAGGAATACGTATTTTATTTTTTGTGCTTGGCGTACAGAAAAGTCGAGAAATAAAAAAAGTTATTTTACTAAAATAACTGCCACAAAATTTACTATCTTGTTCACGACGGGGGGGAGCTGTTACCAAGTTGTGAGAAAATGTACCCAGACGAGAACAAAGGGGTTGTTTTAATAAATTACGTATTTGCATAGAAAGCAGGAAAAGTTCTTCCCTCGTCGAGAACTAACCGGAGTTGCCAGAATTTTAAGGTTTCCCTCAGGAAGCAATGTAATTAATTCATTAATGAAAAAGTACGCGAGCGTTCTGGGATTTGCTCAAACGCTCTTTAAGAAGAGACAATTCCGTTAAAATAATCTTCTTCTTCACTTTAAGGAGTAGGCACATGTGCCTGTTCCGTCTTCACAATATTTTCATTATGATGATTATTATTATTGCCACCTATTCTTAGGTATTCCGACATCTCTTTTTCCAGTGAGTCGACAGAGCATTGTCAAATGGGGGATTCTATTGGCGTCTATTCTTTGTCTCCATAAATCTTTATAATTTGTAGTTCATCATTTAGGTTATAAATGCCTAGATCTTTTCGGATATCTTCATTACTTATGAGATCTCGTTTGGTGCAGACATCAACTTTCCCGAGGAATCTCATTTCAGCTGCTTGGATTTTGCCTTTGTTCTCTCTTTAGTGATCCACGACTCACTGCCATACAAAAGAACAGGGACATCCATTGTCTTGTAAAATTTTATTTTTGTATCTTTTCGTGTTTTATTATGGAGCGTTCTATTTATTATCCCGCATACTGATTGAAATCTATTGACTTTATTTTCAATATTCCTATCAGCGTCATAACTTATTTCACATTCAAGATAGTTAATGTGAGAAACTTATTCTACGGGAGTATCATCGATAGTTATTTTCGAGAGGATGGGGCGTTTTCCATAGTGGGCCATGACTTTAGTTTTCCTCTTGGAGATTCTAAGATTATATTCTTGTTCTCCAAGTTTATTTAGCTTGTATAATGCTCGTTGTAGATTTTCATCAGTTTCTTCTAGAATTATTACGTCATCAGCATACAACAGCACATTTAAAAATTTATTTCTGCTATACTTTTTAGGCGAGTGTTAATTATTTTTGCATACTCTTTGTAAGCTGCATTTAGAAGGCTAATACCCCTGTAGTTCTCGCATTTACTTCTCTGGCCCTTTTAAACAGAGATATGACTTGTGATGTTTTCCATGAGTTCGGTATTTTGCAGCTTCGCCAGCATTCATTGCATAGATGCAATAGTCTGAATGCACACAGAGTACCTGCGTATTTAAGAAGTTCCGCATTAATACAGCTAGGCCACATGCTTTTCTGTTTTTCACACTTTTTAATGCTGCGTGTAGTTCCTCCAAAGTTACAGAATCAACAGCTGTATTATAGCCAGTTAAAATAATATGAATCGTAATTAGTGTTTTCTGCCCACCTCGGAGGGGCACAGACGTCGCGGAACGTCGGAGTGCGCGAAGGTGCTGCTGGTTCGACTGCCGCCTAAGGCCACGTGGTTATCGCTTGATTGATTAGTGGTTCCGCTCGCGTTAACTGCGATGGTCATTAGTCTCGTAAGTGTAGCGCAAGCTTTTGTCCTTGGGAGGTGTCCTTGGGTGGGGCTAGTTGGTGAGATCCGGCCCCGACCTGCCGTCGGCTAGCGAGGTTTTCCCCAACCAGGTACCTCCCACCAGAGGGGCATCGCCCCATCCGGCTCATGCTGTATGCCCCTCGACCAGCATACTGGCATGTGGCTGTTCAAGTCATTGCACAATTGTAAAAGGAAATTTACTTCTGAAGTTTTAATCGCTCATTCCATTTGGACAACTTGATTTTGGGTTGGTGCAAGCGACGTAACCAGCCTACGCTAAAAATATCAATCTTTGTTGAACAATAAGTTCATTTAATCCGACTGCAGCAGAAAGTTAACAAAATGTATTAATTATATTTCAAACAGTTAATATAAATTAAAAATAAGAATTAATGATCCAACGATACAGAGTCGGTAACATCATTATTCTCCTATGATATCAGAAAATTGGGGTCGGATGTAGACATTCATTTGTGTGTGCGAGAATGGAGGAGAATTCCTATTCTTGCTTAACAAGTTTTTTTTGTACACGGATGTTTTGGAGGTTATTGATCAAACCCCCTTCTCCTCTCTTCGACTTGGTGAGCTCCTGATAACATGCAGCCTTCGTTGCCCCTGTGGGTATGCTACGCTTCCAGCACCGTGCACGGAAGTGTGTTGGGTTGCGTTACACTCCGGGGCTGCCTTGTTCACTAGCGCGCTCTGTGAGATGGCGGTACGTCGCCTAGGAAACCGACAGGTCCTGCGATCTGGCGGCAAGCGCGGCAACCAATTGGAGAAGGTGGGAAGTTGTAAATAACGCGTGCTTATCTCTAGTGCACACAAATTGATGTTTATGCGGCGGATAAGAGGATATATATGAAGGAAAACATATTTGTACGTTCAAGATGGTGGTTAAAAATATTCCATTCATAAATTTACGTCGGGGTCGAAGTCAAATTATTTTCGTGACTGTTTAAGTATGATTACGAGTTTGTATATGGACAAATGTGTAAATGTGACAGTGTTCACCAACGATATTACAAAAGGAAACGATTGCCAGCCGTATTAGTCCTCTTTTCTCAATAAGACATATTACAAATATGGAAATAAGCAGGATAGAAAATGATTATTTGAAGTGCATTTGTTCTCGGGTGGGAATTATACTCGGGAATTTATTTATTTCTGTTGTGATAAATCTACCCAAAATGTTTGTAGATTTCCTGATGTTGGGGTACAAACGAGTCCTCAAAGTAGTTTCTTTTTATTCTACTGGGTAGCAACATACTGTATCAATAATTTCACTGAGCCCAGTGGTACACTGGTAAGAGTAAAATCCATTTCAAATTCTTAATACTGGCGATGCGAAATTATTATGTCCTTATAGAAATTATGATGATGAAATTATGAAACATATAAAAAATTATTGTGTTCAGTTAATCATAAAAAATGGAATCGTTTGGTTAGAGTTTTTACACATTCAAATCTATACTATATTTAAGATATTTATCTGTTGTTTGAGGATTTTAGTATTCTCGAAATTTTATTTTTTATTTATTGAATTATTCTAAATAAGTTTTGGCAGTAGAGGCAAATAACTTAAAAGCACGGTTTTATCAGCGAAATTTTCATTGTTATTTTCTATCCAACTCTCAAATAGAACATGATAATTTTCATATACAGTCAAACCTGGATAAGCGAGAGTTCAAGGGAGCACAATCTCATTCTCGCTTATAGAGGTTTCTCACTAACCCGAGTTTCTCGCTAATGCAGGTACATGGATAGCGTTTCTCTCTTATATGGGTACGCAGCAATAACAAGTCACAGCAAGTACGAATGTAGTAAATATTTATTATGATAAAATAACAACAATAAAGTTATTTAGTTCCACGAAATAGAATAGGAACAATATTGACGAGAATACAAAAACAATGGTAGGAAGTTCCACGAAAGTTAAGAATGAGTCATAAAATAGCACATGTTAAATTTGTAAATAAAGCTCGACTGTCGCTTATAGAGGTATAGATAAGTAGCAGTCTCACTTACGGAGGTCTATGAGGGAAAAACGACTCTCTCTTACAGAGGTTTCTGTTTCTCGCTAATAGAGGTTTTGGGAGCTTAAAATGACGGGTCCTGGCTATTACTCTCACTTATAGAGTTTTCTCACTTATCCAGTTTTCACTTATCCAGGTTTGACTGTATTTCTCAAGGTTTCACTGGAAACAACTGCCCATAAGTGTGTTATCTTTTTCGAGAATTTCCACAGACCTTTAGAATATTATTTTATTTTGTACAAACAACAAAGTCCCACTACAATTATGCAGTAATAATTAGATTCTACCGTTTATTTTTCCGATGCCGTAATGACAACTGACGATTACTATGCATCTTTTCACTTTTGATGCTAGGCAAATTTAAAAATTTTCGGAATTATCGTTTAGGTCAGTAATTAACTTCTAAACCATAAAGTTTTGTGTACACCACGGGCATTACTTAATGTTTTTACCTCTCAGGCGACGTCCAACCCCTTGGACAAGAGGCCCTTGGGTTAGAAAGTCGCCTCGGGTTAGGATACGTAAATAACAATTAGCAATTTTTTCATTAGTTTTGATGTTAGAAAAACTTAATACTCCTGAATATAAACTTTCAAAAATTCTCCCTAACGTTTTGCATTGTTTCTCCTGTCAGTACCAAGTGAATGCCAGGCAATACCCTAGCAAACGGGCTGCGGACCAAGCGCGATCTTTCCTTCTCTTTGTGCTATCCTCTCCCCTTAATTACACTAACACGCACTTCACTACCACACATGTCGGGAGAGCAGTCGCAACCTTAGAGCTTGTCCCGGCTGGGGCGGTGCTCAGCTGGGGCAAGTAGAGTCCCTAGATATAGAGAGTAGCGCAACCGCCGCCATTTAATATCCTCTCGCCCGACAACCACGCTTGGCAGCAATCAGGAGCTGAAAGAAAATTATAACAATTGGCGCCGTTATAGAGATTTTCAAGAATATTAATATTGGTTTCGGATAAATCCGTGGTTCTCAACACACAGAATACCACACCGTTCCAATTCTCCTGGCAAACTGGACATGAAATACCGGGATCGGTGGCACAATGGAATGCGCTATTCTCTGTATCTGGGGTAGGGATGTGCCTTAAACAGCTAAACTGTTATTTCTTAACAGTTAACGTTTAGTAACTGTTACGCGATATAACAGTTATTTCATTTATCCTGTTATTGGCTGTTATCGGTTGATATTCATAGTACTCCAATCTTTTGGGCCAAACCCGAACTACTACAAGCTTTCGCGGCAACCATTTTGTACGACAACAGTTTCACTGCATGTAATCAATTGTGATTAACAAGTGTTGAAATTATAGATTCATTACATTACATTACATTAATTCGTCATTATTACACACCAAGTGCCACAATATTTTTATATTTTATGGTATACGTATGGTATACTACTATAAGAAGTTTGTCCTTTAAATTAAATCCGTTCAGTATGTTTGTTAATTTCTTTCTGTCCCATTACAGCTTATGTGAGATCCACTAATATTTCCCTAAGTGCGATAGAATACAATGTGTTACGGTCGAATAATTCGCATTATAATATTTGATATTCAATAGTCATTTCCACTTTAGCTGTGGGTAAGCAAAACACAGTTACTACTTCTCATTATTTTTGGCATTCGTCACTTTACTATGAACATGTGTCGTATTCGAAAGAATATTTGCAATCTGATCACGAATCACTGTTATTTTAGTAATATTCTATACACATTAGCTACTCATCATATTAACTATTATTCTTCCTTGGCAGTTCATGGGTTCTCGTTCATATCAGCTGTTTCTCTGTCCGTCTCTGCCCAAACATGTTTGGGAAAGTAGTGCAAGCAGCCGCCGTAAGGTGGCTGCACAAGCAACCAACGTTATTCGTTTCACCTGGTTTAACTCTTAGCAGTCGCCACAACTGATTTAACTCATAACAGACGGCCATGTTAGGTTTCTGATCATTGACCTGTTATTTTTCAACTGTTATTAATAACCGCTATTACGAGTCCACTGTTATTCCGATAACAGTTATTGAAGAAAAGCCGTTAAGCCCATCTCTAATCTAGGGACTCTAGGGGGAAGAGGAAAGAGAATCCCTGCGAGCCAACGGGAGGTTGGCGCCGCATTGCACCTTCCCGCAGGGGAGACATCACCATTAGGTGCACTACACATTTTACACGCACGACCATAGTAGGTGACGCGCTGTGAAACATAAAGTAATGAATCATTGTAGCGAGTGAAGTGGAAATATTCTGAGAAAGTTGTTAAATTTTAATTGAAAATAAAATCGACGAAAATAGTTTCCGAGGGCGTTATAGGGCTTCTAATGATCGAGATGCGACACAATACCCGAGAGTTTTTTGTCGCCCGAGATCATTATAAGCAGTTAACGTCCATGCAACATGAATAATTTTATTTTTTTACCTAATTTTATTGATTCAGATTTACTCACTTAATTAGACTTTAATTTGACTCGGTTTGTGTTTTCATAGTTCATCATCATCTTCTTCTTCCTTTACGGATTAGGCATATTGCCTGTTCCAGCCTCTTTCCATCTCACTCTTGGCCTTCCAATATTTCGTTTTCTTCGCAGCTAATGATTCAGGGCTTGTACCGGAAGTCCATAAGGGAGTAATCCATAAGTCTATAAGGGAGCAGTTGCGGCATATTTCCAATATGTGTCACCCATTGCTGTCTGTACTTCTTAATTTTGTCATGTACTGATTCTTTCCGCCCTAGTTCCTCTCTTATTTTTTCACTTTTTATTTGGTCTCTTTATGTACAGCCCTTTACTCCTCTCAGAAATCTCATTTCTCAGCACAATTGTGGCGTAGGGAAGTAGCGACCCCATCGCTCTGCACGCCCTTACCATAGGGTGGGGAATGCAGCAGTCAGCCCGGTTTCTCCTACCTATAAGGGAGCAGTTGACCGCTGTCCTCACCTTTTGATAAATTCATCTTTCAGCGCCCATTCCTTCCCTACCTTCGGGCCCAACGGGTGGATCGAGTAACTCGGAGGCTCCCGATTCTTAGGATTTCCTCCCCATTCCCTTCACACCAGGGTAGACGAGACTCTTCAGATGAAGTGAAACCAACCAGTCTAGGGGAAAAACACCCTAAATAAATTCTGCAAGTTCGGAGGCAGAAAGGAGGCAGCCCCTCTACCGAACTCAACCTGTGCAGCGCCCGTAACGCGGGCCAGGGGATATATTATGCTACTGACAAGCCTCAAGGAAAGAAGCCGGACCGATTTGATGACAACCACAGCAAACGAAAAAGGTTTTCGTATTTCCCTCACATAATTCTCTTCCTTAATTACCTCCATAAGAGAACATGTAGCATCATTCAACTGTTTTCATATTTCCCTCGTAACCACGATACTCTCGGTGCACGTAAGCTATGCAGTGAATATCGAGCTCCATATCGAAGGCAATAACAAGCTATCAGTAAAAAAAAACTTATTTTATGGAGATACCTGTCGCTAAGCCTCGCAGTGATTTTGTCTCACCAGAATAGTTTTAGCGCTGACCAGTTAGCTCTAGTGTAGACTGGAGACAACACTCTGTGCTTAGAAATGGTGATGGTCCGCAATGATGGTGAACGTCTAGTCTATCCTTGTTATCTCAGATCCAAATAGAAAGTATTGGCGTCTCATTCCAATTTTAAATTTTTAATCTCTTTTATGTTCACAAACTTTAATAAAAAGGTTGAAATTAACCAATATTCAATACTTTGAAATTGCAATTTACCTACAATACTTTAACAGAATTTAGTCTTTCATTACTTGGCGTCTGTATTTAACTTTCACGCCAGGGAGTATTCTTGGTTTGGGTATCTTTAATAATTTTGTTAGATCAATTTATAGTAAATAATAGTCGCCGGAAACCTAAAAGAATAGTATTAAAGTGATGGCTACTAAATAATATCTCATCCTATAACACTCGCAACCAGTTTACAGTTTGTTGACGTTCTTTACAGCCGAAGGCCAAGCAATATTTTGGCATTTAAATATTGATAGAGACTATTTTAAGCATGAGTAACAACACACAAGACACATTTAATTCTGTAAGAAAGTCTATAGGTAGACATTCACCGCAACCAACCTAACGAAAACAGATCGTCACGATTTTCAGCACTCCAAAGCGTTGCAGTTGTGCATCCAGCTATTACTCGTTCACTTTACATTTGCAGACGGAACGCTGCGATCTGTTTACATGGGGTCACCGCCGACTGAATGAGAAACGCGCTTCTGCAGTAGGTACTGACCGTTTAATATGATATAGATGGCGGTGAGCAGCACACAAAACCCCAGCGGGGCAAGAACATAACCATTAAGCAGTAGATAAGTAGATAAGCAGAGAAGAAATAAAAATACTGTACGTGAATATTGTGAATAGCGTGTGGTGGGATCTATTTTATTGCATATTACCTTAATCATTTAAGAGCGCGACTCCAGCTCACTGTCAGAAAGGCATTATTCGTCAGCTGTCTCCGTAGCGCTTGTGCTGCCTTCGGAGACAGCTGATTGGTCAGATGCTGATTGACGTCGGGGCCATTCGTGTATCTCGGTTGTGTGTTCGGACCTTCAGTCTCGAAACAACTTTAGTTCCTAATTCTGCCGTCTGCAAATGTAAAGTGAGCGAGTAATATAATGTTGAATCACGGGCGTTACCTCCCCGAGCGCTGCTTGGGGCGAAGAGCGGCAGGCGGAGGGTGTGTGGGTGGGGCTGTGGCCCACTGGGCGAAGGGGCGGGGGAGGGGGGGCGAAGGGGGCCGGGCGTGATCCGGGCCACGCGCCACCTCCGCTTCCGGCCTGGCCACGCGCCCGCCCCCGCCCCCACCCGCCGGAAGTGGGGCACCGCCCACTGCGCCTGCGCTACCCAGAATACGACAGGGGGCGGCTACTTCCAATTGGCGTGGAAAGGACGCTTCAGATTGAAATTGGAAAATAGAGTCCAAAAAAATTTGAAACCAAAAATCAAATTGAAAAAATTTCGAAGCTTCAGAGGTTGGTTGAAAACCGGAACTGTGCCGTATTATTAAGCAAATATTTCTGTAAGTGTGCAAAATATTTGAAGCAAAAGATTGCGCACTTTTTCCAAAATTCTTTTGTGAATTCTTTTAAATTCTCAATATTTTACTCAAATTTCGACGAAAGATACTCAAGAAAATGCTTAAGAGATTATATAAAGATGTAATTTTGAAAAAAACATTTCATTAACAAAATGATCTCTATTTTCAAAAAATGTTTTTGAAGGGTGGAGTCCTTAAATGTGTAGCAATTTTCAAAATTTGGTTGAACGCTGCCGGTTGTCTATGCCTTGCTTTGCTTTTGTGACGCCTGGGAAGCATTTCGAACTTAACTCTCAAGCCCACGCCCTGAAAAATCTCTTCAGTGTGATTTGCAGTAAATGCAAGAAAATTCGCAATAGTAAATTATTCCCAAGAGAGTATTTATACAAATAAACAGATTCGGTTATTTCGTACAACTAAATATATTTAATAATGAACAATTTTTTGTAGCGCAAATATTCTGTAACTGACTGGAACAAACACGGACAAAAGCAACCCCTCTCAGTAGGAAACCAAGTTTCAGAAATATTTCTGCGGCCGTGTACTCGACCACATCCTCAACGAACTTGGCTCGTAATTAAAGAGACATGCAATTCTTTGTCAGCATTTTTATTGTTGTTTTTGACATGTGCACAGTGTCGACTTTTTTTAAGTGCCATTTCCTGTTATGCTGGAGAGTAAATGCCTGCCCGTATCTAATGTTTGGCTCTGTTGCAGGGCCGGCTGCAGTATGAGGGCTGGCGCATGTCGTAGGTGAGTACTCGCTCGGAATCCTTGGCGGAGATCCTCCGCGACGCCGCTTCCAGGACAATCTTCTTTCAGATCCATCTCCAACGGCGATCGTCTAGAAGTGAATGATCAGGAAATTTGGTTTTTTCGATTGTTCTGCTTTTATGTTTGCCATTGTGTTCATTATTATTAATAATAATAAATTCGTTCAGTGATATTTACAAATACATTTGGTACTCAGTAACAAAGTCACAATTTGGTATTCTTTACTTCTGCGGAACCAAGCATAAAGTCTACGTCTGCGTCCAAAAAGGTGACATGGTTGGTAACAATTCTAAATAATAATAATAATAATAATAATAATAATAATAATAATAATAATGTATTTATTTGTAAAGAGGCCTGCACTTCCGCGTAATCACATCAATAAATTTACTTTTACATAACAATTACAATTGAGACGTTTGGTTGCAAAGAATAACCGACAGTTCATTTAAAAGAAAAGAGCAATGGTTAATGGAGTACGTAGAATGAGCTGCATGTCACGAGTGATTAACGATTTAATTTGTTTCTCTTGTCTTTACAGAGCGTTATAATTTGGTACGTGAGAGGACGTAGCTTTAACGCCATCAGTGATAGTGTAAAGATCCTTCTTTATACTTTACGAGTAATTGTAAAGAGAGATGGTCAGTGATCGGATGGCATACGTCGTGTTTAATCGGGGTGAGAAATGACACTAGGGGCGTGTGTGAGCTAATCTAGAGCTCGTTGTTTGTTATCCACTCGTTGAGTTCAAACTTTTGTGTAATTTGTTTCTCTCTTTGAAACGCACTTTGCCCTCTCGTCGCTACCCGATCCGCAGGTACCACCCAACCACCCTCTGCCCCATCTCCAAGTGGTTCGATTCTTCTTCCTTGTTCTATCATCACCCCTTACTTACACACACACACACACATTATTACATGTTCTACACTACCACGCATGCCGGGAGATCGGTCGGGAGCTTAGAGCTTGTCCCGGCTGGGGCGGTGCCCCGCTGGTGGGAGATACCTGATTAGGGAAACCCCGTTAGCTGACGGTAGGTCGACATCGGATCTCACTCATCTCATCGGATGCAGGGGAGATCACCTACCTCTGAAGGAAAGCACACGCACTACACTTACGCGACTAATACCCTTGGCTGTTGACGCGCCGGGAATCACTAATCAATCAGTCGAGATAGTAATGATCGTAGCAGTAGTCAGGCCCGGAATCACAAATCAATCAACCAATCAATCAGGATAATAAAGACCTTAGCAGTTGACACGCCCGGATTCACTAATGAATCAGTCAATCATAGTAGTAATGATCTTAGCAGTTGACGCGCCCGGAAACAGAAGAATCGATGGGAGGCGGTCCGCCTGCGGGGCGGTCCGCCGCAGGCGGCGGCGGCGGCGGCGGCGGCGGCGGCGGCGGCGGCGGCGGCGGCGGCGGCGGCGGCGGTGTCGGGGGTGAACAACCTCTGCCGGGGCTCGATGCCAAGACTCCCCCCTCCCGGCGCCCCGTCCCTGCGTGCGAACAGCTCAGCATGCGCTTTTGGGCGCGCTGGGGGTTTTGAACTTGGGTGGCCCACAGGGGGAGAATTCGGGAACCTTTTACAGCAAATGAGAGGCAATCGTAGACACAGGGCAGCAGCGCGTCTTTCGCGCAGGAATTTCAGAAAAGTGTCGGTTTTTGGATGGTGCGTTGATTTTGACTATTTCACTGACGAAATTAAAACCAATAGTGTTTAACTATACGTACAAATGCCCCTATCGGGGCGGTGTATCTCAAAAAGTTTATCGCTTTTTCTATCCGATTTTTCTTACCGCTTCTCCCACCTGGCCAATCATAAACTGTGACTCATTTATCTTAGGGCGTATACATCGATCGATATGTCGATGTCCAATAAACCTCATTGATTTTAACATGATTTCAATATTTGGCGCAGTATGGAACTCTGAATGGAATAATTTTATTTGTGGGATAGTCCTATTAAATACCACTCGTGGTTTGGAAGTTATCAGATAAATCCTCTCCTCGCTTCACGGGTATCGATTTATGGATAATTTCGAAAGCACTCGTGGTGTTACTTACGATAATCAGTGCACCACAGAGACATATGTAGAAGAATGTTGTATGTAATTTACAGCTACCTTACATTAATATTCCTAATTATAATATGTAAATTTAATGTTCTGCCACTAAGTTGCATAAACCTACCTGCGGAAATAATAAATATCCATCTATCTAAGTGTTCGTCGTTCACGTCGCATTAAGATGATCATCTTTAATTCAAAAACACTCGAGTGAATTGTATGTTTTAAGTAGTGACCTATTCCTGCATTCTATAAAATTTATTATGAAAAGTTCTGTACAAAAACAAGTATAATGCTTCTTTAAATGTGATGAAAATTATCTTACCCATGCCAATCAAGGCAGGGAGGTAAATAAAGGTTCTACATTTCACCAATACCGACACTTAACCAAAGGTTTCCTACCTAGAATAAGCAAATAGTAATGAATGCGTTAATTCATTGCCCTAGCTAATTTCTTACATAAGTGAATAATTAATTGGAATAAATTATGAAGTTAATGCTTAACTAATAACAATAATCTTAAAAGGACTGCTGCGGAGTTTCTTCATGTAACACAAGCAGTGTTTGAGAATACGACTTCCCCCTGAGTTCTGGAGAGAATGCACTTCGACTCAAACTACTTCGGAAGAAGACTGGTGAATACAAAAACGCCTGATCCCTGTAAGTGTTAGTGAGAGTTTCCATCAAATAAACCCTTACACGTCCTTCAAATAGTTAATAAATTAATAAATAATACTTTCACCATAATAATTTGTGACCTTTTTTCTAAAAAAATAAATTAAAAAAAATAAAAAAAGATCTTACATTTTCGAAACTCCATGATTGGCGCATGAGCAGTTTTCCGTGTCGAAGGCTGTTCCGAATTCGACGCATTTAAACCTTTTTTATTGCATCACAAGAAAAGGAACTTCAACTAAAAACAAGAGTCAATGGCTTTGTGAAAAATCTTGCCCATCTGCTCGAAGCATTTATTTTGTGCCCGAGTGTGTGAATTGTGGGGTGCTGGCCGCTCGACCGTGCTCCGAGGCCGTCGACCCAATCTTTCCCATATACTTTCTTCGGCGCGCGCTTACAAGCAGCCTAGGACTGGAGTGTCTACGACAGAGATTCCCAAAATTCTTCTTTCGTCAACCCCTTTTAAAAGAATAGACTGCTTCATCGACGTTTTCACAATAATATATAACACACTTTCTGTTCAAGTAACCCATTAATGCTTTAAAGATAATTTACAAGAAAAACATGAATATACGTTATGAAAACAAATTAATAGATTCATGTTTTACTATTTTTGTACTATTATCAGTGAATAAATAAGTAAATATTTACATCACAAATAATAGCACATTAATTCTTAAATATAATTATGTACTGAAACGTGCAAAAACTTTTTGGAAGCAAATTAGTAGGTTTATGTTCTATTATTTCTTTATACTATTTTATCTTCCAAATATAAAAAATTTCTCAGAACCACAATCATATATTCTAATTGCATAAAAGCTATATTTTCATTCATGTGAATGATGTAAATTTCAATGAAAATAAAAATTCTAACATCATTAATATTTTTTGTAATCAATATCATCTTGACTACACCACTCACTCGCCGCTACAAGGTGGGCTTTGGGCCCAAATGACCCTTTGATCATAATTGGCGCTCTTTAAAATATCAACGACCCCATAAGGGGTCCATATCGACTCACTTTGAAATCCCTGATCTATAGGAACTTTCGAGAAAGGGCACCGCATGAACTAATTGAGAAGGGCGTTCATTTCCCACAACGGCTTCGCAATCACGGTGGTGGATTGCGTTTGCATTTAGCTCTATGAAGGTGGTGAAAGAAAATGATAAGTAGGGTGCGGATTTTAATGAAATTTCATTTGTTTCCTTCTCACTTTAGAACAACTCCTTTTAGTATACACATTCATTTTATGTTACGACAAAGCAAATGACCCACATTTATACGGCATTATTTTTTCATTTTTCGTCGATTTCTACTAATAAGTCATTTTTTAACCTTTTCTCGTGATTTTACAGTATTTTCGCTGATTTCATCAATTTTAATATCGTTTTAATGGTCCTTGCTTCTAATAATTTTTACGAGATACAACATGGTCTTTAGAGAATTACTCATTAGTCTATTCGATTTCTTCGCCCATAAATTGTAATGTCAGCCGTTGTATGTAATCGAAAGGTCCTGTGACGCCTGTCAGCGCGGGCGACTAAAAACTAAAGACAGAGATTCCCTGGTAAAGGACGATCCAAACCAAAAGTTCACTTGAACGAAAGGAAGAAGCCTCGATTACATCAATAACGTATTCAACGGCTTGAGTTGTTCATCTGAGCTGGTTTTCATATAAAAATTTACGTTATATTTCTTTGGATTTATGTCATTTTTAAAACCTTTTAAGAGCATTTTATTGATCATATTTGGCGATGTTTTACGTCATCAAAATCCGTCCCGAATGCTGACAGTGTGTTCTGGCCGTGTGAAGAGGCTCGTTGGGGGGGAGGGGGGCATGGCCCCCTGGAGTGCCGCCAGGCGCGGCCCCCTGCGCCACTTGGCCGGCACGTCGGAAAGCCAGGCCACTTCCGGTTCCTTATCGAAGCCCACACTCCCACACGCACAATCTTTGCCGGGGCGTTAATGAGGGTGGTCGCCAGTTGCGCAGGGTTGGAATTCTCTCGCGCCCTTTCTCTGCCCACTCGCTGTATTCGGATGCAGAACCGGGAGAGGTGGCTCAGGGCATCAACTGACGTCACTGCAGTGCCTCTGACCTGGAGGTCGTAGGCTTCCACTCCCCAAGGTGGCAGGATTTTTGACAGTAGCTTGTCAGCTAGGGCGAATTCAGTCGCTGTCTGGTGACCAGTTTTAGCGATTGGCTGCTCTATCTCTAGTTTTCCGTGGTTTCTCCGATCAACACCAGGCGAAAACCGGAGCATTAACAAACGGGCCACGGACCGCACGCGATCTTTCCGCCCTCTTCCTTGTCCTACCCTCATATTTTACACACACACACACACACACACATGCTAACATGCACTACCACACATGCCGGGAGACCAGTCGGGTGCTTAGAGCTTGTCCCGGCTGGGGCGGTGCCCCGTTAGTGGAAGATATCTGGTTGGAGAAAACCCCTCTAGTCGACGGTAGGTTGGCGCCGGATCTCGCCATCCAGAGAGAGAGAGAGAGAGAGAGAGAGAGAGAGAAAATAAGATCACCGCATGAAAACCTCCCTACGAAGAAAACATGCACTACACTTACGTCTCTATTCACTGTCACTCATCACTGTCAATCATCATCGAATGCAGAGAGTATGGGATACGTTTTCTTGGCGATGAAACAATATGAACCAGTACAACCGACCATTCGGAGTTTTGACGCTATTTTCGCATATTAAAAAATAGAAACAAACTCTCAAGTACAAGTAATCATCTATATGTGTATTAAAACAGCTCATTTTGGAGTACAACTGAGAATGTTTTCACAATTGTACATTCACTATTCCATTCGTGAAATTAAAACCAATAGTGTTTAACTATACACATAAAATGACCCAATCAGGGCGGCCTATCTCAAAAAAAATTATCGCTTTTTGTATCCAATGTTTGATTTCCTACTGCTCCTCCCTATTGACCAATAACAAGCTGTGACTCATCTTAGGAGGCGGTTTGTATCGATCACTATGTTGTGCAATAAACCGCATGTACTATAACATAACCAGTTTGATTTAAACTTGCTTTCAGTTATTTTCAATATTTGGCGCATTTTGAAACTGTTGGACGTAATTTCATTCCTGGAATAGACCTATTAAGTACCACTCATGCTTTGGATATTCTCAGATAAATCCCCTCATCGCTTCGCGATTCGGGGATTTATCGATAATTTCCAAAGCACTCGTATATGAACAATGCAGATAATCATTGTCGCTGAAAATAAAAGTCGTTAAAATTAGGGTGTGTGGCATTTATTATCTTTCTCCCTTTGTCTGGAATTGTAAACGGAATTTTCGAGAACAGTCTACTCAGAAAATTGTATACTCATGTCTCAAGTGTTTTTGATCTGCCTCTCTTGCAGGTGGGCTCAGGTTTAAATAGTATAATTAAACAGAAAAATAGTTTTTAAAAAGTAAATGCAATCGCATTTGAAACATTGAGTGCAAGAAACAAAGCAGCTACGAACGTTTTAAGTAGAACGCTAACCACTCTCAAACGCTTGGCCAGATTTTAATCGAATGCGCTGTTTGCAGCGAAGCAGACACATTACGCTAGTAAGTGCGGTGACTCGAATTATTACGTTCTAACCTTTTCTCTTCCGATACTTGCAAAACATCAGAGTAATTATTCCTTTTAACTACAGTAAACTCTTTCTAGAAGTGAGGCCAAAAATGCCTAATTTCACTATAAGTGCCGAAAAGCTGTATGTTGGCTGATCGAACAAATAATTGGTTTTGCGACTGTGAATCTGCTTGTGCACTGTATCCCTTGTGATGTTCTTTCTTAAGGCCGGTATACACGGTATAGTTTTCGTGTAGATTCTCATACAGTTTCAATATAGAAACGTCAAAATCTCAAACTGAACATAGAGTCGCGCATACACGGTGTAGACCAGACTTCACGCTTTCTGCATGAGCCTCCACAAGCCACCGCTAGGGGGTCTACCGAGAAACATCTGTTACGCCGTCCGGGTGGTACTACTACAAATTCCCACTCGTTTCGCACCTAGGGAAGGAGGGCGCAAGATAAGTCAAATAAACTTACCTGAATAACCGAGAACAAAAACGCCACGCTGGTACACACAATTTCACTTTTCTATCACACCTTCACGCACCTAACCACAAAATCGAAAAGGATGAGTCCGCCGCGTTGGGTACACAAATCCATTAGTGAACGATTCTGCCGTTAGAGGCGCTGGAGTCAAACTACATGCTTTCCACACGAAAAAATTACGAACATGTTCATAATTTTCCCATGTAGTCTGGACTACATGAAGAATCTACACGAAAAACTATACCGTGTATACCGGCCTTTACGGACATCTGCCGCCATGAAGTTCCTCCCCTCTTCACAGCCATCCTGCTTCTTGGAGCTTTCGAGCGAAACTCTGAGGGAGTTTGATTCCTTCGGAATTTTAGTATTTCAATATTGTTTTATAAACGATACTTTTATGTCAGTACAGTAAGGATATACGATTATCAGTAATGTGTGGTGCGTGTTTCATTTATTTGTTTGTGAAAATATAAAATTTTCTAAATTAAAATGTTTAAAATCTATCAAAATATAAAAATATTGACTTAAAAAACTAATAAAATATGAGGATGGCTAATGTTCGGGCCCACAGCAAAGCAGAAACAAATACGTTTATTTCACAAGCAAGGCAGAACAGTTGAATTGCGTAATCGGCAGAGCGCGGCCGTTAAGCCGGTGTCACATGTCACCCTCACATCCGCTGATCCGCGAATTCTGCAACGAACGGCAACGGACGGGCGTGGCCGCTCGTACGTGTCCGCCTGCCCATCTCGCCCCCACAGCGCGGTCCGTTGGAGGAGCAACGGACAAAAACTGCCAGATCATTGCAAATCCAGATCAAATGGCAAATGGTAATTGGCCATCGCCATCCCCACCTCTGCGCGCGTGAGAGCCCTTTCCTAACGTCTCTGCCCCAACCGAATTCGGCTTAACCGACTTCGTTAGTTCGCATAAAGACACCGTGCAAGATAGACGCGTGTGTTCAGGGCTCCGCGCAGTAGCGCGTAAAGAATGTATAATCGTGCAAATGAGCTGCATACGGCTCGCACATAAATTGTTTAATCGTGGCAGTGCACGCTTTAATTGTGTCTGTCGCTCTTGCGTGGGTTTGCGCCCGCAATTTTGGTTGAACTATGTAACTCGCGGCTGCTTCTGGTCGGCGCAAAGTAGCCACGGCGGTCCAAGGTGTCACTACAATAAATACGCTTGGACAGGTGTATTAATGCACCAAGAGAAATTTTCATCTTAATTCTGTGCTTCTTGTGCATTTACTGTGTGAATACTGTACATTTACTTATTAAATATTGTTTGTGCTGGAAATTTGCTCGTGTATGCATCCTGCACTCCTGCGCCAATCCCAAGAGCTATCAAAGGGCTTCGGGACTACTGTACTTCATCACTACAGTCCATTCATACAGTCCACTCATGAACATTAAGTGTATAGTAGCCCCGAACAGCTAAGAATCTAGTCACAATGAAGTTGGTTAAAATCACCTCACAACATGGCAATTCATTTTAAAAATTCTCTACTATTCATTAAAAATCATACAATCATGAGAAAACATGGTGCAATATAATATAGTCATCTTCAGATATATCTTTTCACTCCTCGTCATATGTAACCATAATACTGAATGATATCAGAGAACATAACTGCCAATGAGTGTGTAAATAAACCGCAGAGTTAAGAAGTTAAACAAACAAGAATGAATAAAGAACAGTTTTAAAGAACGAGCTCAGTGTATAATGTGAATCTATAGGACAAGAGAGATTACATACTGTCTATAATTCTGTCATGAATCAGATTTAATCCGTACGAGTCATTTCATTCTTTCATAACAATACTGTTTTTGGTAAGAATAATTTCCGGGATTACCGTCTTGTGAAATTAGATTCATTGTCTAAACTTTCAACATATTCCCAGTTAAATTTATCGACTATTCATAATTTAGAATTTTGACGTTACCATTTACACATTGAACACATTACCGAAAGGAATTGTTAAATATTTCTTATGCGAGTGGTGAAATGGCATTTTATTTTACGAATAGGAAATGTTGCGAAACAAGGCCGATTGAGCGAATGGCACAATCATAATAGGAAAATAAAATCATGTTTACAGTGCGTGGCGTACACTATTTTCAAATGGCATTGCTGACCTTGACTTTCATTCAAGTGTACAAATCACAAGTATACAAAGTACTTTGTACTAATTATGTACTAAGATCAGCAGTTGGAGATTCGGTCAGACAAAAATATTGTTTTCTTTCGTGCAGTCACACTATTTTGTCAGAATATTTTAACATCCTCTCAGTTTTAGAGCTAGAGCTAAAAATGGAACTGTTATCATGTTTTGTATACCATAGAAGTAACCTCTTTTCCTCGGGGCTGTTTAAGAAGAGGTATTTACATACCTGAGAGGGTATTTCAAGAAGAGGTATTTACATACCTGAGAATGTATATTAACTTCAAACTTCAAGAGTCTGGTTTGTGGTCGTTTACATTGACGGTGATTAGGTGAAAGTTAAAGTTTAGGTACTGTTAATTATGAAATTATGAGTTGCTGAAACTGCGTGTGGTCGTTAAGTTTAATTACTTAATTCGAACCCAGTCTTTAAAGAACGTTCTTCTTTGCACTACCTTTAAAAAAAATGAATTTCGTCCGTTTCTATGTTATGAAAACTGAGGCTTACCGATTATTGGTTGATTAGTGATTCCGGGCGCGTATTCCTGTAAGTGCAGTGCATATTTTATCGCGTGAAGTGCCGGTGATCTTCTCCGCTGGATGGCGAGATCCGGCACCGACCTCCACATCGGTTTGCTGGATTTCCCTCAACCTGGTATCTCCCACCATAGGGTCACCCCCCCCCCCCACCCGCACAGGGAGAAGCTCTAAGCCATCGACTGGTCCCCTGAAAAGTTTAATCGTGTAGTCCATGTAAATGAAAGCGTGTGTAGGTAAGGGATGAGGATAGGACAAGGAAGAGGAAGGAAAGATCGCGCGCGTTCCGTGGCCCGTTGACTAGGTTACTGCTCCGGCATTCGCCCCCTGTTGGTGGGAGAAACCACGGAAAATTAGCAATGAGAGCAGCAGGCCGCTAGAATTCTCCTCCGCGACAGAACTCGACCTAGGTATGTAGCTGGTGTTCAAAGTCTTGCCACTGTGTGTGTGTGGGGGGGTGTAACGCTAGGCCCTCCCGCTCAGAGATACTGCAGTGACATCAGTCGATGCCCTGAGCCACCTCTCCGGGTGCCACCCCTGTTGTAGAATAATTTTGTCAAGTGCAGCGTGGACGATAATGCCGTGACGCCAGTCGACGCCCTGTGCGAAGGCTCCCGCGGGCGTGGCGCCGGGGCCGGGTGGTGGCCGGGGCGGTGGCGGAGGCGGGGGCGGGGGCGGGGGCGGGGGCGGGCGTGTGTGCGGCTGCCAAGCGGACGCTCCACGCTCGGCCTCCTGCGCCTCCTGGCGGTCACGGCCCCCTCCGCCCTCTCCCCCCCCCGGCGCCCAGCCCGGGGCTTTCCCCGGAAGCACGCTCCTTCGGCGGCGTCTCTCCCCCCCCGCCACCTCCCCCCCCGCCCCGATCAACGCTCACGCGGGACAGACACACTTCGTTCTGTTCCGAAAGTCAAGACTGCATTACGATGCCTAAGACAGTGGACAAGGCGGAACCAAGAATGGAAAGCATAAACTTTGGAGGAGGATGCAAAGAAATTATAAATGAAATACAGGAGGCAAACACCTGACAATAATTTATATTTTTAAAGTCGATCTTTCCTTACTTTTCCTTGTCCTATCCTCACTTACACTAACTTGCACTACACGACCACACTTGTCAGGTGACGTTCTCTGTTTGCTCACGATCAGCGATGCCAAAACAAATCGGTGATGGGCGTACGGATATTTCCATTCATTTCACAGACGGGGGCTCACTTGCCCGGGAGCTATTACGTTAGCCATTCCGCCAGCCCGACAATGTTCACATGAAATCAATGTAGAGTCGACTCCTGTTATAATGAACTCGGATATAGTGAACTCTCGGTTGTAGTAAACTTATATCACTAATCCCGTTTCACTTAATCACAGGAGGACTCAGTGAACTCCGAACCTCGGTTATAGCTAACGAGGTAAATACAACATCCTGGAAATTAATGTCATCCTGAAAAGAAAATACATCGTGCCAGTGGCACAAATTCCAAGACTAGATGATTGTAACAAAAATTGTCGACCAAAGGTCATCATCGAAGAAGTGTTCCCTGAGGTGGAGGTAGCGGACCCGGAATGCTTACTTACTTACTAGCCCACCCCACCCTTGGCACGTTAGCCATTTGGTGACGCGCTGACCAGTGTAGACGGGCTGTCTCTGTATGAGTCGTCCTCTGCCGAGTTTGTGTTGGCACTCAGGGCTGGGCACATCGGAAGGTGTGTTGCATCCATCAACCCAGAATGGGTTTACCTGACCTTACTGAAGATCTTGAGCCACTCAGTTCCACTGCGGAAACAAAGGCCGTGTACTGCGTGGGCTTCAACTGACGGCGCGACGGGTGATTGTTTGCTTCAGTTTAAAGCTAGATGTTACTTGAGATTCCGCGGACCACCGCACGTGGTGTTCTACGAAGGAGACAGGAAGATGTCACTGTCCCACAGTCTGGTGATACCCGCCGCGCCACGCCGAAAAGCGATCAGTTCATTAGCCACTTGTGCTATGCCGCTACCGAAACCGCTGTCTATTCATATCATGTATTGTTAGGCGAATAAAAGGGCCTTCCAGGATTGGGACGATGTTCCAAGAATGCAAAACGCATTGAAGACTGCATTACGATCCTTAGAGACAGTGGACAGTGCAGAATCAAGTATGGAGAGCATGAACTTTGGAGAAGGATCTAGAGAAATAATTAATGAAAAATAACAATAATTTGTTTTTAAGGTTGAGTAAAGATATTGAAATTTGAGTCCGTTGTGTTAATGTATTTTGACGTACCTGTATATTAATAAAATCAATGATTGTGGAGAAATTCCATTTCAATGTGGATTTTTCCTCGTGAAATGCCTTCTCCTGGCCGAGAGACCGCGCCCAGTGGCGAAGCGTTTTGCGCCTGCTTGAACGTGCGCTCGGTTCCCGTCTCCAAACGCATGGCGATCGCTTTCCATGGCCCCATAGGGGCAGGCGGGGGCTTTCCCCGGAACTCCGGCCCCGGGGCGGCCGTGCGCGTAAGCGGGCCGCTCCCCGCCCCGACGCCTGCGCGCCGCACGCGCCACGCGCACGCTCCAGCGGACGGCAGGATTATTTTTACTCTCCCGTAAATACTGAGTATATACGTATTATAGGGGAAGTTATGTAATGCTGCGGAAAGTCGATTTCGAGATTTCAACGGAAATACACGTTTTGGAGTCCCTTGATATCGAAAAAGTGGGTCTTTTCAAAACGTCCGTCCGTCCGTCCTTCCGTCTGTCTGTCTGTCAGTCTGTGAACAACCGTAGCGCCGAAACCACAAGTACGATTTCTTCCAAAATGAATATATCTCAGCCAACCTGGTTCTACTCGAGGCGCCGCGATTTTGAAAAATATTCTTCAATATTTGGGGCTACTTTATATGAAGCCCCGCAGACATTTTGAAATTTTCTTAAAAACGGCTCCAAATTTTTTCTTTAAATTTCTTATAAGGATAGGATAAAAACACTTATAAAGGTTGAATAGTTCCCATTTTCACGGTTAACTAACTTTTCGAAAATTGCAAAAGTTTGAAAAATTTTTCGGCGTCGTCCTAGAACTACAAAATTGAAGATAGAGATTTTTTCTTCAAATAAAATTTGTTGTCCAAAGTGAGTTCTTTCTTTAATATCGTGTACATTTTTTGGTAAATTTTAGTAGTTTTTGCGCAATATTGCACGCAATATTTGCAATTTTAAAAATTTACAAAAACTGGATTTCCTCAAAAACGGCTCCACATTTTTCCTTTCAATTTTTTGTAGGGATAGTGGTAAATATGCTCTATGAGACGCCATTGACACCATATTTTTTTGACTTGTCTCTCACGTCGTTAATATTTACATTAGTGCCGATTTGTTCACATTATTATATTTACGAGAACATGTGATTTAAATAATGTTAAATAAAGTTTCTCGAAAATTGAATAGTTTTCTGTGAAAACTAGCTCAAAATTACTCATTTTTGGAAATAGTCAAACGTCATTTTCTCAAAAATGGCTCCAAATTTTTTGTTCAAACCTTTCGAACGAATATGCGCTCTTTAATATGGCTTAAAGTTCATTTTGGGATATTATTTTGTTTTTTCAAAATTTACACAAATGTAATTTTTTTAAAGTTCTCTTATACCACTAATATGCACATTTCCAGCAATTTATAAACACTTTATAGAATTTGTGCGTGTAAGTGCTTCAAATGACTTCAAATGAAGTTTTTCAAAAACAAAAAAAATTCTGTGAAAGAGCTTCATATTTCATATTTACAGTAGCGCTCAAACGCCATTTAACAGTATTTAAGGACTTAGGGCAGGAACCACAGCAACTACGGCAAATCACACGCTATTCATAAATGATATAAACCGGGAGACGTGGCTCAGGGTATCAACTGATGTCACTGTAGTGCCACTGACCGGAGAGTCCCTAGGGTTGCACTCCCGACGTCTGGATTTTCGACACTGGCTGGAGAGCTTGGTTGGCGTTCTGTTGCTGTCTGGAGGAGAATTCTAGCGGCCGGCTGCTCTGATAGGTAGTTTTCCGTGGTTTCTCCGATCAACACCAAGGCAAATGCCGGAGCAGTATCCTCGCAAACAGGCCACGCACCACGCGCGATTTTTCATACCTCTTCCTTGTCCTCTCCTCACCCCTTACATACATACAGTAACACACACTACTCTACCGCACGGGTCGGGAGCTTAGAGCTTGTTTCCCGCTGGGGCGGTATCCCGCTGGTGGGAGATACCTGGTTGTGGACAAACCCCACTAGCGGGCGGTGGGTCGGCGCCGGATCTCACCATCTAGCGGGAGATCACAGCAACCCCCCCCGAGGCAAACATCCACTACTCTTACGGGACTAACGACCTGAGCCGTTGACGCGCCCGTCACCATCACTCGGCGTGTTTGGGGCGCAGGGCGTATCCGTTTGCGCCGGCCTTAACGGTGCGCGCGTCTGCCCTGGCGCCGGCCCAGCGCGGAGCCCACGTCACGTCGCCTGGGCAGCGCGGGCGGACTGCGCGAGCAGGGGGCGCTGCGCTCGGCCCCCTGCAACGCGCGCCCCGCGCCCGCCTCATCGCGTGGGCGCTGGCGGTGTGAATCCGGGTGGCCGGGCGCTGGCGGCGGCTCCTTAAAGGCCCATTCACAATGCAAACACAGACAGAAGCATGGCATTAACATAAAAGTTGGGACTACGTTCATAAGCGGACTCATTCACAATGCCATCGCATAAGCATTACACGTAAGACGTTAAATTAAAAGCTTGCAAGCTTCAAGCTTCTGTGCTTATGATTATTAAAGAAATAAAAAATGAACCAATCACAGTACGTTTAACTCAAAATCGAGTATCGAAATACGATCGAAGTCGATAGATCTAACTAAAGACTTGTTTTCCAAATTTCTTGGTTGATTTTCGACGCTTTTCTGCGTTGTTTTGTAGCGTACGATCTTTTTGTAACTAAATTTTGTTGTAGTATTCATAGCAGTATCATTTAGGTTTAATTTTTATTGAAATTAAAATACCTAACCTAACCCAACCCATGGCCGCAAGGCCGAGACGCCGCCGCTGGTAGGCCTTGGCTCATAATGAGATCTTGTGCCACAGCACATACGTCCATGTTTACACACACACACACACGCATATATATATATATATATATATATATATATATATATATATATATATATATAATATAGATTCTCACATCCAACCAATAGTAACCAGAATGACCCCACAGAAAATAGAAAATCTTTGCTTACTCTTATGTTTGACATTGTGAATACTTCAGTCTATCGCTTATGTTAAAGTTTATATCTGTGCGTTATGATTATGTTTACGTTTGCATTGTGAATGGTCCCTTAACCTTCCAGCGAGTGCGCGGGCGTAAATTTTACGACAATAGCAAATTTTTTGCATTTGCTGTAAACTCATTGTTGGCAAAGACTTCTGTGTCCTTTCAGGTAACTTTAGTGATGCATTCCTGCAGCCACTGTTTAGTTTGCACGAAGTATTGAGTTTTTGTAACGCTCTATTTGGGATAAGTGTGTAGTGACGTAAATTTTACGCTGCGCGCCTGCTGTTGTTCTAAAATATTGTAATTTATTTTGGTCTAATCGAAATGTTTGTGTAAAATGTGTGTAAAATAAAAAATTAAAAACACAAAATTTCATGACTTTTTATCATTATCACTTAGGAACCATGGCCGTAGGGTGGCGCGCCCTCCACGAAAACAAGCCTCGGCAAAAGTTGCACAAAGTATTAAACTGGCAATAAATCGGCTCGTTTAATTTGAGGACGAATTTCGTTTCAGGTGCCCGCTTAAGCGAAAGATTAATGTTTTTGGAATGGGTAGCATCGTGGACTATCGCCAGTCCGTCCGCAGCTGGTGCATGCGAGGCAATGGAAGCTTGAGGTCGAGAGGGAGTACTGGGAGTTGGGTGGGGACAGCGTGCTGCTATGAGGACTTTGTTCTACAAAACCCTAATATTATTATTAGGGTTTAATAGCATTAAAATAGTAATAGTATTTAATAGTATTAAAAAAATCCCATCTGGTAGGTGCTCCAATTTGGGCTCTTAGCATCGGCTTCCCGGCACATTGTAAGTGCTGCTTAATTCGACTCCGGTTCAGCCTGGAAAGGGTGGTAGCTTTTAAGTGGCAAGGCGGCCCCACCCAGGCTTAAGTGGGTAGACGTTGCGTTCCATCTTGTACGAAGCCAGCCTGGCGGCGCGGCTGTGCGCTTGAGCCCCCGCGCGATGGGGTTGAGCCAAGCCCAAGGGACCACCCTGGGGGCGTGAAACCCCTTCGGTGAACAAACAAGCCCTACGGGATAGAACACCGAGGAGGCAAACTTGTCTACATTTTGGGGGATCGGCCCTAGCAATATCCACTCGACACTGAGGAAGCTGGTGGGGTCGGGATAGGGGAGGGAGGATCATGCGCGGTCCGTGGCCCGTTCTGCCACATTCGCCTGGAATTGACGGGTGGTAACTATGAAAACGTTCGATCAGAGCCTGGCGCTAGTTTTTTCATATAGAAAAACCGTCTGAAAGTCTCAGTGTCAACAATCGTTGCCGATGGTGCAAGTCTGGCCGTGAAATCTCTGGAAGAGTCAGACAGCGGATTTTCGACACTAGCTATATAGCTCTGTGTGGAGAAAACTTGTAGCGGCTGACTACTCTGATCGGTAGTTTCCCTCAGTTTTTACGATTAATACTATGGACTTTATGGGAAACCAGTTGGGAGCTTCGAGCTTATCCCGGCAAGGACGATGGCTAAGCGAGATACATGAACATGGAGAAACCAAAAGCTGACCTACAGGTCGGCCCCGGATATCACATTCAGCTTGGAAAAACCTTCTGGCTACAACGTCCATTAATGCCCCGTGGCTGATGGCCAAAGTAGTTGATGCCATCGAGAGTCGAATCAACATCGCTCGCCATCGAGAGTGGAACGTAGAACCTCATACTAGGAAGCTTCAGTAATGGAATCGCAATTACATTTTTTTCCGCGCTTGGTTATTTGTCTGTTAAATGTCACCCAAAAAACGTGAGTGAGCTAATGAAACTAGGGTTGAACAAATGAGGGATGATTGACACGATTTTTAGGGAGATCTGATTTTATAATACAGCATGGATTGTATTTACGAAATTATTTTTGGATTGACGAGGAATAACGATGTGCTAACAAGTTGTCAGGACTTCGCACAGAAATTGTCAAGTGGGTATTTCCAAAAAGAAATTTAATGTGATTTTTTTCAATTTTGCGCCAATTTTTTTATGTTAGTAGTCTAATAAAATTTTCTGAACGTCAAATGCGAGCTAACGATTATTTTTTTTTTTGTAATAACTTTTTTGTTTGGATAAGATAAAGAAACCATTCGTTTCACCATTATTAGCTAACGAATTGAAAGAAGTCTTGAACACACCTGATTATTGAAATGTCCTAAAAACTGTTTTAACCTTTCAGGTGTCTGCCGAGCTTCAAAGTCGAATCTTCGTCTGCCTCATATGTCCACGTATATTTTGAGAAAATGGAACCGCGCGAGACGCATTTGTTCTGAGTGCAGCCGCTCTGGACTGAAAGTGCATCTCGTGTCGAAATTCTACTACGAGCAACTGTCCGAACGCCAAAGATGGTAAATATTGCCTCGTGGCAGTCGTTGTTTTCGTCCATCTTTCGTGTGTCGTCTGCGCATATGTTGTCCAGTTATCCAACTGTCCGTTCGTTGGTTCATCTGTGAGATAGTGCATCTGTTCTTTTGGCCATCCATGCATATTCGTTTTTCTTTGAAACCTTCCATTCATTACCAATTTCCACCAAGTGTTCTGTCAATTTTGTCCGTGAATCTGTTGTCTCGCGCCAGAATCCTACATCGTTCATTCAGTTTTCAAGAACCACAATGGCCTAACGTTTTGTATGTTTGTAATTTAGTGTTATGTTACAAATGGGAAAAGTGACGTTTCATGTCGCGAGAAGGAAAGATTGCGGCACGAGACCGATAGGTCGAGTGGCGAAATACTACAAGCAAAATAAAACACCATTACCACGTGTATCATACACTATTTTGTAGACAGCCTTACTGACTTTTGTCCTTTTGGTTCTTTTTATCCTTTTTTTCATTTATCCTTTTTGTTTTTTTGATTATTTTAGTCATTTTTGCCCTTCCAGTCACGCGAAATATTTTGTTTTCTTTGCTGCATTTACAGATTTATCAGAACACTTGAGCGTCGTCTCACTTTTAGCACTAGTGCTAAAAATTGAAGTTATAGCATGCTGCGCATGCCTTAAAAGAAGACGCTATCCGAAGACAAAGTTTGATCAAAACATTGGTGCCATTTTTCGAGAAAATTGTGAAAACCTTTTTGGGGCGTCATGTAGAGTATCCTCAAAAATCAAAATATCCATTTGAAACCCCCAAAGCCTTGAGTTTATTTAGATCAATTTGGGAATATCAATTTTGGAGAATATGGGCTACACGGTTAGGTGCTAGCAACACGTTTTGCCGTTACTTTTCGGTATCAAGGACCCACAAAACATGTATTATGACTATAGAATAGGATGTTTTTCTGTATTTAGAAACAGGATTTATCAACTTTTTCGTTACCAGAGCCCGACAATAAGTTTTTCTACCTAAAATTCGCGGTGTTGCAGCGCACGATTTCAAAACTTTCTCTTCAAAGGAAGTACCGTCTTAAAGGCGGGAAAGTTAAATATAAAGGCAGCGGCCTGATGCGACCCAGCTCTTTAGAAGGAGTGGCGATCTAGTACGTGGTCGCTACTCGACCTCGGCCCTCGTGAGCGTAGCTTCATAGCGTCGTGCAAGCCCATACGCTGCGGCCGCCGCGCCGTTCTAATGCTCTCCTTCATTAGCGTTTTAATGGACGCGTTCCCTTAAGGGGGGGATGTCCCAAGGCCCCGAAGGCGCGCGCGCGTGAGCGGGGTAGCCAAGTCCCACGCGACACTGGCGGCTGCATCTGGCGCTTCCCCTAGCACGCTCTCAGCGCATCCATCTTTCGCAATTCTGTGAAATGTTTTTACTTTCCCGTATACGTAAGTATATACGGAGTAATAAACGTAGTATAGGGAAAGTTATGTAATGCTGCGCGAAAAAATGGCCAATTTTTGGCAGAAAAAAATTAATTGCCGGGCCCTTACAACGAAAAAGTGGATAAAACCAGTTGCTAAATTAAGAAAAAGAATCCCCTAACACGTGGAGTAGCCAGAATCCCGGTTTTGTGGGTCCTTGATACCAAAAAACCAATTGAAAGCAAAACATCCGTCCGTCCGTCCATCCATCCGTCCGTCCGCCTGTCTGTCAGTCTGTGAAGAACACGAGCGCCTAAACCATATGTACGATTTACACAAATTACACAAATGTTTTTTTTAAAGGTCTCTCACACCTTTAATATGCACATTACCAGCAGTTTCTAAACATTATTGTATTTGTGAGTGTAAGTGATTCAAAGGAAGTGTTTCGAAAACTCAAAAACTGTCTGTGAATAAGAGCTTCAAATTTCACATTTTTAGTAGCGCTTAAACGGCATTTTCTTAAAAACGGCTCCAAATTTTTCAAATAAAATTTCCATTTAGGACCAGAGTTTACTGTTTTTTAATATTCTAAAATTAATATTTCCGTACTACCATTAGAAAACCGAAAAATTATGAAAATTTCAAAAAATGTACTTTGGGTGGCGATACATGGCAACAGGCACGAGTATGTGGCAATTCCGAATAACTAGCCCAGACCTAGGGAAATAGAAAACTAATACGGGAAAGTCTGTGCCATTCTGCAGCACTCTTCTTCTTTTTTTTTGGTATACCAGCTTTATAAATGACCTATTCTGTTGCAAGAAATCATTCGTAAAGGAGCATTTTGCCGCACAAATGATGGCGTTTTAGCATTTTACGGCACGCGTCATCACACTTTCCGCCAATAGCAGCGAGAGAATTCCGGAGAGGTTGCAGAAAAAGGAATTGCCCACCACCGTTTTCTCGCACAGATGACAAATGCCCTGGACGCCATAAGAAAATTGTTTCGTAAAATTAAGTTTGGTTCTCTTGTAAATTTATAATGCTGTTATACAACAAAAATACCGTTTGCAACTAGTTTATAATGTTTCTTTTTTGCATTCCTACAAATTAGAAGACTCAGGCCAGTACAACTCACATCAGGCCAGCTGGGATTGCACGGAATCTGGGATTAGCGAGGATCTCGGATTACCGCGACTGTACTGTATGTAGCGGTTTTTGTCTTCTTGAGAAGCTTTTTTGTCTGGGTGTGGGGCACTGGATCCCCATGAGCCCCTCCTCCCCCTTTGGGCGCGCCAATGCTGATGTGCCAACTGCAAACAAGGCGCATTTTGTCGCCAATTAAACGTAGCTGACATGTGCTAATTCAATCACGGTAAGTACCTACTTGCTTCATGCCGTTGTCAGGCAACTCATCACGCACAGACGTGTGTCGGGTGTACGAAAGCTGACTGCGACATCGTGTGACCTGCCAAACACCAGTTCGTAATTAGTTCTCTGCCAATTAGGAACAAATGACGCGTTGTGTAACATCGTTTCATGAAATTCCCCACCATATATTCTTTGTCAAAAACTTTATCATCTTCGACTCCCCCCCCCATGTGCCCTAGAAGTTTGTAACATTTTTCTCAGACATCCTGTGTATCTATATACAAAGTTCTGGCACTTATTTGACCTAAAAGAGAGTGACGAAAAGGCAATTATTTTTACTAAAATAAGCAGGTACACTCCAATTTTAACATAGGTGCACTTCAAAGTCACGAACTGGAAGGAGAGGGGGACATTGTTATCCAGTCGAGAGCTCCATATCAAAAATTTAAAAGCCAACGAAGCTCCACCCTGTATGATAACAACAAATTTGTTCTACTTGCGACGCCGTCTCGTCGAAATGCTGTTGTGAACTCCATTTTGAGTTATGAAATGGCATACCAGATTTATTGGGGGACAACGAAATCTTCAAGAGAAATTACCAGATGCAATGACAAGTGTCACAAACTGAAACAAACAAGATTGTTCGTTAGTAAATGACAACATATGAGGCAATGAAATGCTGTAATTAAAAACATCAAAACACTATCATTTTTACAATTTTTGAAAACAAAAAGGTCTTTTGAAGAACCTAAATATATTTTTGTTATTTAAGGTCGCATCAATTACTAGGTCATTAGTGACCACTATTGGATTTAACGTTATGGTATGATGATGAAACGATATGGCGATAGAACACGTACAACCATGCCCAAGGCGGGACTCGAACCCACGACCCCTCGGGCCGAGATCACTACGACAGTACTGCTTTAGCGATCTCAGCCACGGGGAAGACAACCTAAATATTTGTATGCTAAATTTTATAAGGGCCAATTAGTACGTATAAAAAAAAATTTAATAATTACATGTATTTTTACATTTGCTTGACTTCGTATTAAATGCATCGCAAATATCCAGCGTAAACATTTTCAATTCGTTCAGCAAACATGGTGAACTGGGTGGGATGAGTGTTTTCAAGCCGCTATTTGTTAATATGGCACAATTGCAGGGTTCTCTGGATCACAAATGCTGTGACGCATAGACGTGAAGAAGATTGCGAAATAAAACAATTAACAGCCGACGGGAATTAGCGGTGCTCAGCTAATATTATTAGCCTCTTATTGTTAGGTAATTATGTAATATTACGAGGTTCATTTTAATCACTCTCTCAAAATACCTTGGAACTAACGTTAAGGAGAGAGGCTTGACGGGAGAGCTCCACTTGTTTATAACATGAGTAATTTATGTTGTGCTGAAAAACTGCTCTGAAAGGAGAAAGACTGGATATGTTTACTTTTGACGTGTGCGCTCCCTCCTTTGCCGAGTCTTACCCTCACACAATAAACCATAGAATTAGACGGAGAACATGCCGTGATTGCAACTTATCTCTTGGTTGATTTCAGCGTTGTCAGTATAACTTGAAAAGTTTAAAATCCTTACGAATTTTAAAATTAAGTATACTGGGTATTTTGGATAAAACGAATCGTCTCCCTAAAACGACAGGTATATCAGAAAAAGAAACTAATACAGTGGAGCTTCATTCGACACAACCGGTATGTTCTGCGGGTCTGGTCCCGGCGGTGACGGATCTTGGACGCAAACTACACAGCTGGATCGAATTCAATCATTGCTGGGAAATAAGACTAGTGGCTGGCTACTTTGACGTGGTTTCTCCTATTGATACCAGACGAAGGTGGGAGCAGAACCTGAACAAATGGGCCACGGACCGCGCGCGATCTTTCCTTCCCCTTCCTTGTCCTCGTGTGTGTAAGAAAGGGGTAAGGAAATGACCGTGACCCGATTGTGAGGGTACTGCTCCGGTATTCGCCTTTCGTTGATTGGAAAAACGGGGAAAAACTACGCATGGGAGCAGCGTGCTGCTAGAATTCTCCTCCAGACAGCGCCTGAATTCTATCTATCTATATCTATCTGTTCATCTCTCTATCTAGTATTCCATCTACCACTATCTATTTTCCTGTCTATCTACCTATCTCTCTACCTACCTGTCTGTATGACTATCTATCCCATTATCTCTATTTTTACGAGAGGAACTATGGAAATCTTCAATGAGACGCTGAGGAGCTCGCATTCCTCATCAGTGTGAGATTTTTACTCACGAAAACCGCAAACCGTTTATATTCCTGGCCTTCCCCACTTTTGAACCGCTATTATGTATTACTCCAGAGTGGTGCCAGCAATAAGGTACTATTCAGGTTCGACTTTGGGTGCAGTTTCATTCGTCTTCTTCCTGAGAATGATGGTGATATATTATCTATTACTGTCCATTTCACCTTGTTACAGATCATTAGTGTCACCATCTTTCTGGTGTGACATTACACCCGACCTCCCTATCATATGATGCCTTAGCGTGTTCCATCTCGGACAGTGGAATAGCGTATGTTCGGCATCGTCTTGTTCATGGCAGCAGTAAAAGCATACCGTGTCTTGTCTTTCTTAACCCTGGACTGGAAGCGTCCTTTTCTTGGAACGTGAACTGAAACGTGGGGCATTATGCACCCCAAGCACGAAAACCTGTATTTTTAAACTGTGCGGTTAATATCGACAAATCTTATCATTGAAATACATCTATGTAATGATACTTTAATTTATAAAAAGTGATAAAAACAGTTGCTAGATTTTTAACATGTATTTATTAATTATGGAGCATAGGTACAGTTACCATAAACACTTTTAATGAAGATTTTTACAATCATGGCATATTGTGAACTTATGGTCTGAACAAACCAATTTGCCACAATTGTAGCATGTAACATTTGTTGTTTTTGTCCTTTTGTCTTAGCCACATGCTACATCGCCCATATAAGCGATTTCTAGCTGCCGGTATGGGGATATGAAACATGGGGTATGCAATGTCCCAATACCACAAATACAATTACATAAACGCACTATTCACCAGTGTAATCGCGCCTAAACAATGGTAGCCATGTTAAAAGGAAAGTGCTCGAACAGGATGACCAATAGGTATTGCCAACCTACAAAAATATAAAAATGAAAACGCGTGGGACATTTCACACCCCACGTTCCCAGTGCAGGGTTAATCTCTTCAGGCATGCTTTAAAACATCTATGCCCTTTGAATGCCTGGGTAAAATGGTATGTCACAGGTCCATGTTTGCGGCTTATCAATTTGCATATGTTTGGGATGAGCTTATGAGATCGTCTGCTGGTCTCATCTCTGTCCAAATGCTTCTGCCAGCGGTGCATCAAGTTTTCTGCCGCTTTTTTAATTGTGCTATTCCTATCTTGGCCCGTTGGCCATCCATTGCCTTCTTGCTTGTGGAGGTAGTCGTCCTATCGTTTCTGGAGCACGCAGGTCAATGGGAGGGAAGTTCGCCATTATAAGAACAGCACTTCCGAGTACAGTTCTATACGCTGATGTTATGCGTAGGGCTCCTTTCCTCTGGACAGTCTGCATTTTCCTTCTCAGATTATTGTTTCGGAGGGATTCTGCTCAGATCGGAGCTGCATAGAGTATTTTCGAGTGCATCACACTCATAAGAAGCCGCCTCCTCTTGTCGCTGGGGCTCCTGGTGTTCGGCATCAATCTTGAAAGTGATATCTTTTATACCCAGTGCTTTTTTCAACGGCCTCCGTAACGTATGGTCCAAAACTTACCTTCAAGCCAATCTCCATTCCTAGGTAGCGAAGGCTCTTGCGACATTCTATTTTTTCCTTGCCTGTTGGATTGGGGTAAGATCGTCTGTAATGAGTAGCGCTACCGTTTTATGGGCTGCGACCTTCAGCCCTTTCGACGTCAGCCACCTCATCACTCTTCCTCAGGGTGTCGTTCACGATGACTTCTTGTGGGGCTGATGCTTGTGTCAGTTTCTGCCGTTGCCATTATTACCACATCGTCTGAAAAGCCCACTATTGAGACGTTTTGCGGGAGTTTTATGCCCAGTAGACTGTCATAATAATATTCCATAAGAAAGGATAAAGTTTGAGACCTTGTGGGACACCAAAGGTCCTCTCGACTTGTATAGGTTCTCCTTCGCTTTCGTAATTTTTTTTAGTGTCGTAGGTGGCTCCTTATACTGGCGAGGTGGGTGTTCTTCTCTATCAGAGCCTTGACGATTGTCTGCCATTTGACCGAGTTGAAGGCTGTCGATAAAAGATATCGAGCTTTGCGAGGGCACAGAATTTTTCTTTTGCTCCCTCTTGGTTTCTCTGGCCTTTTCTACGACTGCTTTGATTGCGTCGACTGTCGATCTACCTTTTCCGAAATCGTATTTCTTTAAAACGCCCATGTCCTACGAATGCCTGGATGTCAAGGACCCATGTTTGCGGCTTATCCACTTGAATATGTTTGGGATGAGTCCATGTACCCGTCTCCCCTCTGTCCCAGCGCTTCTTCCAGCGGTGCATGTCACGTTTCCTTTTGCTTTTTTAATTTCGCTGTCCCTAACTTGGTGCGCTCGATGTCCGTTACCTTCTTGCTCTTAGGGGTAGTCGTGAACTTCTTTCCTTTCTAGAGCAAGTCAGTGTCTATCTATCTATGTTCATTAAATTATATTCTATTTGGCCCATGTATTGAGATTTATTATATGAAATACATAAATAATTGAAACTATTATGCATTTAAAATAGCACTTCTTTTTTTCTATTTGGGAATTGTGAATATATTATTATTTATATTAATTAATATATTAAATTAATATAATTAATTTGAATTATTTATATATTTTATATAATAAATAATAGTCTGTTCTCCATCCATGGACCAAATAGAATATAATTTAATAAATACGATATGAACAGACGTAAAACCGACAGACATAAAACAGACTTTTTACTGAATTTTCTATTGTAGTCACTGATGATGGAAAAACACTCCCGAAACATGTTTGACGAAATTTTCTAAATATAAAAAATTGCATCCTTTATTGTGGTTGATACCTCCTTATCCTTGAAATTCATCATGGAATACCACAAAATCTCAGCTGCCACCACAGAGTTTAGACATAAAACCTTAAATAACTATCTATATGTCTATCCATGTATCCACCGTGTGGAGTGGAACCCTAGTGCCTGTCCGTGAAGGGCAGTGTGTGTCAAAGAAGGGAGCCGCGCGCCTCGTCGCTGGCCGCCGGGCGGGTGGGCGGGGCGGGGCGGGGGCGTCCGTCCGGGCGCATAGCAATGGCAAGGTCACGGGCGCGCCCTCGCGCGCCTAACGGGACACGCGCGCACGCGACAGCACGCGCGCGTGCACGCCGCCGCCCCGCCCCCTGGCGGCCCTGGGCGGAGGTGCGCCGCGCCGCTGCAAGCGGGGCGCAGCCTTTGGCGCCCGCACGCACGCACGCGCCGCCGCACCCTGCGAACAGGCGCTCTGCACAGGCGAGGAGCGGTTTCACGAAACTAGATAAATGGCAAAGGATGGATCTGGTAAAACGAATGTTTTTTTTGTTTTGTTTGTTTTATTCAAGTCGCATCGATAGCTGAGGTCATTCCCGACTATATTGGTGGTCAGGCGGAAGAGAAGGCTAAGTAGCCTGAGCCTCGCCACCAATAAAGACTATTTATTTATTTATTTATTTACTATACTGCGGTTTTTCTAACTTTGCCCTTCTAGGCCCGTCTTCACAATGGAATATGTCACGGAATTTCGCATCTTTCTATGTCGCATGATCGCGACCGTTTTGTTGAGCTCTCCTTTTGCTTGTAGTGGTAGGAGTAGATCTGGGGGTGAGTTACTATTTTGTTACCAATACAGAAAAATCAAACATGCAGTACGTTTACCGATGCAAATAAGTTTTCTGTAACTCGGGAACGAAAATTTCCAGTTTTTCAAGTGTTGTTTATCTCACGCTTCTTTTAAATTTTATTATTATTTATTATTTTTTCGGGCAATTTTTTTGGGCGAATGTGATATTCTTGTTCAGCGATCAAAAAAAAAAAAATAATGGAACCAAATTTCAAAACGTTCCCCCTATTTTCTACATTTGACTGGATTAATAGTTGGTATGAAAGTAAAAGTTCTTCCTTTATATGCTTTCCACACGATTCGCATCGAAAGGTTCTAATTGACAGCCACATTAGAGGCAGGAATCTAATATATTCAAACCTGCTTATCTCGTAAACAAAAGTGTTGAAATTCGTCACCGTTCCATACGTATTCCAATGACATTAACACCTCACCACAAGATCAAAAGAGACAAACACTTTGTAGAAACACAGTAATGATATAGTACGTGGGTGTCCAAGTTAGTAAAAGAAAACAAAGCAATCACGAATGCGAACACATGCTAAAAGATTTTGCCGTGCATGCACGGGATCGTAGGTGCCCTGTAATGCTTTGGTAAAGAAACAAAGGTGGCCTTGGACAGAAATGCCTGAACACATTTCATAAAAGCCTTTCTGCATTTTACTGAGCATTTCTGTATCCATTACATGGTGGAAGAATTGCTAATGCATCATAATTTGAGCCGTGATAATCCAAATCCGGACTGAAACGTTCGTAAGTGTACCGATGAAAATATGCCAAACACACGAAAACATTGTTTAAGTGGAAGAAATAATAAAGAATCCTCGAGGAGAAATCTAGCGGCCGGCTGCCCTGATGGTTGGTTATTCGATCAACACCAAGCGAATGCCGGAGGAGTACTGTAATACATGGGCAACTGACAGCGCGCGATCTTTCCTTCCTCTTCCTTGCCCTATCCTAATTCTTACTTACACACACTTACACCTAGAAGCACTACACTACCAAGCATGCCGGGATACCGGTGGGGAGTTAAGAGCTTGTCCCTGCAGGGCCTGTGCTTCGTTGGTGGGAGATACCTGGTTAGGAAAAAACCACAATTCGATGATAGGTCGGCGCCGGATCTCGCCACCCAGCATGGGAAGATCACCGCCATTTCCTGTGAAAAACACTCACTACACTTACGGAGCTAGCGACCTTAACAGTTGACGCGCCCGGAATCACTAACAATCAAACAATCAAGAAAGAATCCTCGTACTACTTCATGTACATTTTTCAAAACTTCTTTCATCCAATGAATTGTCACGACCACGAATGACGTAATATCGCCAGGTTCGAAGGCCAAGAAACCCGGAAACAATTGGAAGAATAACGCCAAATGAGCTGCAAGCGAGCGACATACTCTCGGCGCCTTCTCATTAGCGATTCCCCACCGCGTGCCATCTTCCATTGAGTGGCGCTGGCCGGCCGTCCTCCCCCGGCCTTTGTGAGCAGTGTTTTGCTCGCCCAGGGCGTGCGACGGCGGCCATGCCGCGCACGTAGAAAGCGTTATGAAGGGCCCGGGAGTATTCCGCTCACACGCGGACGCTCACGGCGGGAAAATATTACACCGCGATGATACGCAACTTCCTCCTTCTGTGACACTTGGCTTCTTCCCACCCCCCATCCTCACTGCGTGCGGCCTAGGTGAAATGCACAAAGTGGATTTAGCCTATCCGCGGTGGCCAAAATCATTAAGACAGAAGTATCATAGCGATCTCGGTCCCAAAGATCGCGGGTTCGAGTCCCGCCTCGGGCATAGTTGTACTTGTGTTCGTCCTTTCACCCCCTATCATCGCCATACCATTACATAACGTTAATTCCAATAGTGATCGCTATTGATCTTGAAGTTAATGCGACGTAAAATTACAAAAAAAAAGCGTATTTAAGAAACAATGCTTTGTTACAGCACATTATTTTGCGTGTACATGCATACTGCAATGTTCTGCAATTCAATTCCGAAATTTCTGCAAATTTCTGCAATTTCTGCAATATTCTGCAATTCAATATTAAATTCTTTAATGTTTTGCAATTTCAATTCTGCAATTCAGTATTCCGCAATTCAGTATTCTTGCAATGCAATATTACGCTGTGATGATATGCAACTTCCTCCTTCTGTGACACTTAACCTTCTCGTCGTCCATCCTCACTCGTCTCCATCTCGTCGTCCATCCTCACGTGCGGCCTAAGTAAAATGCACAAAGCGCACTTGGAAAACAATACTTTGTTACAGCAAATTATTTCGCGTGTACCTGCATTCTGGGTCCGTGTACTTTTTTTTTACTGTACCTCATTATGATGTTGAGATCCTAGAGACTTATTTCCAAATTTTCCAAAAAGCAAAGATTTGTTAACAGGGCAATCTTGATCACTCGAACACAATTATACGAAGACCATGTTATTGATCGTATTTCAGCCAAACTCAGAATTTCCGTCACTAAATTCGTGATACTGATATTTTTTCTTCTTGTTGGGAGGAGGGAGTCGCGAATTGATCGTCTAGGACCACGCGGACATACACCTGTACTCACCGAGGTTCAGTCGTATTTATCCCGTGGTAAGTGTATGTAACTCCATTTTGAGGGATCAGCATCATGCTGAATCCTATTTTTATCCCCCAGGATTGCTAGTCCCGGGGGTATGGAATATGGAATAATGATAATGACGAATGAATTATTATTATTATTATTATTATTGTTGTTGTTGTTGTTGTTGTTGGAGTCTGTACAGGTCCCGTTGGCTTAGTTCTCCTGCTTCTCACAGGATCAAAACAAAAGATTGGTAACCTTATTGATATTGCCTTAAGCGATACTGATGGGTCACTTTACTAATCTTCTGGTTTCTTAAGTTAATCTGCATTTATTAACATTCTGCACAACATTCTTCTTGAAAAGAAAACTCTGTCAAAATTTGTAGGTCTTGTGGTTCTATATTTTGTTCACTGACCGACGCAGGACAAGGGATGTGTTGCTTAATATTTCTCACTGTTGTCCTATGTGTACTGCGCCAGAGAAAAAAATTATTGGGCGTTTTCAGGTTTTGTTTTGGTCGGTAGGTGTTATAGAATTTAATTTCGCCGCGCACCTGCTATTGCATATAATGCAATTAGTTAACAGTATTATACTTTATAGCTTGAATACATATTGTCAAAACGGGCGACGTTTTCAAATGCGAGCGTTGCATTTGTACGAAAGCAACAAAGCAACATTATAAACGAGTTGCGTTGGCTATTTTTTTGTATTTCAGGAGTATAAATATACAAAAGCATCCAAATTAATTTTTCAAACTTCCGTTTTTCTACCACAGCCCCAGCGAACGTGCATTTGGATGATGTGGGATCTAGTCCCACATCACTCAGCCCGGCTCGCTTGTACGAGTTTGAGTATCTAATGAGAGTGTTCAAAAGCGTTGATTAACCGAAGCTCGACCGGGAGAGGTGCCCCAGGGCATCAACTGATGGCAGCGCAGTGCCTCTGACCGGGAGGGCGTGGGGTGCGAGAGCCGGCGCGGGTCACGGACCGCGTGCGATCTTTCCTCCTCCCTTGTCATAGCCTCACCCCTTAGAGCTTGTCCCCGCTGGGGCGGTGCTCCGCTGGTGGGAGATACCTGGTTGGGGAAAATCCCCCGTAACCCGACATAGGTGTCGGCGCCATATCTCTCCAGCCAGCGGGACAAGATCTCTGCCACCTACTGAGATTAAAACATTTACGAGTAGTTGACGCGCCCGTGATAACTAATCAATCAATCACTAATGATTCAGTTAATAGGAGCACCACGCGGACGTATTCACAAACGAGTTATAATCCGATTTTGTTCTCGACGCATTACAAGTAGAGATGCAACATTGAAGTCGATGTTTTCAAATCATCGATGTGTATAAAAATATCGATGTTTTAATCATCGAAATATTGAAGCCATTGTTTTTTGAACCGATGTTTTGGAATTGATGTTTTTTCGTTTTCAATGAGTTGTTTGTGGAGGAAAAATTACCATAACCACAATTGTATAAAAATTTAAAATACGAAATAACAACTGATGGCACCACTGTCTTATGTGCAGCTAAACGAATGTGGTTTGTTGGTACTACCTTCATCGAGCAGACTATCCGTCGCTCGACATACTTCTGATGCTCTGCTATGTACTTCGTATTTCGCACAATGAGGGGCGTTTTTGAACATTGTTTTCCGTTAAAATTAATATACACTGCCACTGTCAAATTACATGTTGCACAAAAATTTAAAGTTGAGATTACTAAACCAGTATTAAAACACCCTTGTTGAAAAACATCGCTGGTTTTTGGTCGATGTATTATTAACATCGACGTTTTTATTTTAATCATTGATGTTTGGCAACATCGAAGTTTTGTTGTCGATGTCTCATGATTAATTACAAGGTCAGTTTTGTCGACACAGGTGTTTCACGATTGCTGCAAGACACGCAAGTAGTATACAGGCGTCTGCACATGATAGTGTTGACATCCGTTACACATCTATTTGCTTAGTGTCCTTCAGAATATTGAATATTCTCCCTTGGAATGTATGCGGTTTTTTATACAGATCGAATTTCATGGAATAACTTGCTCTCCGTGGAAGAAACTGTTGGAAGTGAACGCACCCTCGCGGGCAGGCCTTCCGTTGCGACACGCCAAGGTCACGCAGAATATCACCGTCTTTGTTTACTAGCAAATGATGCTCTATGGTCCGATTAAAAGAAGTTGATGATCGACAGTTCCGAATGGAAAGGAGTGACATTGATAGGTTGCGTACCACTGAGCACGCGTCCCAGGACACGAAAATAAACACTTGAAATAAATACGTATAAAATTAACCAAATCATATACGCAAATTGTAGGAAGCAACAGTTTCAGAAACACAATTTTCAATCACCAACTTATTTGAATCGGACCATAGCTCCCCATTGATGTGTATCAAAGATCTGTAAATGCTTTTAACAATAAGGGAAAACAAACGTAGGACATTTGTTAGGTTAATGAGAATTCTTAAGGTATTTATGAAGATGGGATGTAGGAATGAATAAATTTACCAAAACTTTCTAATGATTTTTCATTTAAATATTTGCAGTTTTCTGCTTCGATTGTTATCCGCGTCCGTGGCGTAGCACTCGAGTAGCTCTTTCTTGTTTTGAGCATCACCCACGTGAAATCGAGCATTTTTGAGACACGCAGATAAAAATACGAGTATGTAGGAAAAGAATGTAAAGAAAAGAAAACATGAACCAACACACACGGTTTTCTTTGTTGGTCACAAGGTTTGACTTTTTTCTGCTGAATCACGTAATGTAGATTTGTTATTCAACCTCTGCGGCTGGGTCCAAAGTAATTTCGTAAAAATTCATAATTTGCTTTGTTTTTTCTTTCGTTTTATCGTTTGAGACACTAGATGTAATATATGAAATTACTGTTTTGACGTATCATCTTTTTTGGTACCGAGTAAATTATGGTTCTAGATCAAATGCTGAAATGATTCGTTGTGTGAATTGCGGGCAATGTTGTCTCCTCTCAATACAGTTTCCGTAGTTCATACATTAGTGTGTTTTGACGTACAGTAACAAAAACAAAACAAAAAGAATAATAATTGTTTATGACCTAAATATAACCCAGTTATACTAACATAATGTGGTTACAAAGTGAACTTATCATTAGTTGTTACGTCTCTAATACCTTTCTTGCTTATGGTATGAAACAACCACCAAGTAAATAGATACTTCCCCAGATCCAGCAATTGCAGGATAAAATCAATATTGAATTGATCGTAAATATTCAAATGTTCTGCGTTTTCCACATTTACTGAAGATTCAGGGGATAAAAGATTTCTTTGCTGTTAGGACAAAGGGGAACATGAAATGGAACATAAGATTAGAATACCTATGATCATCTCAAGGATAACGTATACTGTCTTGGATCGTGAATATGAAAACAAGCAGAAGAAAAACGAAACAGTATATTTTGTAATATTGTGTTTGTAATATAATATCGTATCCTGGTAATATTGAGTATTTGGAAGATTCGAAGAAAACTTCGCATTAATCATCCTTTTGTAACGTTTTCTAAAATTTCACGCCTGGAGTCACAGAAGTCACTGCAGTGCCTCTAACCGGGAGGTCCTAAAGTTTGAGTCCCGACGGAGACAGGATTTTCGACCTTAGCTAGGTCAAGTGCTGTTGCTGTCAGGAGGAAAATCCTATCTGCCAGCTGCTCTAATCGGTAGTTTTCCGTGGTTTCTCCGATCTACACCAGGCGAATGCCGGAGCAGTACCCTAACAAATGGGGCCACGGTCCGCGCGCGATCTTTCCTTTCTTCTCCTTGTCATATCCTCACCCCACTTACACACACACATTAACATGCACTACACTACGGGTGACCGGTCGGGCGCTTAGAGCTTGTCCCGGCTCGGGCGGTGCCCCGCTGATGGGAGATACCGGCGCTGGATCTCGCTATCCAACAGAGAAAGGTTACTGCCCATCCCGAGAAAAAAAAAAACAGCCACTACACTTACGGGACAAACGAACTTGCCCGTCGACACGCCCGTACTCACTAGTAATCAAATCATCATTCTAAAATTTCGCTGTTCGAAGGCCGGGCTCCGGGTGCCGCCTGGCCGGTGGCGTGGGCGGGTGATTGCTATCGCTGCGTGGGAGGGGGGGGCTGCCTCCGCGTGTTACTTCCCAGAGGCGCTCCTGCCGCGCGCGGCGGCGACTGCGGCAATTAGGCCAAGGCCACTCGTCCCTCCCTCTTCCCCTCCCCGCAACGCCACGCCCCACCCCGACGCGACGTACAAGGATGATTTTGGACTCGGTGCAAGTTGCAACAGGCGCAGAAAATTTGGGAAGGTGACTTTGGCGATCGCACGGAAATGAATTCCTTAAAGACTAGATCTATAGTTAGTTGTTAGTTAATGCCTTATTTTAAGCGCTCTTCCGTCTGACCACGCAAATTTCGCTACGCTCCTTTCACCTAGCGGAGAAAGAAGGTATTATCTCGGGCGTCGAAACAGGCGATTTGAATTTAGCTCAGAGGCGTCATTTAGGCTTGAGGATCTTTTACATGCGAGTAAATCTACTAACATGGGCCAGCCGGCTCATGGGCCAGCCGGCTTTACTTCCCCTCCGCGGAAGGCGTACGAAGGATTTTTTCGCTTTGATCGGGTTTGAACCCGCGAACTTGGGTATGACAGTCCGGCACGCTAACCGTCACACCATCGAATCCGCGAAGATCTCTTTGAGTTTTACGGGTATTTGGTCGGACGGGTATCCAAGACTCGTATATGCGGGTATTCTACCGTGTCCAACCCACCCGCATTCATATGGGGACCGGTAACATAAAAATGAAAAGTGAGAAAAAGCCTTATGGGGGTTCTCTGCGCTCTTTCATTGCGTACTACTAGATGTTGCTTAGTTTATTTACTAATATTTTTTATTGTAAAGTATTTTAAAACAAAATATTTATTTAAATATTGTTTTTTAAATAAGTGAAAAATAAAAGAAATAATTGATCTAAATTCTTATTTCTGTTTAAGCAATAACGCAATTTCTTTTCAAAACGTACGAAAGGCTAAAAGGTGTGAATGAGGACATCCGTATCATACCTTTCACACCGTATCACATCGCATGAATGCGGATGGGTTAGATCCGCACGTTCCTGAAACGGCCTGGCAGGTTGACTGATCTGCGGGAATTCAGAGCTCTACTGAAGACTCCCTCTTTCACTGAATAACAGGTTGTGATGGGATTCAATTGCGTCCTCAGTGCACAAGAGGTTGGCCGGAAGAAATTGTCGATGCTTTTCATTCGGGTGGCGCTTGACAAGAGAAAATGTTTTGGCATGCATTTTGAAAACAGACCATTTCATGAATATACAGATCACTACTTTCTGGAAATCATGGGAATCAGAAAAAAGATATCAGGGAATACTGCTCTGGAGAATTCAGGGAATTGGTAGAAGAATCGCTAGAAGTCAAGGAAAATTTTGAGAGAATTATAAAATGAGATGTAATTCCTTAAAAACACTAATATTATTTTATTTTTCACTTTTTATTAATGCTAAAATAATGTTAATTTGTTCTTTGTAACGGTGACATCAGACAGCAATTGGTATCAGGATGGCTGTATTATTTTTCTTTAAGTAGTGTGAATTTATGAATCTTATCATGAACAAATAAAAAACATGCACTGGGAAAATGGGAAAGATCAGGGAAATTTGTTCAAGGAAATGAGTGACCTCCCTGCCATATCACGTGCATCAATGTAGAATAGTATGAATCTGTTTCATTATTATTTATTTGTTTTTAAGCGAATAACATATTTTTCGTTGTTTTACAGGTGAGTGGCTTACTCTGATTAACATCCTTGAGTGGTAAGTGTTACTGATGGTTTTATTTAGAGTAATAAAACTTACCAACAGAACGTTGCGGTTTACAGCCGAGTTTCTTGCAAATAATATGTTCACGTGCGTTTAATGGAATGAAGTTGACAGACCTAGAAGAAACGAAAATTGATTCAATAAAATGTTTAGTACATTTTTTGGAGACCTTAAGAACTACACTTTACGTACAGCTAATTTAGCTGAAACAAAATAATTGTGCTGCTGTGAGAAAAAAATTATTACTGGGTGATGATCAGTGTTTCGCAATATTCTTCTTCGATTCTAATAATTTCGTTTTCATGCACAATAAGGCATCTTTATGTGAGAACACAACCTCCACTTATTACAGCAAGCAGAAGATATTTGTAACCTCAATTATTCATTACTGGCAAACCACTTGCAAAATTCAGCCAGAAGACTAAGGCCAGCCAGGAGACTAATTTCGTTCCCAGAGAAGTTTATACATTCAGGAATAAAAATGTGTGTTACACGAAATAAATTTAAGAAACTCGGTCACACATTTTACATTTTAGAATAAAAAAACGCATTAAAACCTCTAATTTCCTTGCATGGGAGTAAGTTGCCTTTTAAGAGCATTTATTATGGGAAGATACTTCAACTAATTTGCACAATTTTGAAGGTTATTTCCGTTACACGTTCGTGTCAAATGAACTCGAAATATTCTTGAATGTGATACACACATTGCAGTGCCGCTCATTTCTCGTAGAGGCCGTGAGCAACGTAAGGAATCTTCGTTTACATGTATGACTCAGTAGCACGAATTATTACGAGGTACTGGAACGACAGAAAGTTTTCTCGTTCTAAATGCAAGCTCCTTTGTTTAAACCGACCTACTCCTCAAGTGTCAGAAAAAGTGCTGAGAATCAGGGAATAAGGTTATTTTAATTACATCAAAGTCATTTGAAAAAGCAGGTGGCACTTTATGCAAAAGAAACAGAAGAGTCAGAGAACTTAATTTGTTCGTAGTTATTTAGCATTAATGACAATACCTAACTATTGAGCACGATTTCAGAATTTTCTATGGAGCACGATTACCTAACTATGGAGCACAATTTTCAGGATCAGACAGGGAGAGTGAGAAGAAGAGAGAGAAAGAGACAGACAGTTAGACAGAGACAAGCAAACTGTGACAGACAGGCAGAGACAGAGATAAACAGACACTCAGAGATAGAGACATACAGACACAGACAGACCGACAGAGACAGACAGAGATACACAGAGACAGACAGACATAGACATAGAGACAGAGAAACAGCCAGACGATTTAAAAAAAAAAAACAAATTTCCGTATCAACGAATCCCGAAACGTATTTTTCGTCAAATCTCGACAACGAGTTGTTGCAGCAATACTTAACGATCTCCATACTTCGCACGGAAAAGGTTGCGCGTCTAATATTAGAGAGAAAGAGGAGAAAGATGTACACCTAATATTACCGATCAGGTTATGGTCCTTTGGAAAGGCTGTGAGTGAAGAAACATTGCATTCGCATTTTCGAGGATTTGAAGCCTTTTTGACTTTCTCGCTACGGAGTTGAGAGGAAGTTACGTGTAACTGCGCGAAAAAATCGGCGATTTCCCAGCAGAAAAACTGTTATTGCCGGGCCCTGGTAACGAAAGCCCGAATAAATCCAATTGCTGAATTTAGAAAAAAGTGATCTAACATGTGGTGTAGCCAGAATCCATGTTTTGTGGATCCTTGATATCGAGAAATCTATTGACGGCAAAACGGCTGTCTATCCTTCTGTCCGTCCGTTTGTGAACAACGCAAGCGGGCAAATATTTCACCCGATTTTCTCCAAAATTGATATTACCCAATCGATCTTGCTGACATCACGGCGACTTAAATTTGAAACCGATTTTTAATTTTGGAGGGTACTTTACATCAAGCTCCTGTGACATTTTCAAAATTAAAAAAAAATGGCTCCATTGTTCGGAATTAAATTTTGTTCTTAGATAGCGTAAAGGACGTTTAAGAGAATGCAGGTCTCATGTTCTTTGAAAACCCGGATTTTTCGAAAATTGCAAAAGTTCAAAATGTTTTCGGCGTTTTCCTTCAACTACAATTACGAAGATAGAGATTTTTTCCATAAAGATAGATTTTGAAATAAGGTCTTGAATAATTTTTCGAAAATTTGAGTATTTTTGCATAATTTTGCGAGAAAATACGGGTCATAAAGCACGTGCTGTTTTAGCACCATTAGTTTCTGATGGTGATTTTGCTAAAATAGCGATTTGTATGTGACGGGCCCCGCGTGGAGTGCCTCGGGTGCAGGATGTGGCGGCGGGAGGTTGGGGGAGGCCGCTGGCGGGCTCCGGTGCCTGCTCTTGTGGTTAACCGCGCAATTGCGGACTCACGTTAACGAGGCGAAATGGGCCTTTTCCCGAATGTAATGCGCAGGCGGAAGACCTTTTGGGAAGAATACCGTATCGTGTCCTAGAACGTTTGGTTCCAGGGGAATTAGTGTAGTTGGTAGACAGTAAAGTGCTGATTGTGTGTTAGTGAAGTCAGTCTTTCTACTAATATTTTGCTATCAATATTTGTGAAAATCTTAAAAGCGGAACTCGTAAGTTTGAATCGTGAATAATTACTTTTAAAAAGGATGATTCATTACATAATAATTGTATGAGGAGCAATATAAGAATAATAAAATCTGTAAGAATTGGGGTAACTGGGAAGAGAGAAAAAAAGGAATGTTTCAAAGAATTAGGAATATTTAGCAGAAATGGATTGCAGTGTAGGTTTTGAAACAGCAGTACTCCGTATCTTCAAGAAATTATACAAAACAAGCTTAAAGAAAACTTCTTTATCTTTTTTTATATGCCAAAATTTATTTTAATATTTATTTGTGTTGGAATTATGTAATTATTTTTATAATAATATTGTACAGAATTATATACAAACTATAAAAATGTGCAATATAATAACAAATATGTCTATTAGTGAAGAAAAATCTTTGACGCCCCCACCCAAATGATCGTCTGAATCGGCAGGTAAGGAAAGACGTTATGACTTGAAGGTCCGACACGTGACTGTCAGTGCACAACGCCGCTGCCGTCCGCGTGTCGCTGAATCTCCCTGGTGAAGGGAGCGTGGCGCAGGGCCTTTCCACACTTCTCCAGGCGACTCTCCATCAAAACCGGAGACAAAGCTCGAGGGTGCTTCTATAGGAGGCGCTAGTGTCGCCGGGTACAGCTGCAGGTTAGACTCGTCAACATCCGCACCTAAAAATTGGCTAATTTGTGAGAAACACGAAAAGTATCTTCTAAACGTTCAATTATTCATAATATATACATACTAGGAAAACCCGGCAGATGTTGTTCTGCCCTTCATCTCCCACTTTCCCCTCTCATCACCCTTTCACTGTCTCTTCCTCCCTCACCCTGTTCCTATTTGTCTCAACCGCTCTCTGTCCTCATTCACATTTAATTGCAGATTCTGCACATCTCTGAGCAGTTGAGGTAATATCGGGAAGCGCTGGACGAGCAAAAATGTAATAGAATGTTCAGGAAGAGTTCATTCTGTAGATACGGTGTGAGAAACCTTTCTTTGAGGCCTTCGGCTTCAAAATTTTAATTTTTAAGGCCCTAGAACGCCAGTTTAGGAGTTATTCAATAATATAGATTCAAAATGCAGCCGAATGTGTTGCATTTGACGTGAATATGTAGTGGATATGTAGTGAATATGTAGCGCCATGTAGTTGAGTTACAAAAGATTTAATAACACATAACCTTCTCGATGCAAAAAGAGGTAGAAGTGCCAACTTTCATGAAGATCGGTCCAACGGTGTTGGAGTTTTGCTCTTATATACATACCAACATCCTGTTTCATATGTATAGATAAGAAACCGCTGAACATCGACGCTTTCCTTTGTAACATTACGCATTACTCCTTGCGTTCGCAAACCTACGTAGCAGGCACGCACGTTTTAAGTATCGTTGGCAGCAGTCGGTCTTTGAGTTCGTGTAAGAAGGTGGTAGAGGAGAGCGCGCCACCGTAATGGTCTCCCCCACGTTCTGTGGGAGTTGAACGGCGCTGGCGCTGGCCTCGCCCTCCGCAGCGGAGGCGCGGGCGCACGCGCAAGGCCGCGAGGGCGCAGCGCTCACGTGCACGCAGAGGCGCATCTACGGTACGGCACACATGGCACGTGCCATGGGCGCCACTCGCAAGGGGCGCTAATTAGAGAATACCCGCCATAACAAATAACAACACCCCTCATTTGAAGAATCCTGACAGGGATTTTGGCTTGCCATGGGTGCCTGAATACCTAGATACGCAATTTGATGCTTGCCATGGGTGCCTGAATACCTAGATACGCAATTTGATGCTTGCCTTGGGTGTCTGAATACCTAGATACGCCTCTGCGTGCACGTGCGCACGCCTTCCACGTGCACCACGTGCACCGCGCCACAGCCATTGCCACACAGAGTTGTCACCGGAATTTAATTTAACAAAACACGAAAGAAAAAAAAGGAAACAAAGGAATAGAAGAGAAAAACGAACGAAAGACAAAATGAGGAAGAAGGAACGAAACAAAGATTACATGAAAGAAAGAAAGCCGAACATAGGAAATGAATACAAAACAAACATAACCTATGATTTCTGCCAATCAAATTGTAATATGTAATGAACATTTGTGACTTCATATGTGCGTTGTGACATTGTACACGACGTATGTAATTCTTTATTAATTTAGTTTACCTTTTATGCTTGATTTAATGATTACTGATTCAGTGAGAGTTAACTTGCCAAGATCATTAGTCCCGTAAGTGTCGTGCGTGTTGTACCTCGGGAGGTGGTTTTGATCTTCCCTCGCTGGTTGGAGAGAAATGGCGCCGCCGTACCTGTCACCCAGCGGGATTTTGCTCAAACAGGTATCTCCCAGTGTGGCACAGTCTCAGCGCGACAAGCTCTAAGCCCCCCAACGGTCTCCTGTCGTATGTGGTAGTGTAGTGCATGTACGTGTGTGTAAGTAAGGAGTAGTATAGGACAAGGAAGAGGAAGGAGAGCTCGCGCGCGGTTTGTGATCCGTTTATGAAGGTACCGCTCCGGCATTCGCTGGTGTTGATTGGATTGATTGATTGATGTTTCCGGGCGCTTTAACTACTTTGGTCATTAGTCCCCTAAGTGTAGTGCGTGTTTTTTCTCGGGAGGTTGCGATGATCTTTTCTCGGGAGGTTGCGATGATCTTTTCCCCGCTGGATGGCGAGATCTGGCGTCGACCTACCGTCGACTAGCGGGGTTTTCCCCTAACCAGGTATCTCCCACCAGCGGGGCACCGCCCCAGCCGGGACAAGTTGTAAGCTCCCGACCGGTCTCCCGACATGTGTGGTAGTGTAGTGCATGTTAGTGTAAGTATGTGTGTAAGAGGGAGAGGATAGGACAAGGAAGAGGAAGGAAAGATCGCACGCGGTCCGTGGCCCGCTTGTTAGGGTACTGCTCCGGTATTCGCCTGGTATTGATCGGAGAAACCACGGAAAACTACCGATCAGGGCAGCCGGCCGCTAGAATTCTCCTCCAGACAGCGACTGAATTCGACCTAGCTGACAAGCTAGGTCGAAAATCCTGCCGCCGTCGGGACTCGAACCGGTCAGAGGGACTGCAGTGACATCAGGTTGATGCACTGAGCCATCTCTCCCGGTGTGTTGATTGGAGAAACCACGTAAAACTACCGATCAGAGCAGCCGGCCGCTCGAATTCTCCTCCCGACGCGGCGACTGTGGCGAACGTTGTACAGCACTCAACAACTGTCTGAGCGCCTTCCAGCATGAGCATCGGAACGCCGCCGTCCGTTGTGTGTGTGTGTGTGTGTGTGTGTGTGTTCTCCGCCCACCGCCGCGAGGAGGCGTCTGGGGCGAGGCCCTCACGGCCGCCGAGTACCGCTTCGCCCGCTCACGCGGATCACGCGCGTGATCACCCCCTCCCCCACTCCCCCCCGGCGGCGCCGACCTTCGCCGGCCTTCGCACCGCGACGCGGCGCGGCGCCCGCCATGCAAATGCTCCCGGCGCCGCTGCGCGCAGCTAGGAGGAGCTCAGGAGGTTGCCATACGGATACATAGGATGGAGGTTGCCATAAGGATACGTAGGATGGAGGTTGCCATACGGATACATAGGATGGAGGTTGCCATACGGATACATAAGATGGAGGTTGCCATACGGATACATAAGATGGAGGTTGCCATACGGATACATAGGATGGAGGTTGTCTTACGGGTACATAGGATGGAGGTTGCCATACGGATACATAGGATGGAGGTTGCCATACGGATACCCAGGACACCCGAAATACGCTTCAGAGTAAATTGTTTAGTTTTATTCGCCTGGAATGGCACTCCGTACCGAGACGAATCGGGGGCTCCTATTAAAAATTGCATTATGTTCGTAGCAAACAGATCATTGGGGAACAAGTGAAAGGGACAACACTTACAGTATCTGTTACTATTGCGGCGAGTTCGCAATTTACGTTTTCAAGCTGCAGTTCGTGCTACCAACATAATTTCTGTTGCTAACACTCCCACCAGCCACTGGTATCACTGCGGAGTGACTTTCCTGGCGAGATCTAGTATATCAAGAAAATGATATAACAAGGAAATTGTGTATTAAGTAAACAAATGAATAGATCAAGATAAATTATATTGGACACTTCCAAGAATATCAGGGTGACCACTCTTTTTCTAGGATACATTTCCTTGACTTTTCCAGATTTTCCACGGCATTTCCTTATTTTTCCATGACAAAATTTGTGAAGTATTTCAAGGTTAAAGTAGTTCAGGTATTCAAAGTATTAAAATGAAGTCATAAAGCATTACTTTAGTCCATATTAAAAAACCCTATTCAGTGGGCCCTTTTCGCCTTTGGATTCCATATTCTCTTGCACTAACACATTGTGAGAGACAGATACACTGCGATTCTAATTACACAGTTCCTTTCTTTATCAATTTTTCAGCTCGCACATTGGACCGTAAAAATACAAAAATAATATTTGCTTAACAAAAGAGTTAACCGCTTGCAGCCTCTATGAAGTGCATGGTTCTGTGATGTACTTCACAAATAGTCCGAAAACAGTTTTGTTACGTCTGAATGGAATTATAACAGTATAACAATTCAAAACATTTGACAGAAACAAAACAAAAATATGGCGGGTCAGCGGGATACATGTCGAAATTCAGGACACATCCCGGTTTTTCAGGACAAATGGCAACCCTATGCTCATGGGGGTTGCCCTAAAATCCACTACGTTACTAAAACACATTAATTGCCACGTAAATTTGTCCTTTGTTTGAGGCAATGCATGAATATGGAAGTTATTTCACACAATGAAACAGATGAGCTTGCAAATGTTTCTTTAAGATTTTCCAGAAAGACATTGGTAAATGGCCTCGACAGCAGGTGAACAGCCTCATTCATTCAAATGGCCCCGACAAAATTGTTCAGCCGTTTGTGTTAAGTCCGTTAAGTTAAGCCGTTTGTGTGATCGTCTGCAGTGTGTCTTTAAAAAAATAAGCAGAAATGTGAGTGAAACATTTTGTTTACGCAAGTTGTACTTGCTAAATACGGAAATCTTTTGTTGCTGCCTGGGCATTGTCCGGTATGCAGAGATCATTTTTAAAACTCGATAATTGTTTAAAAAAATGTTAAAATCGTTTCAATCTGAAATGTTTTGTGTTATGACTGTTTTATTGTTATATGGCAGTAGGCCTATCTCTCGTATACAGCTATGAACATTTTCTTGATTCTCGGTGCAGTGTGTAGAATTTCAGTTGGAAAAATGAGTTGGCAAAGATGCAGAATTTGAGTTGGCATCAAGGAAATATACTTTTATCGAAAACGAAACGTTTCGATACGAAAATTATTGCGCTAAACTTCTTCAAATAACGATAACGGTATACCTCAATTTTCTGTGGAAATAATTAAAGGACACTTTGTAAATACTACTATATGCGACACAATATTTTGTTTTTTACTTTCTTGCCTTACGAATATTTCGTAACAAGAGAAAGTATGTTATCGTGCTTTAGAAGACGGCGATTTTTCGCCAGAAAAACTCTCATTGCAAGGGTCTGGTAACAAAAAAGTGGATAAATCCGGTTACTAAGTTTAGAAAAAAATCCTCAAACTCGTGGTGTAGCCAGAATCGTTGTTTTGATGGTTCTTGACACCGAAAAATCGATTGACTGCAAACGTCCGCCTGTCCATCCGTCTGCAGTCAACGTCGGCGTTTATACCGTTCAGCCGATTTTCTTGAAAATTGACATTCCCCAATCGTCACGGCCTCTAATTTTGGGGGTTATTAACATGAAGTCCTTCGGATATTTTCAAAGTTTTAAAAAAATGGCTCGAAATTTTTTGATTAAATTTTGTTGTTTAATAGTGGGAAGGACGTTTAAGAGAATGAAGATGGGAAATTGTAATCCCGAAAGTGACTTTGGGCATTTGTTGAATTAATAAATAATAAAAAAACTTAAAATTGTGGTTGATTATCCCTTAGGTCCAATTCCAAGAATGATCCAGGTATACTTTTCTTTGATATCCCTGATTTTTCGAAAATTGCAAAAAACAATTTCAACACTGCAAAATTGAAGATACTTCATTGTCGGTTGTACAAAATTAGCACTTTGAAGAAGGTCATGAACAATTTTTGAAAAGAACGAGTAGTTTTCGCGAAATTTGCGCTTGAAGTTTACGAAAATTTGGTTTCTCAAAAACCACTCCAAATTTTCCTTTAAATTTTCTTCACTTTTGTAATAAGGAACAGTAAAAAATATGGTGCTAGTCCTATTTTTGGGTATCGCTCGGTTTTTCGAAAATTGCAAACAAATATTTAAATCAACAAAATTGTAGATAGGGATTTTTACCTTGGTTGTACAAAATTAGCACTTTGAAGAAGGTCATGTACAATTTTTGAAAGAAAAGAAGACTAGTTTAACCTCAATACCTAAAATGAGAATTGAGCGAGAAAAAGTCATAGTCATCGAATATTTCAAGTTTTGACAAAGCAAATTTGGATGTCTCATAAGTTCGAAATTTAGAAATGCGACTATCATTCTTTGAAAAGATTTCTGCTGTTCACTTGCAAACGCAAATAGTTACGCAATTCAGCATCGAAGTACACACTAATGTTGTCGTGGTAAATAACTATCACCAGTGTTGTCACAAACCTCTTGGAAACAAATCACTGCTTGTGAGCAAGGGGGTCGAGTGCTCAACCTGTCTTGGCGACGTCTGAGAGCTCTCATTAAAAAATCGAGTTTTCCTCAAGGACGCCGTGAGATGAGGAACGAGGTCCGGGGCACCGCGAAACCCCGAGTGCGAAAGCTGCCTGATCCGTGCACAAGCAAAAATGTCACTGCCCATTGACTGAAGTGATTAGACATGTACTGATACGGTGAACTACATTTCTGTGAATGAAAATCGTTCGTAAAATAATAGTGTGGGTTGCATAAGAAATAATTAATAACTTCTCTTCTAACCATATAATGAACACAATGACATATTAAATTGAGTGCTATAGTGGAAGAGAATATGGTAGAAATCTCTAGTAGGTGACTGAAATGTATTCTCGATGGTGCGCCGTTTGAGCTCTTACTCCTTACTGACCTTACTGCTAAAAGGCTATAAATATCGTGGTTGCACAAGAAAAGAAAGAAATGCCTCAAACTATCATTTTGCAAGAGAATGATTTTATCGTGAACAGGGCCGTTTACATCGTGGGAACAGACAAACATTTTTACTTTGGGTACTGACTTCTTCTGAACTAACTTTGACACATTCAGTAACAAAAAATGGCTATTTTCTGAACATGTTTCTTTAAAAAAAGTTAGAGAAAAAAATACGTTTTTAGGATGGTCACTTTATTTGTTGTTTTCGTTTAATGCCTGATGACTGTAAACTTCTAATTTTGATTTTCAAATTGGCTGCTAGGGATCGCTACAGCAAACGACTAATTAACTCGTGACTTGGGTATTTCTGGCTGAGCAAATATGAGACCTTATTATTTTCGGTGAATTTATTGTACACGCCAGTTCTTGTTAACATGAGACAACTGTGACATGGTACTAAGGATTTTATGCTCGTCGAAAATGTACTGATTTTGATCAACTGATTTTGAGCCAGTAATCACGAGTTTTAGAAGCCAATGGGGGAGAGCCCATGTGACTAAGGACGGTCTGACACTTCCCAATATTAGGAAGGTTTTCGCACCCTTGAATGTTAAAGCAATTAAAAGCATTATCGATCTTCTGCGCGTGGGCAGTTCAAGTTTCGCATTACTTTGTGCATCTGCGCATGCGCGAAAGATCGAGATTTCAGTCGATTGCTGTCCGCTAAGATGTGCAAAAACTCCCTATTTAAACCCTTGTCCTTAAAGCGTCGATAACGATCGAGTTTAAAGGAGGCGGTTCAATTCAGTGAGTGTACATCCAGGGAAAGAAGCCCCCCATCTTTCGAATGTTATCTTCTGACATTACATAATATTACATCTGTTGCATTGGATCAGTTTGTTACCGACGAATTAAGGTTTAAAACAAATGGAATACATTAGTCGTATACGCTTTTACATAATAATAAGAGTATGTCAAATGAAATGATTGTCATTAAATAGTCTGATTCCTACTGCACTAGATCAGGACTTGGCTTCTCTGGTATATCTCAAATACCACAGACATGATGAAAATATGCACATAAACATTTCTCAGTTAAAGCAATTTTGGTAACATTTACATGTAATTTTATAGAATTTTTCGGTTTTCCGAAACCATTTCTATATTTAAAATATGTGGGCGATGTTATTGAGAATTTAAATCTCATTTTTTACATTCTCACCCTTACTATGGTACGTATTCGTAAGAAGAGAAACTTGTGTAATGTGTTATGTAATCGTGCATCGGAAAACGGCGCACGATTTTTGGCCCAATTTTTTTGAAAATTGCAGAAGTGCAATTATTTGGGGGCGTCTAGTTACCACTATTATATTGCAGATTTTTTTCCTTAATGAAATCTGTTCCTTATGGCACAACCTTTAAATAAATTCATGTTCAAATTTTAGGAAATATTAGTAGTTTCCGAGTAATTTTACTCGAAATAAAGACAATTTAAGAAAAAAAAATTAACTTTTTTTCTCAAAAACCGCTGCAAATTTTTTCTTTAATTTTTTCCCTTGGGTAGAAGAAGGGATGTTTAAACGAATGGCGCTGGTCTCATTTTCGTTGAACTCTGAATTTTCAAAAATTGCAAATTTAGAAACAATGCGAGAAAGTATGTGCTGTTGTACACACCAGTAGTGAAATGACTGGTACTGTTTCTTGCGACCGGGCCTCGGGGCGCCTCTGTCCGTCGCGTGGAGCGCTGAAGGGCGTCATCGGAGGGAGTGAGAGCGCCGCAACGCACTCCCGCGGCTGAGAATGCAATTAACAGCAGGTGGTGATGAATGCGCTTGTCAAATGTTTGGCCTGGCTCTGATGCGTCCTCGGTGATAAGCTGGGCGTTGAAAGAGTTGAGTTGTACGTTTGAAAGGAGATCAGCGCAGTTGATTAAATTCACCCGGATCCGCGACTGAGAGTTGGTTTGACGCATTGCGTGGTTGGTGTGGTAAATTACTTTCTGTTGCATTTTTTTCTGTTCAAACGGCAGTACCTGTCCGTGAGGGCTAGACGACTTGGGCTTTTATATCCTCCCGCTTCCTTGTCAGATGATTTCAGTGGTGGTTTGCAATTGCCATCCTCTAGGTGGATAATCAGAAGGTGTTTTTGAGAGGTAAGTGATAATGAGTAATTGGACGGAGTTATGCATCAACCGGCTAAGCGCCATTTTTGAAAAAAAATTAGATATGTTGCATTGGACCATGTTCTAAGTGTACGCAAAATTTTGGCGCAAAATTTGTAAAAATAGCCTTATAACTAATAAAAAATGTAAACGCTATAAGTCACATCAGAGATTTTATGTTTGGCAACAACCGGCTGTAAACCAAGATCTTCGAATCTGCTGTTCTTAAATTCACATTATGCAGGTAAGCGCCAGATATTCCTCTCATGTGTATGTAATTTGGCGCTTCAATGAATGAAATTATTAAGTTACAGTTTTTAGAGCTGAAATGTAATACAATCTTTGAACACGATTCTCTCAAAACTTGTATGTCGCGTAGCCAGTTGATGTATAACACCGTCCAATTGTGGATTGTGGATATGTTTCGGTGGGAGAACATAACCACACGGTGAACATATTCATGCATTTCCACAAGCCCCTGCCCCACAAGGACCGGCGCAAAGCGGCGGTATAAATGTAATAAAGGAATTACATAAATAGTATAAAACAATTGAAGTGATAATTGATTGATTAATTCATTGTTAGAGATTCCGGGTGCGTAAACTGCTAAGGTAATTAGTGCCGTAAGTGTAGTTTCATCCTCAGGAGGTGGCGGTGATCTTCCCCACTGGATGGTGAGATCCGCCGCCAATCTATCTATCAGCTGGCGCTATCTACCTATCAGCTATTTCCCCTACCAGGTATCTCCCACCAGCGGGACACTGCCGCAGCCGGGACAAGCTCTAAGCTCCCAATCGGGCTCCCGGCATGTGTGCTAGTGTAGTGAATCTGTGTGTATAGGGGAAGGGGTAAGGATAGGACAAGGAATGGGAAGGAAAGATGGTCCGTGACCGGCCAGATATTCCACTCATGTTTGTGTAGTTTGGCGCTTCAATAATGAAATAATTAAATTACAGTTTTTAGAGCCGAAAATGTAATAAAACCTATGAACACAATTATCTCAAAACTTGTATGATGTCGCATAGCCGGTTGATGCATAACACCGTCCATCTGAAGGCAGGGAGCCTCGCCCGCAGCGACGAGCCACTGTGCTCCGCCAGCGCCGCGCCCTCCGGCACGACTCCGCACCTGGCGCTCTGCTTGTCCCACACGATAACTGTTCCAGGTGCCGCAGCACATGTTGCGAGCGAGTAATTGGGGCCAATTTGTTACGTTCTTTGCTTGAATAATACCTTACATTGTACTGTCTGCCTTGAGGCCGGCCACCTGTTTCGCATTACACTAGAGGTGCGAAAAAAAAGCGTCACGAAATTGTCGCAGCAGAGACGGCGATCTTAAGATTTCGTGTGGAAGTCAGCAAGGGTTTCAGTGGCCGTGTAAATAAACATTGATAAAACTGAAGAGTGGGATTGCAAAATTGCTGTATTTTTACAAACCCATATAGTTATTTCCACGATATAAAAACCCATTCAATTGTTTTTACATTTGTTGTCGGTCGAAATCTCCGGGCTAATCTAAGAGTCAGGATCTGTTGAATCGATTTTGATATGAAAGCTAGCGTATTTTGTCAGACAGAAGCCTACCTTTTCTTCCTATTATATTCTGCATGAATGGAAATTAAAGAAACGTATGTTTAACGGCGAATTCCTCCTAAATGTGTTAATTGATTTAATGACTTTAAGACACAGGCAGATCATGACACAAGTAAGATTTTATTACTTTAATTAGTTGTCAATGAATGGCGATTATCCTGTGTAATTTGTGTGAAATTTACGGTTGTCGGGAGAACGCAACCCTAATATTTATATCAAGACTTCGAACATTAACCGTAGTTGTACAGTAATGTACAAAGTCCGTACGAAAACAAACACCACTTTGTGCAACTAATACATTCTTGCATGTTTTATGAAATTTAAAATGTGAATATTTTGTACTTGTGTAACTCGTCCTATATGTACTGCTAATTAAGAACAAAGTTTTAATGTACACTTGATGTGTAGAGTTGACAGGCGGTATGCTGTAACATCCTGCAATGGAAACCAATGATATTATAATTTAGATAGATAGATAGATAGGGTTTATTCTACAATTGGGCTGATGTTGCCCGGTGGCAGAATACAGAAACACAAAAGTACATTAAAATTACAAAACACAATTAACTATAAAAACAATATATAAAAAGTCAATATAAAAAACAAACGAATTATCTTCTTCATTACCTAGAATATGCAACTGCATTTACATGCCTACACATATACAACAAATGAAACTACATATATACTAACATTTAAGTAAATAAACTTACTTACATATCACACCAACATTCATACATACAAACATACACGCTTACATACATATCATACAAAGACAAAGGAACACTCGCATACACACCATCCTACAAGTATTCACTCACAATCATATTCAGACAAATATGGATAATCACTTTTACCTACAACATAATAATATACAATACTTATAATAATTTTTACATTTCTAACACGTAAAAACACTCGTTAACATCACTTCACTGCACTTCACGTCACTGCACCTCATAAAACTTTACCTAAATACTAATAGCTCAATACTTTTTAGTTTACTACCCATAATCGCACCTTTCACTTCACTTCACTTCACTTCACTGCACGTTTTCACCCTATTGATTAATTTCCTATACTTTTTTTCTAAAACCACGCGCTGAGCAAGGAAAGGGCTCAAAAACTGTCGCAGGCAAATCGTTCCAATCTACGATTGTTCTGTTTACAAATGAGAATTTGCCTACGTCCGTTCTTTGAATTCTAGTTCTAATTTTATATTTATGATCAAATCTATTAAAATACTCTCTAATTTACTCTCTTAATTACGATTATCTAGGATATATTGTTATATTAAAGTTTTCCCTTTTTAATCTCAAACAGTCGTAGCTGATTATCAAAAATTTAAACTTGGAAACTTTATTATAAAATATATCCCAGACAATTATGATTAAATTAATCAATTGTGTAGCTACGGTGATATTATTGCGGACAGGTGTACGGTATACACGTGTTGCACTGATCGACAGTATTGTCAACTAAAGTATCTACATTTTTTTTTTATTAATAATTAAATTAATAATAAAATTAAACTACAACTCCATAGTTATTTCCCTAGCATTATTTTAGTCAATTCCATTTGCAATAAATCTAACATAGTTCGGCATTTGAAAGATCCAATATCAAAATTAAAAACTCTCAACACTGTATATTCTTTAAAATGTACTCAATGCCATCTTTCTTATGTAGGCCAAACTCGTAGAAAACTGTGTGACCGGATTAATGAACACAAAAATAATATTAAACTCCCCTTTGAGAAACAAAACTCATTGACGGCCCATCGAATCAAACACGACCATACTATTGATTTCACTAATCCCAACATATTAGCCATTGAACCAAATTGGAACTCCAGACTTGTCCTGGAATCTCTTTTTATCAAAACTATAGCATCCATGAACTCCAACATGGACTGCAACATCTTTTCAAAAAGTTATGACTCCATTTTAATCAAATTTAAAGACTTACAGATTGAAAGACCTGAATTTCTTAGTTTCGATGGGCTTCATGATCGAGGCTATGTTTCTCAGGAGAAACACAACGAGCCACCACATAATTCCAACTTTGTTTCCGCCTTGAAAGTCCAACCACCTGCTACTGATCTAAAGACCCCTCCATGTAAGTATTTTTTACGCAGTCGCACGTCCAGCACTTCTGGTAACCCTCTCCTTCATCCTCCCTTACCCCCACCTCTCCCTTCCACCACCGCCCCTCCCAATACCCTCTTATCACCCCAACACTCTTCCTGCTACGCTCTTCGCAGTAAGAGCTCTCGTCACAAGGTTTAAATCTCAGCCTGTCGAAACAGGTTCTTTATCAAAACGTGAGTATGGATCTCCTTTGCTGTTCACTTGCCCTAAAATTAGATACTTGTCATTTTTATTTGTATTTTAATTCAATATTTGTCACAATTTTTAAATTTTTGCACATTTTAATTTGAGGTTTATATTTTTTTCTCTTTTAGAATAACCATCTGTAAACGTCTTTTAACTACTTATGCTCATGACTATAAACTGTATGTACGAACATCATCATAGGACTATGTTCTTGTTCACATCGTTATCATCTAATTTTATCACTGTATGGCCTGATGATGGAGAAACAACTGTTCTCCGAAACGTTGCTGTTTTTATAATTATCCGACTGTGAAATTATGTGATTTATTGAATAAAGTTATAGTGTTGGTCTGTCTATAAAAATCTCTTGGAACTGTTACTTTATATTCAAATATCTACATTTTTTGTTTTGTGTTTGGGAAGATAGTTTCTGAAACCGCAGGTTTACGTTTTTTTTACATAAGACAAGTTTACATCATTAAAATTGATATGATCGTATATAGCATTTAATCAAGTTATTAATTTTGTGATTTTGCCTTTGGAGTCATGCATGTAGCAGTATCGAGCGACAACAATATTTAGGACTCGAGGTAATCTCGTCCTTAATAACTTTGGGTACTTGCAAATATAAACTAATTGATAAGATGTAACATGTTCATGTTTCGCTCAAAATAAGCAAAAACATGTTGATTATTGTTGAACAAAAATAAAATTACTTCCGTGTATTGAACATACCATAACATAATTTTTATCAGGGAGATATCTATAAAAAAGACCTTGTAAATACTAACAAGAACTTTTCGAACGTACAACATTAGAAAGGTTAATTTTACAACAAAATCTTATAGCCACTTTTTTTAAGGAAATTGGGTCTACTTTAGTTTGGTATAGAGCATTCGTGTCAGTAGAGTTGATAGTTATGAAGATACATGGAAAACATGAGAAAACGCAACTTAAAACTTGCTCTTTGCTTTCTAAAGTAATGAAATGCTGCGCGAAAAAAAGACGAATTTTCGGTAGAAAAGCTCTTATCACAGGGCCCTGGTAATGAAAAAGTGGATAAATCCAGTTGATAAGTTTAGAAAAAAATCCTATAATACATTTTGAATCTAGAATCCGTGTTTTGTGGGTCACTGATACCGAAAAACCGAATGACGGTAAAACGTCCGTCCGTCTCAAATTTGATGTTTCCTACTTGATTTGGCTGATGTCGCCGCCTATTTAATTTGAAACCGATATTTTAATTTTGGAGAGTTCTTTTCATGAAGCCCTTGGGACATGTTCAAAATTTTCAAAAACAATGCCTCCATTGTTTTTGATTAAATTTTGTTGTTGAATAGTGTGAAGGACGTTTAAGAGTATGGTGCAGTTCATTAAAAACAAATTTTTTGAAAATTGCAAAACTTTTTAAATTGTTCGGCTTCTTACTACAACTACAATTATGGAAATAGATATTTTTCCCTTTATGAAATCTCTTACTTAAAAATAGATTTTGTACAAAGATGTACAATTTTTCGAAAATTTGAGTACTTTTTTCGTAATTTTGCTTGAAAGAACGGGCAAGGAAGTACATGCTGTTTTGGCACCAGTAGTTGCTTTGTGGAATTCTGTGGGCGAGAGTGCGTAAGGCGATTCGGAGCAAGGAATAACGATGAATCCAATTGCCAGGCGCTCTTCCTCGCAAATGTGGGCGTCGCCGTTTTATCCGTTGGCCCGTGGGCGCGAGGGGCGCTGCCGTCGCCCCGCCTGCGCCCGGGGGGGGGAGGGGAGGTGACCTGCATCGCCTTTGTGCTGCCCACGCCGGCCCGTGCCTCACCTCGCGCGCAAACAGGAAGTCGGGCAGTAGGCTCCCTCGAGGCGCGGTGGCTCCGTGCGGGGCTTCGCCAATGGGCGGTGGCCCCGTTGGCCCGAGACAACGCCTCATCTTTGCTGCTTGTTAAAAGTATCGCAATCGTGGGTAGCCGTTCATACCGTGACATAGGAGCTTCGACCTCGAGGTGTCGAAAAATGTGAAATCAAAAATATGTAAAAAAAACTGTAAAACTTTTATCTCACTGGAGGTATATAAAATACTACAAATGTGTAGATAGATTTTTAGTAACTTCCTTGCAAGTAGCGTAGGCGTGTATGTATTGAAAATGTACTTACTATAATGCGATACCGATCGTGTGATCCACCAAACGATACTGAATGTAGATTTGTATTTGTATTTAGCCATTGTGTGTCCCGTAAAGCGCAATTGACTTCGGCGCGCCGTTAGATCCTGGTATTCCTCCCATCCTGGTCGGCCACCCATCCAGGAACCTGTGGTGTCTCGAACCGCTTAACTTTCGTGGCTTCACGTAGTTAACGAATTCGGCAAGCGACTTTGGTTTCGCGGTCGTGACGTTTCAATAGAACCATCCCAGCATTCGTCTGGATGACCGAGGTAAAACAGATAAACCTCGAAAGCCCAGGTCAGGATGGCCGGCACTGGGATTGAACCCGCTCTCTCAGTCTGAATCAGTGAAAAACTACTGATTGACGGTGACTATTCACTGATGGTGTCAGTTATAACCCTGCCACTGACAATCAGTGAACTGGACTGAACAAATCAGTGAAAATCGGGTCCACGTTTTGAATCAGTGAAACTTCACTGTTTGAATCAGTGAAATCTGTAAAAACAGCAGCGCGTGAACGACTGAACGATCAGTGAGCGATGGTGGCGCGACTGAACGACCAGTGAAATGTAGGCGGTCATTACGAATAGGTTTGCATATTCGCTGATTGTCAGCGAAACTACACATTTCAACTGAAGATATCAGTTACTTCGGCGCTCACTGATTCAGATTGAGAGAGCGGGTCTCTCGAATGCGAAACTGCGCCCTGAGCCACTTCGCTCGGTTGAACGTTGATTAATAGTTGATAATATGTTGGTAAACGTTGATACAAACATTTAATTTTTATTAATAAATATCTATACTTATTAATCGACCGGGAAACCATGTATATACAGACTGGTGATCGAGTTTGATAAATGGCTTGTTGTTGAGAAGAATCGCTCAGATATCAATGGAATGGACATTTATTTATTTATATTACTAATGAAATAAAACATTATTGATTATTCCCTGGTACAGTTAAACGCCTTTCTTGATTCCACAGTTGCATCTAACAGCCAAATGAAAACATCAATGATTTCGAGAGTCGCGTAAATGTATTTTATTTATTTGTTTTCCGCGAAGTACCCAATGGCCCTTCCCCTCCCCCCCCCCCCATGCAGTGCGAACAAAGCCCGAGGGCCAGAGGCGAGGAGAGACCAAACGAATAGCGCCATGCAGTGGCCTAGTTAGGGGCATGGGGCGAGTGGTTCGCCGGGGTGACACTATTTTATGTATGATAACAGTACTTTCTCTTCTTACATTCGTAAAGGCGAGAGAGTGAGATGAAAATATCAATTCAATATTATACTTCACTCAGTCACCATCACACTTTATTTTGTTCAGAATCTCTAAGTTACCACCAATAACGTTTTGCTGGTTCGTGAAAATGGGAACGCTGTGAACTTACGAGATACAAGGTCGGTCGGTAGCCTCGGAAGTTCATGTGCTCACCCGGAAAAATACTTGAATTCCGGTCTCTGGAGCGATTGCGAAAACTACAATTTGACAGAGGGCTGCGTTATTTGTCTCCCCTCCCCCTTTTTTTGGTGATTTGTATCCCAACAACGTATATTTTCTCTCCGACGATACTAATCGTTATTAACCTTACAGAGACGACTTACGATAAACAGCTTCTGGACGTCTGAGAACCAGACCGCCGACAAACACCTGGTAACTAGCAAAGCATATCCAATAAAATCACACTTTTCTTCGTTTTGTATAAAGAACATTGCTGCTGTTATTTTACGTTCCAAACTATGTATATTTTGTACCAGAACTAGGTATTATAAAACATGTGCATATCTTTTACCAAATAATGCTTCCTACCCTAATCCAACTGTTATTCATGCCCTCTTGACAGATATTTTTTTGGCTATTGTTATTCGCAAGTCAACCATTATCTGACTTTCAGTTGCAATTATAATTGTTTAATTCGCAACACATTCGTTTACGATTTTCCTTAATGTAAAACATTTGACGGCTCGAGATTTGAATATGCATTCGTAAAGACATCTTCTCCCAAAATAGCCCTAACTGCTTTCGCATGCATTGTATGGAAATCGGGTCCTGTATATTGCAAGTACAGTTCTTCCCTGATTGCAGCTGGTGTTCTTGTGAGAGCGTGTGCCAACGTCCCTGCGCCTTCCTGCTTTCCCCCTTCGATAACGTGCGCCGTTCCCCGTCATTGCGCAAGGCGGCGCTTCGGAGACTCCAACGCGCGAACCAACCGGAAGCTCCGCCCGCGCAGCACACCCCACTTAAGTGCAATTGGTTGTTTTCGTTTTCAGGCCACCAGATAGCATCGTCTGCTTCGCTGTTTCACATTCCGCGCCGTAAGAAAACATTACGATATCAATTGCAAAGTAGAAAGTCATATCCGCACATTGGAATGTGCAAGACAGATGAACATTTTCGAATATATTTAGCGAGTGCTATTGTTTCGAGAAGGGGCGGAAACAAAACATACTCGTCACAAAAGGATAAAGACATTTCAAGCAGTGGTGAATCCAGGAGGGTGGAGGCAGCCCCACCCCAAACAAAAGCCTAGAGTTTTCGTTTTTTACCTTCCTATATTGGGCAATGTAATTTAAATATTTATTGATATTATAATTATCTATGTTTAAAAAAATAATCATACATACTCAATATTAAAAATAATAAACGATATAGTTATAAATGTTTATTATGTAAGAAAAATCTACGATGGCCCCCTCCAAAATGATCATCTGGATCCTCCTGTGTTTTCAGTATATGTTTGACGTTTGAGCTGTTGGATTACGTTTGAGTAAAATAAATAGTAGGATGAATCTAGTGTGCCAACGTCCGTTCACGTAAAAAGAGCAGGAAGCAGTAGTTAATTTGCTAGATCGTTCTCCCTGAGTTGTGCAACTTGATCCTTAGCCTTCCACAAGCACCTTGCACAAGGTTTACGGCTTACGATCCCACATCGGCAGTGGAAAAAATACTAACGATAGCTGTTTGCTATGAGGTGTATGTAATTCCACGGACTGACCATTTTAAGCAACACTTGAGCAGAAAGAACTCTTTGCTAGCGGAATATGACGCCAACACGATGTCAGAGTTAATGGCAGCAGATATCCTTTCTGTACACCCTAGCGGAATATTCGCAATCTATGGTACATATCTGATTCATTAAATTTCCTTAGTAATACCCAACAATAATTTAAGTTTAGGCGATTATATGGAATACTTGGTGGTTGGGCTCTTTCGCCAACACCACATTTGCTACGCCACTCCAGGACTCCGCGTGTTGGGCTCTAGCGCTGAGATTGATTGATTGATTAGTGATTCCGGGCGCGTCAACAGCTAAGGCCCGTAAGTGTAGTGCATGTTTCCCTGGGAGGTGGCGGTGATCGTCGTCCGCTGGATGATGCGATCCGGCGCCGACCTACCGTCGGCTATCGTGATTTCCCCAACCAGATATCTCCCACCACCGGGGCACCGCCCCAGCTGGAACAAGCTCTAAGCTCCCGACCGGTCTCCCGGTACGTGCGGTATTGGATCATGTTAGCGTGTGTGTAAGTAATGGTGAGAAATGACAAGGAAGGGTCCGCACAGTCTGTGGACCATTTTTTATGGTACTGCTCCAGGATTTGCCTGTTGTTGTTAGGAGAAACCTCGGAAAACTGCCGATCAGGGCAGCCGGAGGATAGAATTCTCCTTCAGACAGCGACTGAATTCGACCTAGCTAATAAGCTAGTGTCAAAAAATCCTGCTACCGTCAGGACTCGAACCTAGGACCTCCGGTCAGAGGCACTGTAGTGACAACAACAGTTGATGCCCACCTCTCCCGGTCTGTAATGCTGATAGGTAGTGTTGTGGTCGTTCCGAAGAAATATGCATCATTTATTTATAAACACACAGACACGCATGTCAGTTTTTCAATAGAAACGTTACAACATTCTTCATGACGAAACCCTGAATTTATGAGGATATCACCTTTGCATAAAGACACTATCGATGTTTTTGGATGCCTGCTTTTGTAGATGAAATGGCTCCTTTTCCAGATAATAAACATTAGATCTGCACAAAAACCACTTCTACCTTCCGGTACTCTGTCCGAGGCGCCAATGGCGGAGCTTCAGTTGGAGTCACATAACTGATGGTATACCTCCCCTCGAATTAAATATAAAAAATTCTGTACTGAATAGTTTATACATTACTTAATAAAAAATACAAGTATATGACATTTATTTAAAATATATTATAAACCGCATGTAATTCAGATTATTTGAAATATATTTTCAAATAAATAATCTAAAATAAAGTATGACTTTTGTTGAGACTGCGAATATAGCTCGAGTTGTTGCGAGAGCTTTGAAGACCTCGTGCAGCCGAAACTGTTACACGTATATGATAATTCATTCATATAAGGGAAAGTTCTGAAAACGACAATAATCAAGACAGCACACCGCGCCGTAAATCATTTAGTATTTAAGAGGTCAGTATTACCTTGTGTGGACGAGAGGAAAGTGTTTTGCTTACAGTTTGCTACTCTAGTGTGTTACAACATTCCCCGAGGATCGCGCGAAAACGCGTTGTTTCATGGACCATACAGCGATCATAATCTCAACACCAACTTCACGCAGACAAAATTGACCTACAGTGCAATCGACACGCGCGTATTTCTAGCTTCTATGCAGACGAGTCGACCAGTTGTGAAACCGCTCTGTGAAACGAGTCGACCCGCTGTAAATCTTGGAGGCACGACGTTTGAAATGTGTTCTTCGCTGTTAATTAGCGCCAAAGAATTGCTATCAATAATTGAATTCCAAGAACTGCGCCAAATTTGAATGAATTTGGCCGCCTATGTGCCGACACTAATTTATAAATACATGTTTTTATAAAAACACTTCCTTAGTATTTGCAATTTAAATGTCTAACTATTAAATTAATATACATTCTTTTTAGATATATAATTAAAATTAAATAACTCCAACAATAAAATTTTCAAATAGGTGATGCCAAACTATTTCTTTGGGAGAAGTGCACTGGTTGAAGCCTAATTGGGTTATTTATCCAAATATTATATTTACATTTAGATTCAAATGATTATCCGGTAAATCTGACTTCATTCGTGAAGTAGTCCTATTAAGTAATACTCGTGCTTTGGAAATTCTCAGATAAATCCCCTCCTCCCTTCGGGTTCGCGAGTCTGGGATTTATCCACAATTTCCAAGGCACTCGTAGTATTACCAATGAAAAACCTCTCCCCTACCACACAGTGTCAAGTGCTACGAAAGGAATGTAAGCAAAATCGTGACCAGACGAATACCGCCGAACGGCAACAACATCTGGAGAGTGTGTTTTGTCTCATTCAAGTCGTGGATAATTTGTTTACCAAACGTCTCAAACTGAACGTATCCAAAGCGCCGTTATAACTTTCTCGCCCCGTTATCTCCCGCATCGGAACTGAGCATCTTCCCTCGGGAGAAAGCTCCTGCGGAGAGCCGAGAGGGAGAGTAAATATTATTATTAACGACGCGCTCAGCCGCGCGAGAATGCTGGACGCACATCGCCGCTCGCGCGCTCACCACGGCCATCGTGCCTGCGCTTGTGGGAGGCAGCTTCTCCTGATCCCAGGGCCCCCACACAAAACCCAGGGCCTGGGGCTGGTGTTCCACAGGGTTACCTTATCTCGATATATAAAACAGGATGTTGGTACGTATGTAAGAGCAAAACTCCAACACCGTTGGACCTACCTCCATGAAAGTTGGCACTTCTATGTGTTTTTGCACCGAGAAGGTTTATGTGTTCTTAAGTCTGTTGTAACTCCACTACATGGCGCTACATATCCACTACATATTCACGTCAAATGCAACCTGCAACAGACTTGGCAGCATTTTGAATCTATACCGTTAAATAACTCGTAAGGCGTTCTAGGGCCTTGAAAACTAAATAAACGTTTCTCACACCGTAATCTACAGAATGAACTCCTCCTGAACATTCTATTACATTTTTGCTGGTCCGGCGCTTCCCGATATTACCTCAACTGCTCAGAGACGTGCAGAATCTGCAAGTAAATGTGAATGAGAGGGACAGAGGCCGGAAGAGACAGAGACAGACAGGGACAGGGTGAGGGAGGTAGGGAGAGACAGTGAGAAAGGGTGATGGGAGGGGAAAGAGGGAGATGCAGGGCAGAACAACGTCTGCCGGATTTTCCTAGTTTAAAAAAAACCGCAATTCACAACCAGAATTCAGTTCTCCATGCATTAAAAATACCTCGAAGTGGTATATTTGGATTAGAGGATAATATGAAGACCTTGGGGCAATAACATGCTACGCCACATTTCTGATGAAAGTGAGATATTAGGGCTTTTTGATGCCTCGTAGATGTATCTGGATGTTGGGATTTTATTTCAATGATTCGCCGCAAGATGGCAATATAAATTATAAATTAATGTTCGTTTTTCCAATGTGAAGAATGAAATGTCAAAACGTTTACTCTCCTTTTTCTCAGAAATTGTGTATTGCGGCATAGCACATTATTGCCCCGCGGGCGTCATATATTTTTCATTTCTTTGGAATGAAAAAACTTCGGGGCCCCCAATTAAGTCGGGGCCTGGGGCAAGGTGCCCCAGCTGCCTCCCCCCTTCTGAGCGCCCCTGCTAGATCCATTGAGCTGATAGTCAGATGGGCCGTTCTTATGCTTCTACACTGAAGATACAACTTCTCGACACGCACGTTTTCTTGAGCTCACTTTTGTGTTCTGTAGTGCTGATGGGAGTAGGGGGTGTGCGTTATTTTGTTAGAGAATATAAATTCGAATCTGTTGGTCGTTTGGCGATGCATGTATGTTTTCTATTTCTTGCGACAAAAATAGTCTAGTTTTCAAGTTACTACGCCTGTTGGTACCTGTCCTTTCCGGACAGCCCGCTACGGGCCTTGGCCGATCAGCAGCTTCTCGGCCATGGGATAAGGGGTTCTTGTCTTTAGCATGACGACATCCCTTCACCGTATAATTGGTGTTCATAACCGTAGGGTAGGCTCATCGTCACACATCATTAGATACTGGGACATTTGTAAGGAAAGCGCACAGTTATAATTTTGCTCCGACTGGAAATCGAACCCGGGGTGCGCCGTGGAAGGCGAGCATGCTAACCAACGAGCCACCTAGGGCTTACCTTTATTCATAAATCAAATATGTATTAACTCTAGATTATAAAGGCTCCCTGTATCAAGCATTATTACAAAGGCGCCAAACTATGCCTTTGTAACTAAATTTAGACTACTAAGCCCAGGCACTAAATTTAATGGACTGAACATGTATGATGTATAGTTATAAAATACATATGAAAAGGTTTTATAGATACATCTAAATGACTTGACTCTCACAACAGATGCTTCGTGCTATCCACACATGACTTTTGAGAAACGTCCGCAGAAGTACCTCATCATTTGACCTTTGTTATGATCGGCATAATCCCATTATAATTGCTAAATGTTCAGTAGAAAGCTTAAATGCTACGAGACAAAAATTTTGTTTTCATTATTTACAATATTAGCCAATAATGCAGTACAAATATCACTGATGTAACTACAAAGGCGTAGTCAACTGGACGACGCGTGTTAAAATGGCGTATACCGGAAGTAGGCACGCGCATAACGATACGTGTATTTTACTGGCTAGTCACACAAAGAAAATACGTCGAGTTTCAGAAACGGGGAGTCAGGGGAATGGGATGAGGGAAGCTTTCGGCACTAGCTGTGTCGTCTGACTGACGCCGCCTTTGTAATCTAGGGTTGAAAGGGTGAAGTAGGGGACCTCAAGAAATAGTGCGCAGAATTAATCTTCTCCCCCATACATCAAATGCAGTTTTTTCTGTTTTCTTTCAATAAATAAATGCACGTAAATCTAAATCTAAAATGCACGCTGAGCCAGCATTTTTAGGTTCGAGTAGAAGAGCTTTTTAACTACCAAATAGCTGGTTCGAGCCCTACCAGTGCGTGAATGGCAGTTCTAGAGGTCAGCTTCTTAGATCTCTGTTTTCTGTGGTTTCCTCCGATTAATTGCGGCAAAATCCTGAGCAGCGTGTTAAACAATTGAACAACTGGCTGCAGACAGCACGAGATCTTTTCTTCTCCCTCGCGTCCCCATTTGTATCCTTCGTTCTGGTCGAGCGTATATGTCGAATTGATTCAAGAAAAGCTCCGACAAGCAGCGATTGGGTGAATGTGTCTCAACGTGCGATATTTTGATCATAATAATGTTTTGGGTATGCTTATTGGTGATAGACAGGGTGCAACAGAAGCGTCGAACACCAGAAGGTCCTTGGTTCGACCTCTGACAGTGACAGAATTTTCGACTGCGCAGCAAATAAAAGTGGCTACCATCAAACGGGGGCGTCACTGTGGCAGATGGGGTGAGAAAGTGCCAGGTTACATTTATTGACATATTCACATGTTATTGACAGATATAAGAACTTTGTTGTTTCTGACTTGCACAAATAGTACTTAATTCAAATAACAATCTCAAGAAATGGTGCCTGTCACATTGTCATTCCATGTTGCTCAGTCTCACCCCGTTTGAAGGTACCAGTTTTAGATTGGTGGATGATTTTTGTCTGGTGTGATCTTCCCTTCCTCTTCCTTGTCCCATCATCATCCCTTTCTTACACCCACTTACACTTACACGAACTATTCTAACTCACGTGCCGGGAGACCGGTGGGGAGCTTAGAGTTTGTCCCGGCTGGGGCGGTGCCCTATTGGTGGGAGATACCTGGTTGGGGCTAACCGACAGATAGGTCGGCGCCGGATCTCACAATCCAGCGCGAGATAGCCCTCATATCCCGAACAAACATGCACTACACTTACGGGAATAACGACCTTAGCCGTTGGCGCCTCCGAAATCACTATCAATCATCGAGTAAAAGTACTAAACATAAATTATTGTTCACGGCGTCGCTGGCTTAAATACGTCAGGTAGATAGCGTCCGCCTGTGTTGAGCCGCGTTGTGGCGCGCACACGGAGACAAATGTTAACGGCCGGATGTCAGGCGGGTCCAGTGTGATGGACGAGGCAGCAGCGATGGATTTCGATGTGAAAGTGAAATCTCTTCCTTAACGAATAGCTGGGAAGGTACGGACTCGTAAATGCGGTGATTAGGGTCAGAATTTGGAGAGGAATGCCTGTCTTCCAGAGACTTGATTTATAGGATTATCTACAAGAGTGTTCGTGTAAATAACTGGTATTAAAGCCGTGCGGGTAACTGTAATTAGCTTCGGGGTTGGTGTTTTTGTTTGCGTGCCTATGCTTAGGCCTTGAAATATGTACAGCGCGCTTCGTCGACAGTAAGGCTAGCAGGATGCTGTTCCGAATTGGAAAGCGGAAGGGGGTGAGTCTGAGGGAGAACTGAAAAGAATTTTCGGTGCGACGCAGGCAAAGTTTGGTGGCGTCTGTGGCGATGGAAATTACGCTGTCGGAAATGTAATTAAATCTAAAGTAGATTAATGTATTGTATATTCAACTTATTGTAACCTGGTGCATTAAAAAAACTTGATATATCTGTAAAGTAAATGTAATTAATACGTTAAAAACGTTGTGGATTTAATGTAAAGGTTCTCCCGTTTCTCCTGCCTTTCATTATTCATATGGTATATTCATAATCACCAGTCCAAGATCCTTCCTTCCAGAATGACCATAAAGCTTTGACTCTTGCATCCTAATGTGTACATTAAATTTAATGTGCGTTCATGATAATTACTTTAATGTAATTTCCATTAAAGTAATGCGGAAATTTCTAAGAGTGTAGAGAAGTCACTCTCGCCTGTGTGTGAAAATTAAGGCAAGCATTGTAGGCAATGTATGTGCCACGATTCATTTTGACGGAGGAGGTATGTGGGGATACTTTCATTGTCATGACGAGTTAACCTTTTGAATGGATCAGTTCTATTCCACTATATGCGATGGAATCATTTTTCTGTCAATATCAGTTTTCCAGTCTATTCGTGCATGTTTACTTGCTCACTTTTGGTGTGATTTCTTTGGATGCAAATTTTCGTGATTTATTTGAGGAAAAAAATGAACTTTTCGGCATGTGTAAATGTCCGATGACATTCCGTTTTGGTAACGGAAGAAGTTAAATATTATCCTATCTCTAAAATCGAAAAAATCTCTAAAACAATCAAAAACCTTTTTTGTTTTCACCTGCAGTTTCAAAACTTGAGGGTCCAAATTGGATAATTTAAAGTCATATTTCTTTCGAAACTGTAAAAAAGAGATTGTAATTTCTGTCTTAAATAATAATTTAGAAACATTTCAAACTCTTCTCTTGAAGTAATCTGTTTTTCTTCTTGAGAAAAAAGCATCTTGCAAATGAGACGTATGACGTGAGAAGTAGCTGTGCGGAGCATCGGGTGGGAATCCACAGGAGAAGAGTCAGAATCTGGCGATGTTAGACGATTGGAAAGATGCCAGTTATCAATTGCAATTAAGACGACGACTTTTTGGAGAATTATTTATGTTCTAAGGGTAAATTTTTATGGTTCCGAATTAGGTCAAATTGAAGAGTCCTGCTCGAGGGATTTCCAATTATGTAAAAGTTGAAAAAGTTGCGACAACCTTCACGTTACTTGTTTCGTTGCACGTACAAACACTACCGCTATTTTGACGTAAATGATGGATTTCCTCGTAGAGTGTACACATAAACCACACTTCTGAAACAAATCTGCCCACATAAAATAGTAAAAAAGTTCATTCAATTTCTTGACACTTCTTCAAACTTCTCAACAATAAAACAATATAAAGTTTCATTTTAAAACCCTATCATTTCAAAAAAACAAAACAAAAACAACATTGGAGTATATTCTTTTTACATTTTGAAGGAAACTGTCCACGATTTTAAAGGCTTTAAAGGCTTTTAAAATATTTATGGAATTTTACCGAACTGAAATTTAAATCGAAATTTATATTTTAAATTAGAAACATTGTTGATGGCACGGAAGAGGCGTCGGATGAATTTGATTTTCACTTTGATCGTTGAAAAGGACTTTTTCATCTTCGAGGGAGGAAAATTGAAATTGTGGTAATTTTCAAATTGACCTATTTTTATGAACTTGTATATATGGTGGATCTTTCTTGGAAAAGATTAATGGAATCTGATGAAAATTTGGAAAGGGACGAAATGAACGAAGATGAAGCTTCTGGAAATAATTAATATTTGAAACGTCTTTGTCTTGAACATGGTAATAATGGTCACCCTCCTTTGTAATTAGTAGGAAAGGACCAAGTTAGTGAAGGGATCCTTTCCGTGGCACACTTTCCATATTAACCGACCATAGCTAATAGAAGCATTCCGCTCTATGTCTTGCAGATCCTTTGTGACTTGCTAATTAGAGTTTTCGTTAAGCTTTCCGCATGGAAAATAAACGCTATTTAAAAATCCCGCGGCTCGTAGATATACGAAATTAGCGACGGATGAAGATTTAATTTACAAGGAGTTCTTCATTAATGTTGTGAATGATAGGAGTTGCAATGCAGTGTTCCAGTTTTTAGCCATTTTAAATATCTATTAATTTAAGAACAGCCAGTTAAACTAGATAGTTGACAGACAAAATTTGAGTGCGTTGACACGTTCTTTATCAAAATTAAGGAAATTCGCTGCACTCTATTAATAATCATTGTCTGGTTTGCGCGTAATAATGACAACAATAATGGTTAGAATAACAGTATAAAGCAATCACAGTAATAAAACAGCAATAAATACAAAAATGTTAATATCATTAACAATTGAAATGGAAACAATTTTATTTATGACAATTGCTGGGCAGATGATGGGGTGGATTGACTTCAGATGCTTCAAATTTTCGTTTCAAGCATAGGCTTCTGTCGTATAATTTGATTAGTGCCTGAAGTAAGATTGCCCAGGCATTGAAAAGTGCAATGACTCAGTGGCTTCTCAAGAGTCTGTGAGAAAAGCGCGGCTTGGAAGTAACTTAACACAGGTACATACACAAGCAGAACGCCGCGATCCAAAACTCTCAACTGCAACCCCAAACTCACGAGTACAGTACGTGTGACCCACAGATATCAATGGATCATAATAGGCCTGAGTTTACTAACAGTCGTGAAAGAAAAGTCATTGTAACTTGTCACCCCACCACTTTCGCGAGAAAATCTGATTGTGTTTTCTACATTTTTCCCGCAAGGGCTTTTATCCAGCCGGCAGCCGGTTACCCTGTACGTCCCGAAGGGACGCATATTCGATCATACACTAGACACCAACAGACTTGCGGGCTCCTCTGATCTGCGGTCAGCAGAACGCGAGGCTCTCCGCCATAACACATACGTGAGAGACAAGGGACAAACACCCATGGCAGCGGCGAGACTCGAACCCGAGACCCTTCGGACCGAAGCGCTGACTCAGTACACGTTCTTGGCCACCTCGGCCATCCAGGTCGGCTCATTCTAGATAATATCGAAAATATATAAGTATATAGCATGAGTAGAATAATTCTGAAACCGTGGCCACGGTTGTCCCAGACGTTCATGAGGCTTTATTATTACTATTATTATTATTATTATTATTATTATTATTATTATTATTATTCCTCTAAATCACGACTTAAGATGTTATGTGTCGGCTGAATATAAAATCTACTCCAGGTTGCAACCAGCTACCTAAGGAGCAGATCTAGGGACTGTCGGTGCCTCTACAATACTTTGCGCAAAATGTGCTGCTTTGCTACAAAACTTTGAGCTGTTCCAAATAAAGCAATTTCTTGCACTTCCCAGTCTTTTGGATTACCTGGGAGTTTAGACAAGTTTCTTACTCAAATTTTGCGGAACAAATCCCAGAGCTCCGATAACTATCGGTACGACCTGTGCTTTTACGCCCCACATTCGGCTGATCTCGATTTCCAAACTCTTGTATTTAAGACGTTTCTCTGCCTCCTTGGTAACGACGTTTTGATCGCAAGGTACAGCAACATCCACAAGTAAACACGATTTGTTCTCCAAATCCCGGATGACTATACCGGTTTGTTTGCTGCTATCGTGCGATCAGTTTGAATTTGTTGGTCATACAATATCGTACACAATCCAACAGACGTCACCGGTTTCGGTGAATGTTCGTACCACTTGGGGCATGTGTTCGGAACTTCGAGGGCGGTACAGATCTGCCAGTGGAGGTAGCTACACACCCTGTCGTGTCTTTTCAAGTATTCGGTCTTTGCTAGGATTGGACAAGCTGAGACAATATGATCGATGGTTTCTACGTGTTTCCTGACAAATGCGACATTTATCATCTTGAGAAATTTTGAGAACCGCTTTATCATAATGTCGTGTTCTCAACGCCTGATGTTGGGCAGCTATTACAGGTGCTTCCGATTCTGGCTTCATTCTTCCCCTTTTAAGCCACATAAATGATTGATCTTTATTGATCTGCACCTTGTCCATTCTTTTTAGATATTGTCCGTTGAGTGGTTTGTCTCTCCACGATTTCTTTAACATTTTTTGTGTCTCAAATTTCATGTTAAGTAGCATCAGAAGTTCAGTGTCTCTGTCATTCTGGTTGTCTTGCATAGTCTTGTTTGCAATGCTTCTTGCTACACTTACAATGCCTCTGTTTCCCATTCTTCGGTCAGATTTCATGACCTGCCTCATTAGTGGGTCATCTTGATGGCTGACTACATACTTTCCCATCCCGGTTATTGCATTGTGCCAGGAGGCTTCAATTTGTCTGAGGCCTCTTCCTCCTTCCTTACGTGACACATAAAGTCTATGTACATCAGCTCGGGGGTGGGCAACGTGATGCATTGTAAGCAGTTTTCTGGTTTTCCGATCCATGATGCGAATTTCCTGTTCAGTCCAGTCTACTAGTCCGAAACTGTATTCGGCTACAGGCACCGCCAAACTACCTATTGCTGATATTTTAGTTTTCACAGGAACTAGAATTTGATATTATCACAGTTGCAATATTACGAATGTTCCAAATGCATGTTCTTTGAAGCTTTTCATCTAGGGTTGGCCGGTTGGGAAATGCGGAAATGAACGAACTCGACGTCAAAAAGATGCTTCATGTAGAGTTCAGTTTGATTATTGATGTCTGAATGATGACGTGTCTTAGAGACAAACACGAAAAATCTTTAGAGGCAACGGCCGGTGTAGTAAGTGATGTGACTGAGTAACATAGCCAAGTCACCTAAAGCGCATTTGGAAATTATCCCTAGTCGAGCACTGAACCCTTCTTCAAATTCCGTCTAATATAATTTTTTGTATCGCCTAGGCACATGTTGAAAGTCATTCAAAACTGTTTCTTGATTTATCTACCAATTATTATTTTCGTCCGTGTTTGAAACGCGAGGCCCAAAGGCTGAGCATGCGCCAACTCATGAGAAAGGAGTCGCTGTACCCCGAGCTTCCTTTCATTCCACATTCTCTTCTGATTAAATATTTTTTTCGAGGTGCGACAACTATGATAGGTAATCCCGAAAGTGAGGTGCTGGTCATATCCCTGGAGATGGCGGTGTTCGACCGTCACTGAGACATAAGATCCCGCACCTACGTCAACGACGATTTACAAGGTTTCCCCACGTAGGTACCTCCCACCAGCAGAACACCGCCCCAGCCGGGACAAGCTCTAAGCTCCCGACCGGTCACCCGGCACGTGTACTAATGTAAGTGTGTGTAAGTAACGGGTGAGGATAGGACAAGGAGGAGGAAGCAGAGCGGTCCGTGGCCTGTTTATTAGGTTACTGCTCCGGCATTCGCCTGGTGTTGATCGGAGAAAGCACGGAAAACTGCTGATCAGAGCAGCCGGCCGCAAGAATTCTCCTCCAGAAACCGACTAAATTGGATCTAGCTGACAAGGTAGTGCCGAAAATGTTGCCAAAATGGGCAGTGGAACTCATGTTATGAAAGGAATTAAAGTGTTATGACTCTTACATTGGCTGTCACAAATATATTGGACCATGTAAAACTCTTAATGGGTAGTGGAAGCCTAGGGACCTCCCGGTCAGAGGCACTGCAGTGACATCAGTTGGTGCCCTGAGCCACCTCTGGTGGGTGTACATGAGTTGAAGGGGAGCGGTGAGGGCAAGGAGGAGGGAGGGAGGATGAGGGCCGGCTGTTAGGGAAGAGGTGCGCATGCGCAAACACTTCACCGCCGTAAGGGAAGTAACCCGCCGCTGTATTTGCCCAGCGGAGCCACAGCACACACCGCGCGCCCTGCGCTCCTCGCGCCACGTGCCACGTGCCAGGCGCCGCGCGCGCCCAGCCCCCCGCCCTCGGCCCAAGGAGATTCTCCCGGTTGTAGAGAGAGATTTATGAGAAGGGACAGCTTTGACAGCTATACTGCAATTTTCGTAACTTTGTCCCTGACAAAAATCAGCTGTTCACGATTTCATCCAATAGGGAGCTTGAACGTCACAATAGTGGCGTAACTGTCGCGAAATATAAGCTCCTGATTGGATGGCAGCGAAACAGCTGATTCCTGTCAGGGATAAAGTTACGAAAATCGCAGTATACTTCTTGGTAACTGCTGATAATAAAACTGCGGGGAAAGTCCAAGCACTCATTTCGTCAATGCGTTCGTTTACACTTAGCTCATTTTAAATGGTTTTCATCACCATCTCTTGCAATGTCATCGCTCTACAAGATTGAGTGTTAGTAATCCCGGGCGCGTCAACTACTGAGGTCATTAGTCCAAGTGTAGTGTATTTTTTCATTCCCCAACCAGGTATCTAACCAGCGCGGCACCGCACCAGCCGGGACAACTTTAAAGCCCCATATCGGTCTCCTGGCATGTCCCGGCATGTCTAGTAGTGTCCCCGCAGATCGTGAGCACGTAGGTGAGTACGATTTCTGGTGAAGAGTTGGAGACGATCTCCCGAACCCTCAGTTTCAAGGGAGCACTCACGTCATTAGCATCAAGGTGGAGGCAGTGAGAGGGCGATGCTAAGCTCCTGGGTGACGGTTCAACCCGGCAACCCACCAGTTGGCCCCCTGGTGCGTCGACCTTAAGGCAGGATTGGGTGAAGGAGACCTAAGGTACTCCGGAATCCACAAATATAAATTCGGCGGGCAATTACCTACCGTCAGGTTGCCTAGGTTACGGTCCAACCCAGATCGATAGCCTGAAGGTGCAGGCAGTGGGGAGACGGGATAGGGGCCCCGAGCAGCCCGGACCTTAGTGCGGGTGGCCCCCAGTTGGGCTCTCGGCTTCGTCGTGGCAGTGGCCCAATACTCTGGGCATAGAGGAGGGACGTGGTGTCCTGGCGCATGTGAGTGGCGCGTTGTCATAAAGGCAACATTGACTCCGGTACTAGCCAAGATAGCAACTAGCTCTGAGCTGGCAGGGCGGCTTTAGATCCAGGCATTGTATGGGGAGGTTGCCGTGAGGGCAAACTGCGTTCTGGCATAATCACATATCAAATTCTAGTTAAGCCGCGGGCCGCGCCGCATTTAAGATGGTTTTTACCTCAACTACTGCGATTATAATGAAACAAATATATATTAGATACAACTTATAGTCAACATACTTAATGATTAATGCACATACAACGAGAAAATTAATATATCGTTAAATAAAAATAAGATGAATTGTGCAATTGTATTGTATTTGGCTGGTATAATACAATTTTTCAAAGCAGTCGTGGGCCGCACAAAAAGATCCAGTGGGCCACCAGTTGGAAAGCTTTGGTATATACCAAGTGACGGCCACTGCCCCGAGCCCCCCTGTGGGCCACCCGCGTAGATCCCTGCGCCCACCTGGGCACTCACGGAATGAGTGACACAGAGAATCGGGCACCGGGCGGGACGTCCTAATTCCCCACGAGGGCTTCGATGTGTGGGAGCGAGGTCCCAGGTCCAGCCGCAGGACGAAAGCGAAAGCAAGGGCCCGCCCCGCCCAACCCCGCCCCGCCCCGCCCCGCCCCGCTCCGCTCCGCCCCGCCCCACCCCTCCCCGTTCCTCACCACCCGCCCCGCTCCGCCCCTCTCCGCCCCACCCCTCCCCGTCCCTCCCCGCCCCGTCCCGCCACGCCCCGCTCCGCTCCGCCCCGCGTCCCCGCCCCGCTCCGCCCCGGCCCATCCCGCCCCGCCCGCCCCGCGGCCGTGTCGAAACGGCGGGCGGCGACGTCGTTGGGCGCTGCGCCTGGTGCCGGGGGGAGGAGTGGGAGGGGAGGGGAGGTGTTGGTTTTAGCGCGCCGCGCGTAATGGGTGTAAAGCGACCCACGGCGTCCGGCGGCGGCGGCACAGTGGGCCCCGCCTCACCAAGCTAGGGCAGGGGCCTGTATTGGAAAAAGAAGCCTGATACCCCGTACAATATAGAAATGCATTCCATAGGGCCGTAATTAGAGAAGAGTATTTTAAATCCATGCAAAATATACTCTACTGACTAAAATGGTAGAGCATTTGGAGCGAAAACTAAATGTTTTCATGCAAATATCAACATAAAGACAATTATAACTTCTCTGCCTGCATACAGCTACATCAAGTCCCAACAATGACGCGTAATACACAGAAATTCGCGACAACGGAACGGAATTCAGTTGTTGCATTCCAGCACTGTCGAAGATCACGTGACTTTCGGCTGCAGCCCGCCCGTAGGCTTCGTCCCGCGCCTGTGCGAAGCGCCGCGCCGTGCCCACTGTGCAGGGGGTGGGGCGAGGCGGGGCGGGGGCGGGGTGGCGTTGGCGCCGAGCGCCGAGGGCCAGTGCAGTGGGGTCGCGACGTCCCTCGGGAGCGGAGCGCAGGGCTGCGCCATGGAGCTGCTGCCGCCGCCGGGCTCCCCGCTGTTCCTGCGGCGCTGCGACCGCCGCGCCGCCGCCGCCCACGGCCGCCCGCGCATCTCCTTCGCGCCCCTGCTCGCCCCCGAACCCCCCGCCGCCCGCCCCGCGCCCGCCCCCGCGCGGCGCAGGCGCGGCACGCTCACGCTCGCAGGTACGTTCTCCTACGCACCCTGCTCTATTAAAGAGAGTCGGGGATCATCACCCACTAAAATAATTGAATAGTCACTCCAAATAGAGGTTTGTTTTTTTTTTAGATTTTATTTACTTCTTGTTCGGCCGTTGAGGCCCTTCAAGGGCTTGGATACCATAGTCTTTTCATTATTAGGAATGGGCATCCTTGGCCTTTTGAGCTGCTCCATTGGGAGGTGTTACTTTGGGATGGACTTGGTTTAGGATTTTTTAACATTTATGTTTTCGTATTAGGCTAACTGTTGATTTGGTTTTATCATGTACCTACGGGGGGCGGAATTTATCTTTTGGGAATTTTGATTTGATTCGGCAAGGGTTCACAGCATTACGTCCGAGGTGAATTTATTACTTAGGTGCGAAATATTGAGTGTAGTATAAAAAAATCTCGAATTTTTTATTAAATCAATACGAAGCTCCCTATAGATCTGAGAATTCGGTACAAACCAGGGCGCTTGTGTTATTTTTCTAAGACGTTTGTTTTCTATCGTCTGAAGTTTTTCTATTGATAAGGTGCTGCGTTTCCCCATATAGGGCAAGCATATGTTAGGATGGGTAAGATGAGTGAATAGAGATCTAACCCACAAAAAGAAAAGTTTTCAGGAAAAAGAAAAAAACTCTAATCAGTGTAAATTAAATTATTTCTGTAAAATCTTACAGACCATCAATATATTATGAACTGTGAATCACTCTGAAGTGAAATTTTAGGCAAGGCACTACTGCTCATAACATATTCGCATCGATCCGACGTCATGCTGCAAACAGATCACAATTCGCCAATAGGCCAATTTACCTAAAGAAAAATTTTACCTTTACTTTGGTCGGTGCACACTCAGGAATCGAGAGGGCTGTGTTTTACATCCAACAGGTCACTATTCCACGGAAATCTCAACTTTTTACTTTTTGTGGGTTAGATCTGTTTTCGGGGTGGGTAAGATCTGTTTTCGGTACCGACCTACCTGTCCGCTAGCGGGATTTTCCTCTATCAGGTGTCTCACACCAGCAGGGGCACCGTCCCAGCCGGGACAATAAGCTCCCGACCGGTCTCCCGGCATATATGGTAATGTAGTGCATGCAAGTGTAACTGTGTGTAAGGGGAGCGTAGATGACAAGGAAGAGGTAGGAAAGATCGCGCGTGCACCGTGGCCCGTTTGTTAGGGTACTTGCTCCGGCATTCGCTTGGTATTTATCGGAGAAACTACGGAAAACTTCCGATCAGAGCAGCCAGCTGTTAGAATTCTCCTCCAGACAGCGGCTGACTTCGACCTAACTGACAAGCTAGTGTCGAAACTCCTGCCACTGTCGGAAACCTAGGACCGCCCGGTCAGATGCACTGCAGTCACATGAGTTGATGCACTGAGCCACCTCTCCCGGGTGCTGGGACATGAGATCCGTCGCCGACCTAAACGTTTTTCCCGAGCTCCGCCCCACCTTGGCGCCGCCCCAAGCTCTAAGCAGTTGTCTGACCTCTCGATATGTGTGCTTCAGTATTGCTTGTAGTGTGTGTGAGAGGACAGGAAGGGCAAGCAAAGATGGTGCCCTGTCCGTGGCTCGTTTACTAATCCGGCATCCACCTGGTCGGCATCCACCAGCAACTGATCAGAGAAACTGGCCTCCAGAATTAACCTCCGCTGAATTCGATCCTAAGCTATGTGGCTAATATCAATACTCCGCCACCGTTGAACCCTAGAACGTTCATATTGGTGAAGATCAACTACCAATATCAAAAGTCTTTTCTTTCCTCAAATAATCATTCAAGTTTAGTATTGAAGGTTGGTGGATACGGTACAGAATTCGAATCCTTGTGGAATTCCAACATTTTGGCAATAGAAATCGAAATATGGTAGTTACATTATCTTTGATGGTGTGGTTTCCTTTTGTTTCCAACCCGCTTTTTCGTTTATGTATTAATGAGAACAACCAATGTGAAAGGGAAAAATACATATTTTGTCCAGAGTCGCGTGCAAAACCCAAATAGGAAATATTGTGTCAATATTTCTTTTAAGCGAAGTAGTGTAGTGAACGTTCGTGGATTAAAATACAAGCCCGTAACATAAAATGATATTAGAATATTTAAATTAATTTTTGGGTTTTGAACGAAGAACGGATGCAAGTGCAAAGTACTGGAATTGCTTGAAAGGGACAGAGGAGTTCAGGATGGGCTCAAAATGCAATGCAACAGTCGTGTCCGATAGCAGAATCTGGGAAGGGAGGTGAAACAGCCCAATGCTCCGTGTAAGGTCCTAGCATTTATGTCTCGCTATTAAACAATAGATTGTGAAATCAGTGCTCCGGTGGGTTTACTCAGCGTAGCTGCTGGTTGTTAGGCGTGTTTTGAATTAAATTCTTGGGGAAATTGCGACATTTATCAATTTTCTGGTAAATAGGGAGTGGCAAAATACCAATATTTTTAAAACCGATATTTTCGAGCAGAAACGTCAATATTATAACATCAATGTTTTGCTTTGAGTGTTTTCTTCAAATCGATATAATTATTTGTTCGGAAATGTCGATGTTTTCAAAAAGAATTCTCATGATATAAATAAATTTTCCAATATCTATTATATTGTGGATTGCTAGCAATCAACAGCCATTGACAACTGTTGTCGATCCCCAGCTGGCACGAAGCCGATTGCTGTTCGTAACCTTTCTCTAGTGTTGTTAACTGTTTTGCACGTAGATATAGTTAAACTGCACTTTGAACCTATATTACATAGAGCATTGATTAGAAAGTTAAGATGACAGTCAAATTTAAGGCAGAATATACTTTAAACTGATATTGACGTGTTGTGTATCACGTTAGAACCAGGACATTTTATTTCGAAATGTTTTATCGATGTCGAACATTGACATCGAAAACCTGGTGGTAATGTATCGATGTTTTGCTAAAATTTTCCATCACTACTGTAACTCAAAGGCCTCCAGGAATGAAAATAGCAGCCATATGCATAGAGAGATCGGCGAATTCCTGTTTGTGTATCATTGGAACGTTATGCGCATCGGTTCGTGTTCAGTTACCTTCGTTTCTCACGCAGGAATTTTATCTACGCTGATTTGCAGGTACTGTGGGATAGTTACACTAGAGTACGCACATTCTGGGCGATCGAGTTGCATCTGTTCGCTGCCATTAGCTGACGCAGCATTGAACAGAAGCCTTACACTCGGGAGGTTTCTCCATTCTCGTGTATCTCCTTCCCTGGAGAGAAAGTTGGCGAATATTCGTCTCACGCACGATTAACCATTACGAAGTGATGTAACCACTAATTCAAAAGATTTCTTGTCAGTCTTGTCTAAGAAGTCGAACAGGGCTTGGTCAGTTAAACGAAATATGATGGAAAAGATTATGGAAGCAATTCTCGTTAGGAAAAAATATCTTATTAAATCTTGTCAGTTTCCCGTTAGCGGCTTAGAATCAAGAAATTCCTACAATATAATATCGCTCGTGCAAAATTGATCTCTTCGGTTGTTTAGAAAATTTGTCTCTGACAAGCCGCAGATGTTCCTCGTTGATTTTTCATGTATGGAATGGATCAATAACTTACGTTTTTCCCATTTCGTCAGGAAACTTTAAAAATGGTAAAATTATAAATTGGCATGGATGAAAAATTTCGTTTGATTTTTATAATTATTTCGTACAGAATGTGTAATCTTTTTTAGGTAACGCAATTGGAAAATTCATGTGACTATTATTATTGACTAAAATTCACGTGTTTAAAAATTAAAAATTCGGAATACAAAAATGCTGTTTAACGTAATGAAATAAAAAGCAATTCTAGGCCAAAAACTTGTACTTTCTTTCAAGCAAAAGTTGTTGATTGAAAGGTGATTCCAGTCACGTCAACTGCCAAGGTCATTAGTTCCGTATGTTTAGTGCATGTTTTTTTACGGGAGGTAGCGGTGATCGTTTCCCCGCTGGATTGCGTAATCCGGCGCCGACCTACCATCGACTAGCAGGGTTTTTCCTTCAACCTGGTATCTCCCATCAGCGGATCACCCCCCCCCCCAGCAGGGACAAGCTCTTAGCCCCCAACCAGTCTCCTGGCAGGTGAGGGGTAGAGAAGTGCGTGTTAGTGAAAGTGTGTGTGTGTGTGTGTGTGTGTAAAGGGTAAGGATAGGATAAGGAAGAGGAAGGAAAGATCGCGCGCGGTCCTGTTTGTTAGGGTACTAATCCGACATTCGCCAATATTGATCGGTGAAACCACAGAAAACTACCGATCAGAGCAGCCGGCCGCAAGAATTCTCCTCCAGACAATGGACTCGACCTAGCTAGTGCCGAAAATCCTGTCACCGTCGGGGCTCGAATCCTGAGGACCTGCCGATCAGAGGCACTACAGTGACATCAGTTGATGCTCTAAGTGTCTGTCTAAGCCTATCAAAGTTGTCTTGTTTTCTTATTTTGGGAAAAGCAATTTTTTTCATAAATATGTCCATCCAAAGCTTACATATTGATTTCCTCAAAAAAACGTTTTAGACAAGAAAAACTATTGAAAACTTTGAATTAGAGAAACTTTATATTTTAGAGGCAGTTTTCAAAAATACCCTGTTAACATATTCAGCCTTTGCTGTAAAAGGATTAAACCACCACACCATCCCAGCTGTCTCTGTAGATTCAGCGAACGTTTTTGTGTTTACGCAGATGATTTGATCTTTTAGGAATACTGGATACAGATCTTTCTTTTGTTTTCTGCAATACATCCAAAAATCTTCGATAGATACCTCGGGCCCATTCCTTTCAGATTGCGATTCGTGATTTTTAGAGTTGTTTCATCGGTTTTGCAAATAAATTTCAAAAGACTGCACGACTTCAAACGATCGTTTATTTGTCTTTACATTTCATTCTGTAGTAGTCAGTTTTCGATTATCGCTTTCACTTACAGTTTATCGTACGGTTGTAATTCGTGATTGACTATTGTGGTGTGAAAGCTTCATTGCCAACCATAAAGTGCAATTTTCCCTTTTTCCTTTATCCCTATTTCCCTTATTTCGACTATAATTACGGTTTGTAGCCTCAGTTCAGGTGACATCGGTCAACATTGTAATGCTCCCTAACAACGTTTTTATCAACTTTCTCATCTTACCGTCTTGACATTGCGATGAATAAATCGCAAATACATAAAATAAATTATGCTTAACAATATCATTCACTAGGTGTTGGTCAAAAAGTGATTTTTCTACGACTTCGGAATTGATTTTTATACTAAATTAAATTACTTCTCAGCAGCACCATCAACTTCATGTCTAGACTTATCATAATTATTTTCATTATCTTTATTGATTATTTACCTGTTATCTGGTTTTAATTAAATTTAACTTGCAACAAACTTCTCGAAAGGTATTATTCCTCCTTCAGATACACACTCACATAATTGCTTAATTTCATCCTTTACTAGCGTTTGTTTTATATATTTTTGAATTTTCTTAATATGTTATTTTCATTCTCATAAAAAGCATATTTTTCAAAGATTATGTTTTACTTCTTTATTTGATACTGGAACCTCATTTCTTACTCCTGTTCAAATAGAGTTGATCATCGTTCGAACCCTTATACATGTCATGTTCATAGGATAACAGCCGACGTGAATGTCCGAGGTAGCTAGAGCGTGTGCCGACTCAGCTTCTCGGTCTGAAGGGCCGGGGGTTCATTTCCCGCCGTGGGCAGGGTTGTATGTCCCTTGTCTTTCGTGTATGTGTGTTGTCGCGGAAGGCCTTGTGAGTCAGCTGACCACAGACCGAGGAGCTCGCAAGTGTTTGTAGTGTATGACTATGTGTATAAGGTTGATATGCGTTCGCGTGAGTGACATAGTTGGTACCTAGCGTGAGTAGTCGGAATCGACATCCTCTGAAGCTGGAAAAAGACCCAGACAGAAAAAAAAACATGTTGATAGGATAACTCATCGTGCACGTAGAACTTTAATTTCGCTTCAAAAGTATCGTGTCTTGGAAGTTGATATTCCCATTGAAATTCCACAGACGTTTTGTTATTCATTGTAAATGTGACTGAGTGCTTAATTCTCGGTAAATAAATTAACAGACATTCTCTCAATCATTCTGAAATAACAACACCAGGAAAAGCATGATAATACCAACTAATCATAAATGTCAAGATGCTTTCTTGATTTTAATGAACGACCTGTACTTACTGTATAAGTAAATTTGTTAAACTGTCCATGCGTTAAAAGAACGGCAGGACGTCTAATAAAATAATTGTTTAATTGCAAAAAAAATAGATTTTAACGTAGTATGAATTTAGAACAAACCATAATCTCGTGATGCAAAGTATGTGCTAAGGGGAGAGGGGCTCTGCTACCGCGCTGTGTGTCCGAGAGCAGCCCAGTGACGTCACGCGAGGGGGGGCAGGGCCGCAGGGAGTGATATAGGGGGCGCTGCGGCACGCGGGGCGCGCACGCGCACGCGTGATAAGGCGAGGCCCGGCGGCAGATAACGTGCGTAGGGGAGGGGGCGGGGGCGGGGGTGGGGTTGAACGGGGAAACACGCCGTTCCGGGAGCTCTTGGAGGCAGCGCCCTTCGACCGATAGGCGAGCAGGCGATGGCGGCAGTTCCGGTGGCCCTCAAGGGCCCATTCACGCGACAACCCTCTGGTTTAACATGGTCCCCGAATGCGTCCAAATCAGCCCGGTAGTGCCCATCGCGTTTGCCTCGGCATTTGTTCAACGTAACAGAATAAATGCAAGTTTAAAAAAAACGCGCGGACGTTGAGAGAGTTTCGTCGATTACAAACACTCTTTCTGAAGAAAAATATTCTTCACTTTCGAATTTTTTGCGTCACAAGAAAGATCAATCTTTCAACTTTCAGAAAATCATTTATTGTTAAACAATTTTAATAATTAAATTTGTTGAAAGAATTGGTCACCCCGACCGGGATTCGACCCTGGAGGTCCTAGTTTATGCCCAGTTGCTCTAACCACTAAGCTATCGAGACCATCGGTTCTTTGGACAGTTTCACAGTCCTCAGGCATTGCCCAACCTAATAGTATAGGAAGTCTGACATAAATGGTTTATTGGACTCGACATAGCGATCGATGTATACCGCCTCCTAAGGTAGACGACTATTACCTTACCGTTTAAGACTGGCCAGTAGGGAGAAACGGTAAGAAAAATCGAATAGAAAAAAAAACGTTTTGAGATACATCGCTCTGATTGGGACTTTTTGTATGTTATATGTATGTTGTATTATATTGTATGTTTGTATAGTAACACTATTGGTTTTATTTTCACAAGAGAAACAGTCTGATAAAAATAACAAATGAAAATAGAGGCAGATTATTTAAAACTTGGAATGTTCCATCCCGGCCTAAAGGTTTGGATCTTGGGCAGCGTACTACCTACCTCGATGTGACAGCGAATTCGATTCCAGGTCGAGGCAAGAATAGAGTTGTAGCTTTCCCTTAAAACATGTCAGCTTTAGCTGTGTCTGTGTGACGAGGCTCAGGCAAGCGGAGTTTGCTAGTTACGATGCAGGGAATTTGTCATGTTTGACACATGTCTCTCTTACCTCCTAAGTGTGGTAATTAAACAAGGCCCAGGCGTGGGACCGCTAGCTGGCCGGAAAAGACGCACAATCGAGCCAAAAATGCCAAATACGTACATGGCACATCTGTTGAATACTGAAAAATATTGGAGTTACGAAAATTCTTTTATTCAAATCATTCATTTTGAATACTTTTCATTCTTCTGCCCTCTTCTCCCTGCAGTCAGCTAGTGGATTTTACATTTCTCTAACTTATGTACGATATCGTATAAGGATATCCATGTAATTTGTGATCAACTAGTTCACCAAATAAACTCTACCACGGCAATGGTAAGACAAAATCGTGTAAATTATGAGTTGATTTATCGAAAACAACGTATTAACTGTTGTAAACAATATAGAGGGCAATACTGCTTCAGCAATTACTATTAATTTGGAAAACAACGGAATGGACCAGAGTTTGGGATAATTATTCCACAATTGCATTTCCGTTGTAACTGTGTGACGGCGTGATGACGAAAAGAACAAGGCTTATGCCCCTAGACCCTCCCCTTTCCTGCGCTGGTCAAAGTGCTTCTTTGCCGTTGACTTCGTCGGTATGAAAGAAGAGGCGAGATTAAATTATAATGATAGTTGAAGGGGATAAGAAAATCCAACCACACCATACCTGGTGGTAAAAAGCGTGATGCCTAGAGCCTGGTGCGTTTGGATATTCAGTTTGCGTTCTAATACAGTCAAGCGTGAACTCTTGGGATTGCACATTTATCAGTTTATTGTAGTACAGTATTAACATTCTTGATAGCATCCCTTTTTTTATCACTTGTATTTTTACTAAAAACTGACCTTGTTTGGCAGTTAACGTAATAAATTAGAGCTGCCGTGCGGAAATTTCAAGTGACTAATCTGCGTGAGTCATGCTTTAGATGTAAATCGGCGAGAGAAAAGCATCACATGATTCACTCACGTTCAATATTTTTTGCCTTTAGGGGATGCATACGAGTTATATATGGATAGTAATCTTCCACAATAAAACTTTATTTACACTAAATGTATTTTCATTATGGAAGATTACTTCTTTTTACCTGTCCGTATGGATTTCTACACGATTTCTGCGGTAACCACCAAGTTTAGAGATATATATTGTGAGATTGCTAAAAATATAAATTTTTGGTTTAAAAAATCATCTCGTGTTTTCTAGTTCTTGTGGCTTGTGGCACGCGAATGCGAGTTTCAGACATGGGGTTGACTTCAGATTTGAAGTGGACGAATTTCTGTTTATGGGATACCGAGAATTTGAATTTTATCTTCATTGAAAAGCTGACCTAATGTGAGTGTTTACGTTATTAATTAGAGCTAGTGTTTTCACACAAAAATTCCGAGTGAGTAATTTCTGGTTATTCATATTCATTTTTATAATCAATTCAAGTAATGGAATGAAATATTTTTTTGTATATTGTGACGAAAGAAAATACACATGTGAAGGGCTGAACTCTTAGTTCATTACTAAATTTTCGTCGATGTTAAGATGATCCTACAAACTCTAAATTTCTTTATCAGGTACTGTGTGTGTGAGTACTGTGATTCTCGTTTGACAAATGTCGCTCAACAACGATACTATTTTTTCTTTACTTTGGACGATAAACGTAGACTGGAATTTACTCTGCAGCGAATGCCTAATTGGCTCCCACCGTTTCAAAAGTTAACCACGTTGATCACATTAAAAGAAATATGATTTCTGGATCTCTTTGTAGGAGCCAAGTGTCGTGCTTGGAAATTTTTCAGCACAAATTATCTGCATGTATACTGTGTATTACATTTAAAATGTGAACTAGCAAGTTGAAATGTGTCACATGGAAATCATGTTTTATGAGGAAGTGGACTCATTGCAGCTAATGAGTGATTACTAACATGTCATGTCCGCATTCTTCTCTCTTGAAACATCCGCGCCAAATTTAGTTTGAAACTTGGTAGTGTGGGATGTGCCCCATTTTATTTTGCACTGGCAACGGCGAGGAGTGTTATGTCCACATATGAATGTCGCACGCTAACTCAATAATTTATTGATTCCTTATTTACATAGTTGGCAGTCATTACAGGGTTAGGGAGATGCCTCTATGCCGTCTTCCTACGGCATCCGACCGACGGGTGGTAACTACCACTAGCCTCCACATTGCCAGTCATTAGCAATCTCCAGGCCCCAACATCTCCACACGTCCGGCTCCAGGACGTCGCCCGTTGACTGCTGACTGCTGACTGTGACTGTGACTGTCGCCTCCCGACTGCTGCTGCTCTCTGGACTCGACTCGGGACTTCCTCAGGGTGACGGCTGGCTCCCTTTAAAGGGTCGATGCTAGGCGGTGAGACTCGCTGTAACGGCTGAAGTGTATTGGGCCGTGTCCACTGCTTGCGGCTGCCGCCGCCGATCCCCAACAGAGCGCGCTGTCTTGCCGCTTGCGCGCCAATTACAAAGGTCATGCGCGACCTGAAGTGCGACATGGCAAGGAACACACGCACTTAAGAAAGAGGTTGACCAATGCACCACGTACTCCCGCTAAAAGTCTCGTAAGGACTTTGCTTCGTAATAGGCCGTTGAAAGAAGGGGAGCCGTCCGTGACGCGGATAGAACAAAAACTCTGAATCACAGTAAAATACACAAAGTTGGGTGATTAACTCCTCTAATTTAATTCTACGGGACAGGTAAATACATGTTTTGTTGCATTGTAACAGAACTTGTGTTAAAGTTCTCAGACGGAAGGATATCAGCTTACCGAGGAAAATTCGCAAAGCCAAGTATTTTGTTTTGCTGTACGTCACTGAAAGTTGAACTTACAGAATAATGAGCACCTAACAGTTAATGAATTTTAATTAGGTTTTGGAGAACAGTATGAAAAATGCTATGGGCAACAAAGAATTCAAGACAATTAATAATGAAGGACATATAAGCGATACATAGGGGTTTGAAAAGTCTTGGAAACTAGGAAGATAGAAAATCCTGAAGAGACTTACGATTGTCGACTGCAAGACACATAAAGTTTCTCCTGCTATCGTTAAGAGCTTCTTCGGTAGCACTATGAACCTATGAAGCGTGCAGAAGGTAATGCGTGGTACAGAATGACCCACTGACAAACCTGCAACACGCTGCAGGTCTGATTGCCAGTCTTTTCCCTTTTCCTCTCAATTTCAATGTGCTGCGTTGTTCTCTATAGCACCTTACAAGATATTAAGTTTTCTCCCATATTTTCTTACCGACTACGTTTTAAGTTCTTCCAAGCCTGTGGTTTCTTTGTACTGGCAAATGAGTACGTTTCTTTGTACTTGAGATGAATTTCATTAGTTTTACTCCGAATCCAGTTCATTTATTTGCGTTTTGGAGCCTATTTTCCTGAATTGAAATCATTCATCTTTTCTTTCGGCATTTTTTCCGTGCTTGAGGAACAAATATTTCGTGAAAGATAAGGAACAGATGAGGTAGCTGCGGCGTTTGCTCAATCGAAGAATTGCGTGAGAGCAGAAGAGTAGAGTTGTGAGCTGTCGTGTCGTGTGTCGTAGTTGAAAGACCGTTTGCTGGCCTTTCCATTGCTCCCTTCCCAACTTAAACGTCACCGCTCTTGCTTTCTCTTCAGCCCCGGAGAAGTGATTTTTACCTGAAGATCAGGGCAATCCGTTAGTGGATCAAAAAACTTCATCAATTGAATTGAATTGAATTGCCTTATTTTACGTGGCGAGACTCAGGCCATGAGGCCAGCTCTTCCGTCTGACAACGCAAATTTCGCTACGCCCCTTTCACCAACTAGCGGAGAAAGAAGGTATTACTTGACGACGAAACAGGCGTTTTTGAATTTAGCTCAGAGGCGTCATTTAGGCTTGAGGATCTTTTACATACAAGTACATCTACTAACATGGGACAGCCGGCTTTACTTCCCCTCCGAAGGAAGGCGTACGAAGGATTTCTTAAAAGACGTACGAAGGATTTCTTAAAAGGCGTACGAAGGATTTCTTATTCTTTCAATGGGGAAGGCAATTCCAGTTTGGGCCACACATTAATTTTTGAAACGTAATACGTATTTTAATTGTTAGCCAGAAACAAATACATATATGTTCATAATGGGAATACTCCTTTGGATGTATTGTGATTAGTATGTAATTGTGTTCGGCGGAGCTCCTCTACTGGCAGATATATAGAGGGAGAAAACCCCGCTACACGACTTGTAAGTGGGGGTCAGATCTCACCATCCAGCTGGAAGAAAAACACCGCCACTACCAGCCATAAAACATGCTCTAAACTTACGGGACTAATGACGGCTACTAGCGCGCTCAGAATCACTGATCAATTAATTAAAACATGTAACAAATTTATGTTTGAAAGGTCTTTTACATGTTTAAAAAAATACGATTTTTTGGAACTGAATTTAGAGATTTAGAAAAATCTAATTCTGAAGTATATAAGCTGTAAACTGTACACATTCGTTTAGAAAAGAAAATTGTGCTTGGTAGAAATCACACGTTAATTGTACTACATCATCAATGCCTGTTTGTGACTTCTTCTGCCACACGCTTGTTCCATTAAGGCAGAATCGAGTCGGATGTCCCGTGGAAATAGGTTCACAGATTACGTGGTTGCTTAGAAGAATTGCAGACTTTTGGGCTGCATGCAATTTCCGTTTCATTTCCTCCTTGTGTTTTCTTCCGCTTATGGCTTCTATCAGATTGTGCCAATGAGGTAGGGATTCTGAATTGTGAATTTCCGTGGTGCTTTGTTTCTGATCGATTTGCGTCCCGTTTTTACCGAACTTTGCTTGCTTGGTTATGTTCGAGAATAATTTATTTTCGTTTTCTTTGCTGTATGTTCTGAAATCTTTCTCCAGGAGCTAAATGTTAGGTTAATTCTTCTTATCCGAAGGGGTGTCTGGATAAATGTTTACATCATTCTTTCGTTGTTCTTCTATCTGACATCTTTTGAATATTCTGTCGGGTATTAAATAAATATCAGTTAACAGAGTACAAAGCACCCCAGGAACTTAACAAGTTTATACAGAATGTCTAGCGACCAGGAAAAACACGAATGAGCCGGGATTTTTTTTCAGTCCTGGAAAAAGTCCGGCAATCTCCGGGAATGTTTTTTAAATCGAGGTTTTTAAAATTTTTAGGTCTTAATTTTTAAAAATATCTAAATTTTAAAAAATCCTTGTTTCGTTAGTTTCGGAGAATAAATGACACATTTTTGGGGTTTTCGATTTTCCACAGAGTGATTATGTACTACTTTTGTATTGTAATTTCTACAGCTCTTCATTTTAATAGTAGATATGATAGTAGTAGATATGATAATAGTAGGTATAATAATAATACATTATTATTATTATTATTATTATTCCATTACATCACGACTAAAGATGTTACGAGTCGGCTGAATATAAAATCTACTCCAGGTTGCAACCAGCTACCTAAGGAGCAGATCCGGTGACTATCAGTGCCTCTACAATAATTTACGCAAAATGTGGGCTGTTCCAATAAAGCAATTTCTTGCACTTCCCAGTCTTTTGAATTACCTGGGAGTTTAGACAAGTTCTTACTCAAATTTTGCGGAATAAATCCCAGAGCTCCGATAACTATCGGGACGACCTGTGCTTTTACGCCCCACATTCGGCTGATCTCGATTTCCAAACTCTTGTATTTAAGACGTTTCTCTGCCTCCTTGGTAACGACGTTTTGATCGCAAGGTACAGCAACATCGATAAGTAAACACGATTTTTCGCCAAATCCCGGATAACTATATCCGGTTTGTTTGCCGCTATCGTGCGATCAGTTTGAATTTGTTGGTCGTACAATATCGTACACAATCCAACAGAAGTTCACCGGTTTTGGTGAGTGTTCGTACCACTTGGGGCATGTGTTTGGAACTTCGAGGGCGGTACAGATCTGCCAGTGGAGGTAGCTACACACCCTGTCATGTCTTTTAAGGTATTCGGTCTTTGCTAGGATTGGACAAGCTGAGACAATATGATCCAATGGTTTCTACTTGCTCCAGGCAAATGCGGCATTTATCATCTTGGGAAATTTTGAGAACCGCTTTATCATAATGTCGTGTTCTCAAGGCCTGATCTTGGGCAGCTATTACAAGTGCTTCCGATTCTGGCTTCATTCTTCCCCTTTTAAGCCACATAAATGATTGATCTTTATTGATCTGCACCTTGTCCATTCTTTTTAGGTATTGTCCGTGGAAGTGGTTTGTCTCTCCACGATTTCTTTAACATTTTTTGTGTCTCACACTTCATGTTTAGCAGCATCAGAAGTTCATTGTCTGTGTTATTCGACGTGTCTTGCCTAGTTTTTTTCTCGCAATGCTTCTAGCTACACTAACAATGCCTCTGTTTCCCATTCTTCGGTCAGATTTCATGACCTGCATCATTAGAGGGTCATCTTGATGGCTGACTACATACTTTCCCATCCCGACTATTGCGTTGTGCCAGGAGGCCTCAATTTGTCTGAGGCCTCTTCCTCCTTCCTTACGTGACACATAAAGTCTATGTATATCAGCTCGAGGGTGGGCAACATGATGCATTGTTAGCAGTTTTCTGGTTTTTCGATCCATGGTGCGAATTTCCCTGCTCAGTCCAGTCCACTAGTCCAAAACTGTATTCGGCTACAGGTAGCCGCCAAACTACCTATTGCAGAAATTTTATTCCTGGAATTCAGAGCGGACTGCAGGACCAGTCTCACTCTCCTATAATACTCCCTACGAATTCTCTCTTTCATTCTGTCATTCGAGATGGTTTCACATTCTTCAATGCCCAGATATTTGTAAGTTTTACCTGGCTCAAGATCTTGAATCACAGTGTGCGTATCAATTTCAATATTCTCAGACGTTGTGAGTTTCCCTCTTTTTAAATTGATTTTTGCACACTTGTCAAGACCAAACTTCATGCAGATGTCATTGCTAAAGTCATTCACGACAGACAGCATTTTGGGAGAGAATCGCTTCATTCTTAGCAAACACTTCAGATCATCCATGTAAAACAAATGTGATACTGGCCTTTCTACACCATGGAGCTTAAAACCAAAGTCAGCTTGCGACAACTGTCTCGATAGTGGGATCAAACTAATGCAAAACAGCAGAGGGGATAGTGAATCTCCTTGAAAAATACCCCTGTTAATCTGAATACTTCTGGTTTCTACTGCTTCTTTTCCGCTGTGGATTAGTAACCTGGTACTCCACGACTTCATACTAGCCTTGCAAAATTCAATAAGTCTAGGATGAAATCGATAGATCTCCAGGGTCTTCAAAATCCAATCGTGTGGTACACTATCAAAGGCCTTTTGGTAGTCAATCCAAGCCATGCTCAAATTACGTTTGCGTTTCTTTACATCATTCAAGATGACTTTATTCAGTAGCAAGATTTCCTTACAGCCATAAGAGCCTTTACGACATCCTTTTTGTTCAGCTGGCATTAGATGATTCTTATCTAGATGTCTGTACATTTTGTCAGCTATGGCTGAAGTTATAACTTTGTACAGTACTGGCAGACAAGTAATTGGCCTGTAGTTCTTCGCCAAAGAGCTGTCTCCCGCTTTGGGTAGCAAATACGTGATGCCGCGTGTGAGCCATTCCGGGATTTCCTTTGGGTTTTCAAAAATTTTATTAACAGCCTTTGCTAGATGAGAATGTATTGCTGTTAATTTCTTAATCCAATAAATCTGGATTTTATCAATCCCGGGGGACTTCCAGTTTCCCATGTTCTTAATTGCTTGGAAGAGGTCCTCTTCCGAGAATTGGTGAACATCTTCCACTGTTTCTACAAGTTCATCGGCAGCATCAACTTCAGATTGAAGCCATGATGCGTCTTTGTTGTAGGATCTGCTCTCCTCCCAGATTCCTGCCCAAAACGCTTCGACGTCTTCTCTTGAAGGAGTGACAGCTTTGCCATTCGGTTTTTCAGTTAGATTGCGATAGAATCTCTTCGCGTCTGTTTCAAACAACCGGTTCTGTACACGGAAATCTATTCTACGTTTGTAACGTCTAATTCTTTGAGCCCATGCTTGAATTTTCTCTTTTAGCTTTTCAACTACCATTAGCCTGCTGGTGTCATTTTCAATTTGGTATTTTGTTCAACATTGAATATTTTTCGTTGAACTTAGAGGTGTGCATTGATTTAGAAGATGCCTCAGCTAAGAGTGATATTTCGCGCCGGGTGTCGGCTATCCGTTTTATAATTCTGTTCAACCATGGGGGTACAGAGCTGTTTACTCTGTTTTGCTGTCGGCCGTCGGTGTTCTTGGCTGGCCCCAAAATTATCTGAGATACTAGATATCCAGTTGCATATATGATGTGATTGATTTCAGTAATATCTAGATCTCTGCCTGGGGTCTCCACCACCTCATTTAAGACAGAATTCACTGTTTCTATCACTCTTTTAGCTTTGGCAGTTTTCGTATATTCTCCTCAACGGTTTGCGAGATTCAAACGGAAGTTGACTAACTCTTTCTATCTCGCGCCGAAGGAGATTTCGCATTATGTCCTTATCGTGTAATTCATTGCCAGATGAATTTTCACCACTGACGTGTGTTTCACCGGAAATAGATGAACCTTCCACGGGATCATCATTTTCAAGTTCTACATGTTCGTCATGTGGGTTGTTCGAGCGAAGTACATACTCCGCATTTCTCTCAATGTCAGCAAGTTGTTCTGCTGTGAATTTTCCACTGCTGAGTATGTACCTGAGTATGTATGAGTATATTATTATTATTATTATTATTATTATTATTATTATTATTATTATGTAGAGTTCGGAAAGTGAAGACTGTACAAACGACAGGGAGAATCAATTGCTTAATCAGTGCCTGCAATAAAATTGCACAGACCGGTTACAACCAATACCGTGCTATTCTGGAATCTGTGCCAAAAATACGTTTCAAAAAGCAATTTTGAGAGCACAAGCCGAAAAAGGCAGTCAAAAACTCCAACACAAAAATACACTGGAATTTCGAGTTCAAAACAAACTGTCGATGGGAGCTTGACAACGTATGAGATCTTCCGTCGTTTAAGATATGCAGTTATGAATTGAGGCCGTGGCTATCCCAGTATCTTCCAAAATGGATGAGAAGGAGATCGAAAATAGCATCTCCAGATAGAACTGGAAAGACTGGAAACGGAGGTTAACGATTGTTCCAGTGGTAATTGTGGTTGTAGAGGAGACATTCAGACGAATCATCTCGGCACTTTAGACCTTCGTGCGGGCCTGGCAAACCAACCACGAAAGACTGCATTTCTGCCAACGCCCACATACTGCGTATGCAGGTGTGGATTCAATGGGTTTTAGGTTCAATCCGAAATCAGGGAAGTAGCAATCTTCGCAAGAGCTGAGGAATGCCTTAATAAAACTGGTTGGAATAATTCTCATTAGAACAAACGTATTTAAGCTGTGAACATTCAAAATTCAATAATACTTTTTCATTAAATGTATTTGTTGCATTAACCTCGAATTTACTTTAGGTTCTTTAAATCTATACATAATTTTGATGATGATAAACAATAGTCTCGACCTTCCAAGTCTTGATGCCTGTGACATTGGCCGGAATTTTGAACTACATACAGATCTTACGTGTCAGATCAAAGGTGACTAAATCTTACGACAACGTTGTTCACCCAGTGAAGACCGTTATGAACATTTGCGGAACATCATTGAGATCTAATGACAGGAGAGCCGAATAATGAGCGTATAATTAGCGTCTAATATCAGGCGGCGACGGACAGGAATGTTGCTTGCACTGGCTCCCGTCACTGGCAGCAACTCCTAATTAAAACTAAGTAGTGATTTTCTGATCTTTTAGTCGAAATAGCGATATAATTTGAGATAACTACGTGATAGGTTGTTATTTTGGTTATGCAAATTATCGGTTAATTCGTGAATCAGGAATGATCAGTAGTAATATTTGATACGCGGAAGCTTTGCTGAATTTTGTCTTTGTCCTTGGTTTATGAACATGTGTGGGTTACGTCAGAATTTTATGGAGCACCGTACGAAGGTTATAAAGCGAATGGTAACGAGGAAATTGTATTGGTTTCAGTGTACCATAAGATTCAATCGTTAGTTTATGTGTATTGGTGACATTGTGATCCTGTTGAGCTAAATGTGTGCCTCGATTAATCGATTTAAATGGATATTACGCGCATACCAAAATATTTTTCCTACATCTTAGTTAATTGAATTTAATTAATTAAGATGTAGAAAAAATATTTTGGTATGCGCGTAATATCCCTTTTAATCAATTAATGGAATTTAATTAATTAAGATGTAGAAAAAATATTTTGGTATGAGCGTAATATCCCTTTCAATCGATTAATCGAGGCATATATTTGGCTCAACAGGGTCACAATGTCACCAATACACAAAACCTAACGATTGAATCTCATGACACACTGAAACCAATACAATTTCCTAGTTACCATTCGCGTTATAACCTTCGGTACTCCATTTGGCTAAAAATCCCGTTTGATCATACGAATCTTATTAGTAATCATTTTGCCCAACATTCATATTTTTACTTTTCCCTCTATTTTATGAAGAAAAATATTGAAATCACTTCAACAATATAATCTCGAATATTTTTGTCATCTAAGTCATTGATTTTGTAAATAAATTATTTAATCTCGAATATATGTTATAAAATCAGTTTTTAAGACTATTTTAAATTGTAACTTCGCACACACGTCAGGATTAATGCTTTTCCAAATATGGTTGGAATTAGTGTAGTTAGAGAGGAGATGTATGCAATTTTGTACCTGAAAATCGATTTGTGTGTACGGATGGATGTTCAAATGGAAGTATACCTCACTCATAACTCTGTAAGATTAGAAGCTTTGAACTGAAACTTGACAAATACGTCAGAAGAAATATGTTGTGCCGTTCCAGAGACCATTAAGAAGTGTTACTTTCTGAGGACATTTTACATAAAGCCTCTATGAGATTTTCAACATTTTTTGGACAATGACTTGAAATGTTTTGCTCTTACAGGAGACAGTGCATTTATGTGTATGGTGTAGCTCTGATTTTCTTTAAAACCTCTGATGTTTAGAAAATTACAAAAATTGTTGTATTTAAACATCTTTATTGAAACACGCATTTAAAAAGGTGCGCATTTCACACAACTGAATTTCATGATTTTTGCTTTAAATGAAAGGTAGTGTGTTCGAGATGATTTATCGCTTACTATTATTAACCGGGGTTATAGTATGAACGCTACATTTTAGTAAAATTATAAAGTTAATAGAATGAAAGATTATCTGTCATCATTTGTTCATTATTTTGTGTGAATTGTAATTGATATATTGAAAGCATTCGGCATTTCCTCTTCGTGAAAACATGAGTGTAAGGTCGTTGTTAGAAAAGCTATAGCGAGTTTTCTTAAGTTCAAAGAGTATTTTTAAAGATGAAGATTTGTGAGTGTCTATAAACGCAAAGACTAGGAATCGTTGGACATATGTGTCATTTCACAAAAAGTCATTGGTTATTAGTATGTCGTGCATTATGTTTTTAAGGTAAGGTGGGCAACAGGATTTCTATATCAGAAGTATTTCCCTACAGCGTATATGTACAGATCTTGATAACTAAAAAATGTTCATTACATTTTCAGAATGCTGAACTCTGGGTACACAGTGGATAGTGATTATTCCACAGTGTGTAAACCTTTCTTATTTTATTAGTCTTTGAGACTTAATACTGAACGATGTGAACAATGTCTTGGGGGCTTTGTATTTACGTACAGTAAATATGAAAATCTTCTAACTTTTCTACAGCCACATCCCATTTTCGGCAAGCATCCTCTGTTCGAAATTTTAAGCTAAATCTCAATATTCCAAGCCATTTTTCCACCATAATGATTCTTGTGGATTGGATGTTTATTTCATAATTTTAATCGATTGTAGATCTTTAAATAATGCCATGCTTTTTTTTAAACTCTGAGTAATTGTTGAATAAAAACTTTCGGAATGCCGCACGTTCTCACTTGTTTCTTCTTGTGAGTAATAATTTCCTCTCTTTTGTTTACAGGTGAGTGCGATATGCAGCTAAAGCGATGTGAAGCATTTAGTGGTAAGTTAACAGTTAACAACTCTAACAGAGAAATGGAGTTTGTTCGTAGAATATACAGCAATTTGGCGAAAAGCTCCTGTATTGAGTACGTAAATGAATAAAATTGCAACAAAAATTCACTATAGTCATTGTAATTAATTATAAAGAATAGGAATGTTCCTATAAGATTTTAATACGTTCTAATTTCTAAGGCCTAGGCCACTTCTAGTCTTCTAATGTAACCGTTAGCTAATCTCGTTGCACAGCTGTCGTGGGCGTGTGATAAGGAAGGCATATCGCCTCAGTCGCATTAGCAGCGAAAGGAGTTTAAGCTGACGTACATTTTTAGTTTATCTTAGAGGCTTTATTGAGGCCGAAGGTTCTTTTACCAGATCAAATCTACTACATGGGACAATCGAATGTACTTCCCTACCTGTTGTATAAAGTTTTCTTCTCACTTAAAACATACACGGCATTAATTGGGTTTGAACTCGCAAAGTCGGGTATCTCAACTCGGAGTCTCAAAATGCTAACGATTTTTTCACGAATCAGCTATCTCACTAAATAAAACGGGGAAAGCTACGTAATTGGCGAACTCGTCTCAATGTTACTTGCATAGAACTGAGGATAGTGGGTCTGAATTTCGCGCCATGCCAGAGGGTATGTTTCCTTTCCTATGTAGCAGAGCAAGTGGAAGGGACATCAAACCCCCTCGAACTAAATTGGAGTTGCCCTGAGGGCCATGGTGCTAACCCTCCAGCCACCTGGTGGCGACACTCGGCACTGGAGATACGTTTCACCTTCGGGATTTGCGTGCATGGCAAAGATGCTAATAACGTCGAGGATTTCAATGATTCCAAGGTTCTTTCTTTGCCAATCGTAACAATTTGAAATGTCATTTTTTATCACTTAGTATAGGAATCAGTCGGCTTTATTGCAATCATAATAACGAGCAAACATACACATACCGTAGAAAAGTACCCGCTTTTTATCAGTATTGTCGCCATAGAAATGTCACAGTCACTTGTTGAGAACTACTATCTGGAAACGAATGTCGTGTTGGGAAGCCTAGGAGAAGCACCAAGTACCAGATACAGTCACGTTGAACGCCTTATGTAGGATTTCATTAGTGACGTCCACATACCCACAAAGCTTTCTCGGAAGATTTGTTGGATAATGTTCAAGAAACTTGTGAAAGAGTATACATCGGTATTTTCAAAGATTGGGTGGAATCTCCCGCCTGTCACTAGCAGTTAAATTCCAGTCACTTTCTTTCTTTTAAGCAGGCGTAAATGAGCATTCTCAACATTGCTCGTAGGCGAGCTAGAGGCAGCAGTTGAAGCATTAGGGGAATAAGACCAACACAAGAGGAGTATCCCAGTAGTTGATGAAGGAACACAAGAGGAGATGGTACTTCCTGATGAGGCAGGTAGTAAAGTGGGCTTGGGGTAATTCGTTTTTTCGGGAAGTTTTAATTTAAACTAAACTTTATTAAGTTTATTAAGTTTAGATTTGAATAATTTGAATCCAAGATATCACACATTCCAAGATAAAAAATGCGAATTCTAAGGAAAACAAAAGTTATTAAGTTGTCGGCCCCATAGCCGAGATCGCTAAGACAGTAGTGCCGTAGTGATCATGGACACTGGGGTCGCGGGTTCGAGTCCCGCCTCGGGCATGGTTGTATGTGTTCGTCCTTTCACCCCTACCATCACTACATCGTTTGATCCTCATACCATTACGTTAAATCCAATAGTGTCACTAATGACCTAGCTGCAACTTTAACCCATTTCTGCTTGGAATAATTCTGTTCGCACAGCGCTCGCCCATTGTCGCATTCGTGCCCGCACAGGAGCCGTTGCAGACCTATGGTAGCATGTTTGTTGTTTTTTTTGCCACTTTTAGTGCTATTCAATTGTTATGTTGCTAAATTATACTACTAGAGCGCTCCTTAAATTCCAAACGGTGGTTATTGAGTATTTTTTTTCTATAAGAAGAAGCAAAACCGTTGAAACTTAGCTGCATAAGCCCCGTCAACTTCGATGCGGACCAACCACCGTTTGTTTTACATCGGCCTCTCCCTCCGACTTAACCACAGGATTATAGCAGCTAAGCACGGTTTTAGATGAAGATTCGAACCGACTCAAGTCATATATACACTTTGGCACATAATATACAATGACTTAGCAATCACGGCTAAACCAACATCTGGCATTCAAGAATGAAAAATCGTGCTTATATGTTATATATACTGTTATATAAACTGCATGGAGATAAAAATGAAGCTTTGAAAATCTTTGCAACGTAGCCACACGTTGTCAAAACTAACGTTACATATATGTAACGCCAAAATGGGACGCAGAAACAAAATGTTACAATATATGTACGTTACCAAAACGTTACATATATGTAACGCAGAAATGGGCTAAATAACAACGAAAAAAAGTATTTTTACTTTTTTTTCTATTTTGTTATGTCGAGTTTGGTTTTTATGATGCAAATCTATAACGGGCTTAACAGTTAGTAAAACTCGGCATTTGCGATAAAACACCAAATGCTAAACCTGTGCACTTAAATTCGTGTGTTAAAGTTTGGGTCTTAGTATAAATTTATATTTTTAAAAAGAATTGGATGTTTTATTCTGAATTAGATGGTTCGATTCTCTTTGCAGTGGTATTTAATAATACTTTTGAACATCCTAGTGCTGATATGATATTAAGTTATTTCCGTCTCGTTGGATGTTGTGAACTTCCTCATTCCTGCTAACGTTCAGTGCATGTGCACTTTGCATTTCAGGCCCTTTTCCGTGCCGAAGTCTGCTCTTCCTCCTGACCACACAAATTCCACTACGCTCCTTTCACCGTCTGTCAGAGAAAGGAGGTATCACTCGGATGATGAAACAGGCGATTTGAATTTTGCTTCATTTACACTTGAGGCGCTTTTTACATGTAGTAAATTTACAACATGGGACAGCCGGCTTTACTTCCCGTCCGAAGGAAAGCGTACGAAGGATTTTTTCGCCCTTAAAAATCCACGACATCGACCGGATTTCAATCCGCGTACTTGAGTACGCTAACCACTACACCACCGAAGATACAACACCACCGAAGCCAGCATGCTGCCAAGTATTCTGTTCAAAAATTACGTTTATCATACGGTAAACAGTATCCAAAAACTGTTGAATCATATTTGAAATACAAGGATAACTGCGAATACTTTCTCTTCCTGAAAAATTGTGTTTGATGGGGATAAATTACCTTGGAAATAAGTATTGCAGTTATGGAAAGAATTAACAATGCAAATGATTGGTATAGACTAAGTTACAAACTAATTTAAGAAAGGTTATATATAATTCTAAATTGCGATTATAATCAATGTATATTATCATACATAATAAAGGTAAAATCTATTTAATCGCACATAGAAAAACTGCATTTAGAGAAAAGAGATTTTGTGGTTCTTCAATGCGTTATAATTTCAGTTTGATCTATTTATGATTAACTCGTTGCTTTGTGTCAATGGAACAACGTTCTCCAGTTTGTGCTGCAGTTGCCATTGCTCTGACACTTGATTAAAATCTCTTCTCTCTTCCGACATGTCATCTATTTCTTTTTTACGCTCCCCTTCATTTTCCAGGAGATCATCTTTCGCATTTTTCAGGATTTTAATTAATATTTACATTCTTAGAAAACCATAACGTCTTAATTGTTAGTTCTTTAAACAACGAGAAATTTATTCGATAAAATATTATCTTCCTTGGCTTTCTTTATCAAGTCTTTTATGGAGGTAAGTCGTGTTTAACAACCATTGCATAAGTCTTGTGTAAGAGGCTCATCTTCTGTAAGTAAACACAGTCCGTAATTCAATGTACAGTTTGCTGCCTTCCCGCCATATTTAACGTCAGTCTCTTCTCTCTCCTCCCCCCCCTCTCTCTCTCTCTCTCTCTCCCATCCACACTCCCCCTCCTCACACACATTCAGGAGCCTACCCTGTCACGTGGTCATGCGGGAAAAAACTACACTTAAGAGAGTAATTAAAAAGGGATTCATGTAGTAAAGTAAAATTAATTAATTTTTTTTAAATGCCTGTGAAGTTGCGATACCCAGTAGTTAATTTGAATTTAGACATCGAAATGTGACTCTATGAAAAGAAATTTCCGTCGTACGAAAAAAATTTAGAGTAAAAAGTTTGGTATTTTCAAGGGGAAATACAAGTACATCTCAAGCTAACAATAAGGTGTTTACCCGCTTTGAAATTTTAAATACCAACAAAGATTTTCCATTACAAATTCGAAATCTGCACCATCTATCAGGAATATGAAAAATATTTCCCGTGAAAGTTACAGTTTTTCCAGCAAATTCCGAAGTTGCAACATAAATGAGATTTACAAGTAGATTACGTTTCAAAGCCGCCCGTCCTCCACCTGCCAAATGACGTAGTCGCGGGATAGAGGAGTGTTTAGACTGCAGGTGATTTCCCCTCGAAAATGTCAAAGTTATTTCAAGAATTTTATTTTTATTGGATTGAATTTCCTTATTTTACGTGGCGAGACTCAGGCCATGAGGCCTGCTCTTCCGTCTGACCACGCAAATTTTGTTACACTCCTATCACCAACTAGCGGAAAGAAGGTATTACTGAGGCGACGAAACCGGCGATTTGAATTTAGCTCAGAGGCTTCATTTAGGCTTGAGGATCTTTTACATGCAAGTAAACCTACTAACATGGAACAGCCGGCTTTATTTCCCCTCCGAAGGAAGGCGTACGAAGGATTTTTTCGCCCCTAAAAATCCACGGGTTCGGGTTTGAATCCACGAACTTGGTTATAGCAGTCCGTTACGCTAACCGCTACACCATCGCCGCCGCACATTTTTAGACTGATTGATTGCTTTTCCGGGCGCGTCAACTGCTTCGTCATCAGTCCCGCTTGTGTAGTGCATGTTGAATCCCGAGAGGTAATGGTGTCTCTCCTCCGCTGGTTCGTGACCCACGGTCTGCATACGGGATCGCCCCCTCCAGGTATCTCCCACCAGCAGGGCACCGCCCCACATGGTACCCACTCTAAGCTCGTGACTTATCTCACGACTTGCGTGGTAGTGTGGCGCATGTAAGTGCGTGTGCGAGGGGAGAAAATAAAATGAAGAGGAATGAAAGATCGCGCGCAGTGGGTGTCCCGCTTGTTCGAGTACTGTCCTGGCATTCGCCTGGAACTGATCGGAGAAACTACGGAAAACTACTGATCAGCGCAACAGAAGATTCTCCTTTAGACTTGCTAGAATTCTCCTCTAGGCATACGTTGGATTCGATTTAGCAATCCAGCCACCATGGACAGTAGATATTGGATTCTTAAAAACATAACTTCAATAATTCCCAACCTTTTTGTTTTCTAAACCTTAGCATTTCCTACGGGTGAGAATCGCTGGGCAGTAGCAACAGCTGTTGACCTAAGCTAACTAATCCTTTCTTTTCTTCTTATTTTTTTCTTTCTATCTTTCTTTCTTTCTTTTTCTTCCTTTTTTTCTTTCTTTCTTTTTCTTTATTTTTTATTTCTTTCTTTCTTTCTTTTTTCTTTCTTTCTTCTTATTCTTCTTGTTTCTTTTCTTCCAGTGATTTATTTCGAAGTGTCGTTTTAAATGGAGCGCCGGCGTTCTACGTTCCGCGTTGTACATGGCGCGTGGGTACCGACCGGTATTGGGAATGCCGCTCCGCGCAGAGCGCGGCGTCATTGTTGCGTCACGGGCGCTGCCTAATGCGGAGGAGGAATGCAGGGCGGAATGCGGGCGCACCGGGCGGCCTCGCCCCGCCCCGCCCCTCCGCGCCACCTCTCCCCGCCCGCCGGGCGCGTGCTCCGCGGCGGCCGAGCCCAGCACAATGAGCGACCAGGGGCAAGGGAAGAAGACTGCGCGACGAACGCCAATGAAACAAATCATGAAACAAATTCTCGACGGCGGCAGCATTTTCGTTACTGGCTAGATGACTGGGGCGAGTTCAGCCGCTGTCTGGAGGAGAATTCGAGTGGCCGGCTGCTCTGATCGGTAGTTTTCCGTCGTTTCGCCGATCAACACCTCGCGAATGCCGGAGCAAGGCCCTAACAAACGGGCCACGGACCGCGCGCGATCTTTCCTTCCTCTTCCTTGTCCTATCCTCTCCTCTTACACACACTTACACGCACTACACTACCACACACCGGAAACTGGTTGGGAGCTTAGGGTGGTGCCCCGCTGGTGGGAGATACCTGGTTAGGGAAAACTCCGCTAGCCTATAGGTACGAGTATGTCGGCGCCGGATCTCACCATCCAGCGGGAGATCACCGCCACCTCGGAGGGAAAATCATGCACTACACTTACAGGACGAATGACCTTCTCTGTTGGCGCACCCGGAATCAGTAATCAATCCAATCAAAAACGCGAGAAATGAGAACATCTGTATTTAGATTCCAGGTATTCCGGAAATTGTAAGAGCTAGTAGCTATTGTAAGAGAACTGCGGAACTACAAGGCTGCGAAATGTGCCATTAGATTCCTTATTAAATCATGATCTGAAGAAAAATACATTTTATTAAAAGTGTCGTTTGTGGTATAATAAGCAAACAATGCGATCAACAGTGTTTTGCCCCAGCCTGTAAAACGTTTTCTTCTCATACGAAAATATTCACGTACGAGTATTAAGCATGGAAATACAAGTCAGAACACATATGATAGGCCAATACCCAAACTGGGCTTTAACGCATTCATAAATAATTGTTTGTTGATGTTTTAACTTGTCGTCAATCGATGAGCAACTTGCACTGCTACAACCCAGTAGTATTATCAAATTGGTGTTTGCTTTTTTTCGCCATTGAAGTTCAGAGATTTTTGCCTGTATAACCTCTCATATACTCATTTAAATCCACATTAAGTATTTGAAAATGTAGATGTGCACCACAATGGGTGCCCTATATCCTCTCTATTGCTCAGAATCATAATCGTGTGGAGTTGGCTAATGTTGGCTAAACAGTACAGTGCAGAGGAGTTCTTTCGGCGTCTAGTCACCGTCATCGTGACACGGTGCCACCAGAGACTCCAAATCAGGGGCGTAGCGTCCATGGATGTGGATGATGTGTTACATACCCTGACAATATCAGCTAATTTTATTTTAAAATGATTAAAAATTGTCCATTTGTTATTTTCTTGTTCTACTACAAAATATTTCATTATATTTTAAACATAGCACCATTGAGAATTCGATTCTTCACAAGTATGAACGAATTTGTCTGAAATGCCGCCTAGCCTGCGCTGTGAATCAGATGCACAATGACCCATTACATCCAAGGTGCCCACGAAAAACTGTCGTTTTATGAAACTTCATTGTTCTCTCCGGTGTTTGTACGAGAATGAGATGAATTGTCGTTTTATTTAAGTTTTATTACCTTGTTTTAATTCATTTAGCAACTATATATTTGTAGCCAATTTAGGTTAGGGATTGTGTTGGTTGAATGCACGAGGGTATGTGACTGTGCAATACACATCTGTGCCCTGGAATGGCGAGCACAACGCGATCCAAAGTGCCTACATAATTATGGAGTCGTGTTTTTGTTCCGTGGACAAATTATATCACGTGAGAAACAGTTAAAAATATTTGAAAAAATATGAGAGGATATAATTTTATTTAAACAGCCAACGCAGGCTATTTTGAGCAATGCAACACTGATAAGAGAAAATAGGGAAGTTCTGTCACACTTCATTCGAGTTGTATGCTTTTTTGGGAGACAAGGGCTTGTATTTTCTAGCCATAATGAAAATAGGGGATCATCAAATAGAGAAAATTTCGTGGAATATATAAGTGCAATAATGAAATATGATAAAACAGACAAGGATGATATGGAAAATTGCGGTATTTCATGCAATCTCGCCAGAAATTCAGATTAATTGGATTTTAAGTGTGAGCATGGTAATATCCCATGAAATTAAAAATGAATTTTCTAAAGCCTTTTTTGTCTCCTCGATACTGGATGAAACCCTTGATGTAAGCAGCAAAGGACACCTGTCATCTGTTTTTCATAACGTGTCTGTAAATTGATTGATTTTCTCTTTCGTATTATATTTTTATAATAGATCATTACTTTCCATTTTATAAATTATGTCAATTCTGATGGGTTCCAAATGATATGAATTGGACAATTTTGAAAATCATTGGGTTTGATTGTGCTCTTATTATTAAAGTATGAGGACACACATTTATATTTTGCTAGGTCGTGAACTTAAGTCAACTTTTTCTAACTTTCAACCAGTAAACTACATGAAGTACGTGAGGTATTATTACTTTTACTGGATCAGTTTTATTTTAAATATACAAATTATTTGTGTGCTGTAATTGACCAATGTGACAGAAATGGTACTGGTGAATGAGGAATATTTAGGAGTTTTAAATTATTTTCTCATTTCTCGAGTTACATACCCTAAGCCAAAACTCAGGCTACGCCACTGCTCCAAATCCTCCGTATTCGCCGGATCTGGCTCCTAGCTGGATCTCTTCGATGCAATGAAAAAAGTCATGCGGGGTAAGAATTTCACCACAAATGACGAACTTCATGCAGTGGTCCAACTGCGGAGCCGGTATACACCCAAAGAATGGTTTGCTACGCAAAAATACGGAAGCTACCAGAATGACGGCAAAATTGCAATACCTGTATTATAATCTGTATTCGTTCGTTCATGTACATGATCCCTGTGAATACAAAATAAGTGTTGTGCAAATCATTTTTGAACTCCCTAAGTATATTCGTAAAGTGAGAATTTTTTTGGGGGGGGGGGCGTGGGGCCCCCGACAGATAGGGGTGCTAAGCAACTCCAATTTTGCTCGTTGGCGACACCGGCCCTGGGCTGAACATACGTCCATGGCCTGCGTGGTGTTTGGTGAGGAGGCGAGGGAGTCAGGGAGGACTGGACGTACGGGGCCGTCCCCGCGTGAGGACGCGCTGCGGCGCGCTGGCACGGAGGCCGTCACACGAGGACGGCCTCAGGCGAAGACACTCGGCTCTTTGTTGGGGAAACGTCCTTGTTACACATTGAAAGGACGTACGTTCCGCAACAGAGTATGCACCCGTAGATGCCCGCGATTGTTGGTATCTCCAATGCATTCAGCTGGCGCTGTTTTCCACTTACCCAACGTCGCTGTCCGTTCGCCTCTCTCTCCTGAGGTAATTTTAAAGAAAACATTTTATGTTTGAACCCAAAGAAAAAACATTGTTCATGGACTCTGGTTACCATAATCAATGGGCATACTTTTACCTGCGCCACTCCCGCGGATGTGTTCCGTATTCTAGAACCACCGATTAATGTTGTTAAATATCTTCACCATGGATTTGCCAATTTTCTAAGCCGTTGAAGGCGCTACTATTTGGGTATTTAAACCATAATATCTCTTAAAATATCCCTACCTACATTTAGGCATCCTTTCTTACGAGCTAGAACCAGTCTCTCCCTAACAAACTTGTGTCGATGACAACCCAAGCTACATACTTCAATTGTCTCTTTCTTACGAGTTGATACAACTTGAACAAATTTATATTTTAATTTCGTAACAATCCTCTAATGCAGACATTACTTAAGTTTGATTGTATATAACCCATTCATCCAAACACTGTCTATATAGCAGAAACATTCTATAACCAAAGGTTTTACTGGATCCCTTGAATTTTGTTGTGAGGAGTTTAATCCGTGTTTAAGGGAGTATGTTGTGTGTTGCTTTTGTATTCAAACCTACATTACGGCCTTCATGAAACTTTGCACGCTGGTCCCTAAATACAGGAGGAAAGTCTACATCAGAGTTGAAACCCCTCCCCTCATTCTTCTGCAGCGGGAAACCGAGGATGGTGGGGAAGTACTACATGAAAATACGTAATTCAGTTTTCTCTAGAGAAAAATTTCATTTCATTCCCCTTCTTAGATTTATTATTACAGTTTGCTTTGAGCAAACATGATAACAATTAGAATTAGAACAATTACAACCATTTACAATTAGAATTACCATTGGAATTACCATTGGAAATACCAATGATATCGTAGTTCTAATTCATTTCTAGTTATTACAATTAGAATTAGAACAATTACAACCATTTACAATTGGATTTATCATTGGAATTAGATAATTATATCGTAGTTCTAATTCATTTCTAGTTATTACAATTAGAATTAGAACAATTTCAACCATTTGCAATTGGAATTAGAGAATTATATAGTAGTTCTAATTAATTTCTAGTTATTACAATTAGAATTAGAACAATTACAACCATTTACAATTAGAATTACCATTGGAATTAGAGAATGATATCGTTGTTCTAATTCATTTCTAGTTATCTCCAGTAAATTCTCTAGTAATTTCTAGTTATCTCTAATTTCTGCTTATCTTCCAGTAAATGGTTTGCGATAAATGAATGCTTACTTTAGCTGGAATGTAAGAATTTGTTCGAAAGTCTTTCCTTGCGCCAGACATTGGGCCACCTGGCGGCGCGAGCCGATGCTAACTCTTCCATGGCGCTTCCGTGTTCACCAGCGAATAACATTTACGTGAACGCGGAACTGCATCGCGCGCGTCTAACGCGTGTTTTCGCGAGTTGGGACGGCTGGTTGGCCTCCACCAGGCGCCCCGGCCGGCAGCGCGCGAAGGGATTACCACCTTGAGGGTATAGAGGAGTTTCTCTAAGATGGGACCACTTTGACAGGGCGGGAAACAAATGAACGTCACGCATCGCGACGACATTGTAAGAGGTAGTGATGAAGTCATTTACAAATGAGCTAACTGCGCAGCTCGGCAATGCTGAGCGCAGCACTGCACCCAGCAGGACGGGCGTGGGCGCTCAGAATCCTTGTCTTCACATCACGTCAGAAAAAACATCATTAACTACTATAGTCGTTACTGCCCTGGGTATGCCGCATGCCGGGTGGTATAGAAGAGTTACTCTAAGTAGGGACCACTTTGACATGTCGGGAAACAAATGAATGTCATGCATGGCGATGACATTGCAAGAGATAGTGATGAAGCCATTTACAAATGAGCTCACTGTAAACCAGTGGTGTCAAGGTCTTCTACTGGTGGCAGTGGCACGCGTCGTGGCTCCGTAGCATGCCAAGACCTTCTGTATCAACTAGCGTCGGGAAAGGAAACTATTTAGTAACCCCGCCGTTTTACAATAGGGATAGCGTTGTCTCTTGTGGCGGGATAATGAACTGCGTGGGACGGGCGATTTCGTTGTGGCACTTGTGCCACGAACTCCCGCTCGTGGCATCAACCTTGACAACACTGCTGTAAACGAACGCACTGACAAAATGAGTTAATGGCCAAACCTGTAGTTACAGGAAACCCTCATTAACACGAATTCCAAGGACCGAAATAATCGGAGTTCGTGTTGTACAAAATTCGTGTTATCCGAGTATTATAAATTCCGTATTACCGTAATCCCTTGCTGGGCCCGAAGTTTTGTTCGCGTAACGGCGAAATTCGTGTTAAGCGAGTTCGAGGGTTACTGTATATTGCCAGCAGTGACCAAGCAGTAGCTGTCGAAGCGGTTCCTTCTTAGAGTAATACCTCAACACCTGTTAATTCTCTGGAACTAGGGGGCCCTAAACTTCGTCGGGAGCAAGAAACTAGTGGCCTAGCTTCGGGTGGTGTCACCCCTGACAAAACTAATGGTATTACCTCCCCCATAAATGAAATATGAAAAAATCTATTAATGAATAGTTCCATCAACAATAGACCTATAGAAATAAAATAATTTTTGAAATCGAGACTCTTTGACCATAGAAGAATAGACGCTTACTGCATATAGTTTCGCGTTTTAGTTTACATTATTTCTTTTCTTTGTTTTCTTAGTATTTTTGATTTAAATGTATAACTATTAAATTAATATATATATATATATATATAATGTTAAATAAAACATTAAAATTATATAATATAACTATATAAATTTCTAATTGGTGTCACCATTAAAATGGTGTCACACGGGGCAAGTTGCCACCTCCCCCTACTTCGCAGCTGCAAGAAATACATTTTTACTATCCGAAACTAAACTTTCTAACGTTTTCGTAATACTGTGCTGTTTATCAACATAATGACACCAAACATGGGGATGAAAAGTCTCTCTGAACGGCCAGCCTCCGTTAAGAATTTTAATGGTTCTATCTTTAACAACCATAGAAACAAAAATGTTGCTAAAGTTAGTGTAGTAGTACTTCTTTTCCAAGAAAAGGCATTTATTGCAATGACTAAGAAAATATGCAAGGTGTCCAAGAAAATATTCGATTTTTTTCTTATAACATGGTGGTATTGCGAAAAGGATTGAAAGGCACAAGGCTGCTATCACAAATAACGAAATTGGTTGGTATCAAACCTCGGCTTAAACCTCTGATTACAAATTTTAACCGCTTCGTTTTTCGCCCTAATGGTGTTAATTACTAAAACATGATAGATAATTAATTACAATGTATACATTTTAAGGAGTTTTGAACTAATTAGCAGTCATGAAAATGATGTCGAGTTTAGGTTTATATTGAAATCTTTAAGTTTGATATCTGATTTTTATTACGTCAGCTACCCATCTACACATATTATTTTTATAAATGTCCTACATTCAATCATCTCTTTCTTACGATAAGTTAAGCAACATGTTCTATAACTCATTTTGCATTATTACTTTTAGCTGAAGAGCGAAGAAGCAATAGTGACAATGAATTGGGAGTTTTAGCGCCACGCATAAGGTAGCGGCGTTATACAATAACAGTCACGTAACGGACCTTGCAGTCATAACGTTTTACCTTAGGCCTAAGGTACGATCTTATACCTTCAAAGTGCACGCCTGTAGGAGTCTCTACGGTCCCCTTCCTAGTGGCAAAATGGCTGCCGGAAAACAGAAAAGGTTGCATTTGTCCAACTCTGATAAACCGATTCACCTATGTGAGGCAATTACTATATTCCTGACCAACTGCACAACGCTGGCAAGAATTAAAGGGAAATGCTGGAGAGGGTGACAAGAAAGAAATTCGTGAAAAAGAAGTTGAAATCATATCTTCGGGTTAGGTTATGTCTTATGCTCATAACGAACGGTGTTTTTAAGATACGTCCTACATTGTCAGGAAGTCTATTCAAAATTCCAGACTACATAGTCTGCCATAGAGGGCCACAAAATCTAAAACTCCGTGCACAATGTAGATTTGTTACACTCCTGACTCGTATCGTGTTTGAAATGTCTCACCACTACCCTACATTCTTTGACAAATTATGCAACTTCTTTGTTTTGAAATGCTTCTTTTGTCATATTGCATAACGCAATGACGATACTGGTAAAACTCTTCTGAAATTGCTCATTACGACCGTATTATAAGTCGTCATTCACGTGATCAATAGAGTGTAAGGATGTCTCCTTACGCCTGGCGCTGAACTCCTTAATGAGATGACATCAGGTGGCCGAGCAAAGCCTCGCCGCCGAGCCGCTCGCCCTGCCCGCGGTTTCCAGAGCCCCGTTTTCCCAATAAGGAGGCGGAGGAGGCACTTGCTGCTGCGTGCACGCTCCGTGGCCTGTGCCTCTTGAACCTCTTGCGGCGGAGCGCGCTCTAGCGGGGGCAAAGATGCGGCGGAGCAAGGCCGAAACCAACGAAGTAGAACAATAGAAATTATAGAGGGCGATGTGCCCGCCATATTAAGGAATTTTGAAAGGACCAATCGCCAGGTTTCTGTGGACAACGTCAGAATGTTCGCTAATGATGAATTCAATTAAGTGCCTTTAAAAGAGACGTAGTATTTAAAATATTTTGAGTTTAGTCTAGATTAATTCGATGTGAAAATAAACAAATATTTTAACGAATTTGTCATGTTTGATATATTTTAATGTAATATACTACCCCTTTACCAGTTCCTACAGAGTGTCAATAATAAATTTAGACCAAAACTGAGTTGAAATTCACTAACAGTCACATTCTATTATTATTATTTAAAATTAAAATAAGTATACATTAGATATGCAAAGTTAAAGTAAATTATTCCCCTTCTGTTTCCAATATTTGTTATATTCGTGCAAATTATGTGACCAACAAGAGGAGAGCATTTTAATGTTGCACACCTACACACACTATGCCAAAAGATTGAAATGAGGACATTGACTAAATGTAGATAAATGTTACCATCTACAGACACTAGTAAAAGCGGGGCGTGCATGAACATATGTTTAGGGCTGGCACAGCGTGCTTAATGTTCAATTTTTAGCACTAGTGAAAGTGAGGACGATGGCTTAATTGTTCGGGTGTGGTAAAAGTGTGAATACAACGAAGAAAACAGAATACTTTCTTCTGATCAGCTCTATTATAAGCTCACGTTTTCGCGAGCCTCGGCATACCTGTACAGACTCATTTACTAACATTAGTTCCATACAGAATAAATTATAGAGACAAAAGTTTTGACAAAATCAGATAACTGGAAATGTTGCTCTCGAGTAAAAGAAACTATTCTGCATTAAAAATGAGCCACAGACTTGATATCATAGCTCTGGTCACAAAATTAGCAAATTCCCCATTCCTCTCGCATCAAGCGAAATGTGGACTCACAAAAAATACTGAGCTTAATGCCACTTGGTACCCAATTAATTGATTTGTAACTTGAATTAAAACAAATGACTGTAAGAAAGTGTGTCTAAAGTTACTTTTTGGTATTCGCGTAAATCAGTGTTGTCAAGTTCGATGCCACGAGTGAGAGTCCGTGTCTCGACTGCCACGTACGAAATCGACCCCCTCCTCGCAGTTTATCACCCCACCACCAGACAACGCCAATCCTATTGTTAAACGGCGGGGTTATCGTAATAGTTCCCTTTCCCGACGCTAGTTGCGCAGAGAAGCTCGTGGCACTGCTACGGTGTCACGACGCGTGCCACATCCACCAGTAGAAGACCTTGACCACAACTGGCGCAAATAAACACGCCATTAGTACCATAGCCACTGACCATCGAAATAAACGAATCAAGCTCACAGCTGGCGTTGAAATAATGCAGATTTAGACTTTACATTTTAGCGTTACAGTTAAATCATTGAATTGATATGTTGTTTGCTGCGAATAAAATCTTGCTTAAATTCAGTTCCTTCTAAAATGATCACAATGCTATGAAATGTATTAAAAACATGAATATGTGAGTACGTGGATATTCTCAAATTCTTAGGTATTTTTATAAGACCACCAACTAGTTTTAACTTAGTAATCATTCATCGCTCATTAAATTTTCTATCACAATACCTTATTAATACTTCCTATTTATTTTTAAAATACTAAGTTTCGTCGTAAGTAGTTCAAGATTTGGGAGTCATCGCAGTACAACTGCGGTTTCTGCTTCCTTTAGAATGTCACCTGGCACAAAAAGCCTCTGTCATAATTTTTTCGCAGTTCTACATTTCAGTAAAGAATAATCTTTTAACATACTGCCCATTTACAACGCTTTCGCACAGAACATCATGAGTAACGGCTACAAGGGGTAAAACAATGTTCACCCTGAAACGATAATTTTAATGAACGAAAGAAGTGTAATCACCTGCACTCTAAGATTGCTCAAGAACTGTGCTGCGCTGTTGCTACGGCTTGTAGGTGACCTTTCGGCTTTCCTTAAAGAGTCTCTGAGATGACTAGTGACAACTATTAAATACGCCGATGTGTAATGTAGAGATGGATTATAACATTTATTAACTTTTTACAAACGTTTGACGGAAGCATGAGAAATATTGCATCCTCTTGTGGTGTGTGGAAGTCGAAGCAGCCCTAACAGCCCTGATACAACAGCAAATTATTCACGTATCACTTCGAGAGTGAGAGGGAATGTTCCTGCACTCACGGTGGCTATTTCTGTTTTGTATAACAAGGGAAGTATCACCCGCTGTAAAAATGATGTTAATAGCCGCCTTCTGAGAATTAATGGAACCGTGGCACCTGCCGTTCTTTACCGTCACTTTCGCCGTCCCATATATCAATCCCCGGCCAGCCGGCTCCTGCAGCCATTAGCGAATGCGGAGCAGAGATGGTTTACGATCGATCTCGTCGGCGCATGCGCCGCAATACGTGAGGCCCGTACAACCGGGGAGAGCGATCGTCAACTTTTACGCAGCGCCGCGGCCGGCGAGAATTCCAACAAGAAGGAAAAGAAGCGGCAAGGTCGGCGGGGGGGGGCGGCTCGGGGCGCACAAAGCGACTGCCGTTGCAAGGAGTTTGCATTTGGGCTTTCGAAGAGTTGTCGCTAAGGACACCTGTGTGTGCTCCGATGTGGGTCATGTAGAATCTGTGAAGTTGTCCTTTGGCACTTGTGTAAATTTCTATTCTAACGTAGGCAGTCTCGTTTGACCAAGAGGGCAATAAAAGGCAGAAATTCGATTTCCCTTCTTCACGGGAAATATCACATTTCCTGGTGGGAACTTCACTCAATAGATACTCCCGGAAAATCATTTACATCTAATGTTTATATAATATTATTATAAATAGTCCAATTAGGCTTCAACCATTGCACTTCTCTCAAAGAAATAGTTTGGCATCAATAATATTTTCCATGAAATCTGGAATGGAGAATGAAGTATCCAAATTCATTGTGATTGTGACAAACTATTTTGTATTCCATCCTTTTTAGTGAAACAATAATCAAAAGGTTATAAAAGTGAATGTCAATTTACGAGATATTTGCGAAAGTTTCATAGTATAAGCTGTTTTGTTTGTGTTTGTTTTTCGTTCACATGTATCAAGTTGCCGTGATGAACCAATCATTTCTTTAGTCCTTTGCAAACGTTTTAATTGAATTGCATTTTATCAGTATTAACGACTATTTATGACTTATTCGTTTCAGCAGTCATTAGGATTAGGAAATTTAAGTCAGTATTGCAAGCAGTGCCACCAACCTTGAACTTACAAGTATCATTGTCTTCTATAAAGGATCTTTTGGTTGAGGACCTCGTCGTCATACCGCCATTTCATTAATTGGCGACGACTATAAATTTGGCTTCTTCGGAAATTATCATAGATAATGTCACGAGTGCTTGGAAATTCTCGTTATATCCCATATCGCGAAAACGAGGGGGGATTATCTAAGAATTTCCAAAGCACGAGTGGTATTTAATAGGACTATTTCTACAATGAAATTATGTCCTCAGTTTCAAAATGGGCCAAATATTGAAAATAACTGAAAAATATGTTAAAATCAAGGAGGTTATGTTATAGTATATATGTGGTTTATTGCACATCGACAAAGCAATCGATACATACCACTGCCTCGTAATACAGATGAGTCGCAGCCAACAGGGAGGACGGTAAAAAATCGGATAGAAAAATCGGTATTTTTTTTAGATATACCGCGTTGATTGGGACATTTTATATGTGTAGTTAAACACTGTTAGTTTTACTTTCACGAGAGGAAGAGTCAATGAGACAAATCAATGAGTGTCATTTCTGATAAAAGAGTGTCATCAGTTTTATTCTCTGACGGATTGTACAAAATCAAATGTCTTCTACTAGTACATAATTTGAATTTGATAAGTCAAAATGTCTGACAACTTTTTCATTGACTCGCGGGAATTAGAATTATCGAGACTCTACTTTATGTGAAGAACAACACCTTCCGCATCCAGAGCACATGCATCGAGTTAAATAATAAACAATTGCTGTACTTTCTCCGCAGTGCACTCGTGTTTGGGAAAGTGAAGGAGGCATGTGGGTCCGTAGGAGTACAATGGCGCCGAGGCGGCGTGGAATGGCCAGGAAGCCCCAGCCACCCGCCCCGCCCCGCCCCCCCCGCCCCGCCCCCCCCGCCCCGCCCCGCCCCACCCCTCCCCCCCCCCCCCCGCACTCCCTCACCGCGCTCCACCCCACCCCTCCCACCGCCGCCCCGCCCCCTCACCGCGCCCCACCCCTTTTCATCGTCCAATTTTTAGAATAAATGAAACCCCAGTACAAAAAAGTGTGTAACTCACAAAAGCTGATTCAGGTTGATTGAATGTTTTAAAAGTTTAAAACTAGATTATCCAGTTAATGAAGAACGAAACATCGTCAATTATTAACTAAAATAGACCTTAAAAGAAAAGACACTATGCTAGGACGAAAAAGAAAGAGCACAGAATTTCACTTTAAATAATGTGTATTGTTTTTTTAAATTATTTATTTCAGCTGCGTTCTTTCCTACTGGGGGTGCAATATAAAACTGGCAGGTAAGCTTTTACCTTCCTGCTTCATCCAGGTGTTTTGCCCTCGCCAACTCTCTTGCGGTTTTCCACTACCACGTACTTAATTCAACCTTGCGTGGAACTTCTTCGGCCTTTTTAGCTGTGCTTTCATCTTCCTTGTTTCCGTTTATGTTCGTTACTACTACTAATACTTACTAATGACGTACTAGCTTCAGAATGTTTCGAAAGAGGTCAGAATAATGCACTGATATGGCTATAAAAAGAAACGTATGTTCAGGAAACATATTTTGAACGTGTAGTAGAACAGTCTTGAAGTACCGATATATTCCTCATCACCATCGAATATCTGCTAATATAGAAGGTTCATACCTTCGCCATTTACTTCTACACTTGGGTGTTCTTATTGTTTTTCGGCTTTATGCCTCTTCCCTTCATTTTATCTCTTTTAATATTGGATGCTGTTCTTTTCTTTTTTCTAGTAATGGAAGTCACGTTTTATAATTTTGATATATCTTACGATTTCTGATTTTTTTCCTATCAACAATATTAACTATTCTATTTTCTGCTGTGGGAATTTGTTCCAAGGACTGACTCCGCTGAATTTACCAATGCAACCAACTAGGTGTTGAATTTCACCCACGGCCAAGGGTACCTTCCTTTGATTTTCATTCGAATTTCTCCGGGGGAGAGGTGGCTCAAAGCATCAAACTGATGTCACTCCAGTGCCTCCAAGAGGTCCTAGTTTTGATTGCCGAGGGCGGCAGGATTTTCGATACTGGTTTGTAAGCTTGGTCGTGTTCAATCGCTGCCTGGAGTAGGATTCTAGCGGCCGGCTGCTCTGATCAGTAGTTTTCCGTGGTTTCTCCGATCAACACCAGCCGGAATCCCGGAGCAGTACCCTAACAAACGGGCCACGGACCGCGCGCGATCTTTCCTTCCTCTTCCTTGTGCAAACCTCTCCCCCTTACACACTCACACACACACACACACACACACACACACTAATATGCACTAGACTTCCACACATGCCGCGTGTCCGGTCGGGGGCGGCTTAGTCCTTGTGCCGGCTGAGACGATGCCCTGCTAGGGGGAGATACCGGTTGAGGGGAAACCCGTTGGTCGACGAAGGTAGATCTCACCATCCAGTGGAGGAAGTACACTGCCACCTCCTGCGATCAAGCATGCACTACACTTACGGGACCTTACCGTTGCCGCGCCCGTAATTGCCAATCAATCAAGACCCTTCCGAATTCCACCTCCCGCCTGGCACCAGGAAGCCTCCAAAGAAAAGAGTATTGGGAGACGCCTCCAAGAAAAACAACGAGGAGCGGGCGCGAAAGCGGGGATGTAGGTCATCGGCTCCCTCCCTCCCCCCCCCCCCCGGCTCTGGGGCCGTTGCCGCCTGCAGCGCCAGTCGTCTCGCGGCCGCCGGAGCGAGCAGACGTGCCGTGCCGCGTCGCGTCGCGTCTCTGCGGCATGCGCAGGCCCCGGTCAAGCCACCTGCTCCACCTGCCGCCTCCATGGCAGGACGCGCCAGCTGACCGCCGCGGTGCCACGGGGTGGGCGCATACAGCGGCTCTCGCCGACTGACGGGTCGCGATGCGCGACTGACATCGCGATTTCGCGCGTGACCGCAAAGGGAAACACTGGAGCTCATCTTTTAGGGACAGTGTTGTGCCAAGTGTGCGACAGTACTGACATTGGGATTGCGCACGTGCCATTAGACACCTTCCGAGTGACCGCGAAAAGAAAATTGGAGCTCAGCTCTTCGAACAGTGTTGTGCAAAGTGCGATCAGAGTTGAACTGTGGTGAACATTGAAATCGTTACGAATTTAAGTCATCCATACAAATCTGTCTTTTAATTTGAACTCGAGAAAACATTTCGCTAGACATTCGAAATTTCCAGTGAACACAAAATCGTGCTTATAAATATCCAAATAACAACCCGAAATTCAACATTTTGACGCAACATCAATTGTGACGCTGACGGAAGTAACGAACAATGTACACCCCATTGAATGTGAAATAAATGTGCATCGTGACCGGATTATTTCATTCAGATTTCCAAGTGGCGAAAACATTGACGGGCAGCGCTTCTGTAAGCGAGTGTAAAAAGTGTGTTGACAGTTGGCACGAGAGGAGTCGTGTTGTGGGGATGTGAGACGCGGAAGCGGGTCCTATACTGCACGCTCATCCAACCACTCGCGTGGACAAAGTGTCCTCCCCCCCACCCCCGCCGTCTCGCGAGGGAGGAAAGCGGAAGAAGAAGAAGAGGGGGCGTTGACAGCCGTTCTTCTCGCCGGCCAGCGTCGTCCACACAAACATCGGCCGAGGCTGCGGATTGGCCCACCCAGTGGTGTGAAGGGGCGGACGGCTGGTTGTCGCAGCCGAAAGTGGAATAGCGACTGTGCGTCGAGTGAAACACTCTTTCTCTCACGTGCCGCGTGCGCTGCAAGGAGCACCCGCCGCGGCGAGGCATGCTCCAGTGACCGCGAAGATGGGCAAGATAAACCTGGTATGTTCAGGAAGATGCATTTCCCTTTGTGCCACCCTCTCTGTGTTCGACTGGCTTGGATTGAGATTGTTTTGGCCTGAAGGGGTGCGACGGGGTTTTTTTTATAAACATATTTATTCTAGATGGAATACATCGTTTAGCGTCATCACTTTTCAGATTTTTTTACTTATACAGGTTAAAATATCATCAGGAGCAGCAGCATGGGTTTAGGCTGATCTAGTCTGTTCCGGTAAAGTGGTCTAGAGAAGACTCTCTTCTTTGGTCTTCCCACTTCTCTTTCCCTTTGGGAAATAACAATAGGCCTGCTTGGGCCATCTCTCGTTATTCATTCTTTGTAAATGCTCTAACCAGTTGTTTCTGTATATATTATCTTTTCGTTTAGGCTGGTGATTCCCAATTCTTCTCTTATATCATAATTTCTGATATGATCCATTAATGTGCATCCTTTCACATACCTCAGAAATCTCATTTCTTCTGCATTAATTCTCCTGTTTTCTCGGGATGTTGTTACCCATGTTTCGCATCCATACAGGAGAGTAGGTATGGCCATTTTTTATAAAGCTTGAGTTTCGTTTCTTTGCGTGCTTTCTTTCCCAGTGTTCGTTACTAGTTAAAATATGTAAGCTAATTTATTCTAAACATTGTAGAGGATACTCTGGGGGAGAAACTAGGGTTAAGTATCATTGTTGGCTAATAGGGGTGCGGTGCTGGCGGCGTTTTTCTTCCTGGGTTGTTTGCTGACGAGTCTGATAATCGAGCACAAAAGCAACAAGAGCACAGGTTCTTTCACACGTAACTAGGAGGCGGATTCTAATGAAATGTTACCATTTTTTTGTTTCACTTTAGAACAATGCCTTTTACTACTGACATTAATTTTATGTTATGACAAAAGGAATTAACCCATTTTATGTGCCTCGTTTTTGCATTTTTCGTTTATATCGACTAATAAGTCATTTTCACTCCTTTCTGTCATTTTAAAAGCATTTTTCGCTAATTTTATATTTATTTATTATTTAATAATATTTACGAAATGCAAAAAATGTTCTTCACAGAAGTCCTGAGTAGCTATTCGATTTCCTCGCTCAGATATTGTAATCTCAGTCGTTGTGAGTATGTAATCTAAGTTTCTACAATTACATAGGAAATGTGCCATTGTCTGTTCGACCGATTTCGCAGTGACTAAAGACAGAGATTCCTGGTAAAGAACAGCCCAAACTAGGGATGCCATATTCGGCGGAATCCCTGCAATTGCGCGTAAAAAGGCCACGATTACGTGAATACGTCGATCCAACAGCTTGAGTTGTTCATCTGCTGGTTTTTTATCAAATTTGTATGTCATTTTTCTTTGCCTTTAGGGCATTTTTAAAACATCTTAAAGGCATTTTATTGACCATTCTCGGCGATGTTGTAGGCCTTTCAAATCCTCCCTACAGATAACATTTGGGTATAAGAACTAAGTTCATTCTCCAAGTGGTTTAAACAAATACTATTAAAATGGAACCAAAATATTTTCGGGAGAATCGAATCGACATTTGTTTTGTTTGAAGAGTTCCAAATGATGTTGCAGGCGAATGAAGTCCCTGAAATTTATTTTTATGATTATATATATTATTATTCATCTTTTTGTCTTTGGTGAAAAATTGTACAGAATGTTGATTTTCTTTAATTAAAGAAAATTCAGTTACAGATTAAATTAAAGCCTTGTATTTATATCCAATTTTATTAATTTGACACTCAACTTTTCATAAATAGCGTTCCTTCATTTTTACAAAATACGTTTTGTAACTGTATATTTTAACAGTTTAGTAGTTTAACAGCGATGAATGTTATAAACTGAGATAATCATAAGAGGCATACGCCCTGCAGTTCTAGATTGTATTGAATACGAAATTTGTACACTTTTACATAGGAAAGGGACTAAACACATATGCCGCAGTTAATCAGTTTCTTGAGAAGAGTTCATACTAATTAAATGTCCTTGTGCAACTGCATTGCTATTAAAAAAGAGCAGTTTTCTTTGGTCGTTTAATTGCTTTCTGTGGATATACTTCATGCTCACTTACTCCTCTTTTATTGGTAAGAATATCTGTGTTACTATCGCGACTGAGACAAATGTTCAATTCCGATTCATGATGAATTGAAGGGGAAGTCCATCTTTTAATACGTAAGACTATTGGTTTTGTCCTGTCTCACGGACGGTGTCCCGTAGGTTTTAATGCCCACTTGGTCTCGATGACCAATTTTTTAAAAGTCGACTACTCGCATTGAGAACTTAAAAGTTCCGTAAAAATACTCAGCGCTACTTTCTATATGAAGAGGTTGTAATTGCAATCTTGTTTCGACATATTTAATGGAAAGTAACACACGAAGTTTGAGAGCTATACGGTGTATTCGATGAACTTCTACGGTAACCACTGTGAGGTATTAGTTTAGACAGGCGCTCCCTAACCAATCCTGAAGCGTAAGCTAGGATGTGGGATTGGTGTCATTTCGTTCCCGCCTTCCCCCTTCCTTGTTTTCAGGAAAACTATCCATTGCCACTTTTCGTTGCAAACAAATTATTTGAAGAGATTTAAACATTTGTAATTTTTGTAAATTCAGAGGTTTTAATGAATATTAGACGAGATCCAAGAAAAATTAGAAGTAGTTTTCAGGTTTGAGAAAATTTTAGTTGAGTAATTTTTAAAAGTTGTCTCTATTTCATTCAAAATTACGCGAAAACATTTCGTATTTTCAAAAACATTCTACAAAGATCTAATTTTGGAGAACAGATTTCATTAAGGAAAAAGTAAAAAAAATATTTGCGCAGCTTTTTGTATGCTACGTAGTAAGAAAGTAAAAATAATGCTTCGGATGTGCTGTTAAGCAGATTACTCTATCTCGTTTTTTAAAATTATATTTTTTTCAAGTAAAATATTTTTTACTTCAGAAGAAATCTCCTTTGAAGTAAAAGAAGTAACTCTCTTCTTCACATTTTTGTATGAAACATTGCACAAACGTTTATGGTAATATATTCTTATGAAATTACATTTGTTTTTCAAATTACGAAAATTGAATTATAAACAGGACAAAAAGGCGAGAGGGTAAAATAGATGTTGCAAATTTTGTGTTCTTTTCAAACGCAGTTTCAATGTGCAGGGCAGGAAATTATTTCATCTTCCTATAACTGCATTAAACCGCCTTCCCGTCGCACTGATTTCCATGACCAAGTCTGCTCACACTATCTTGATTGTAAGTGCCCGTAGATTGTCAAAATTAAGCGAATGAAAACACGAAAAATGCGAATAGGGTGGATATTGCAGCAACGCGTGATGATTTCTTGTGGCAGCTTTCGCTTCACAATTCGCTATCTGCATTATCCGGGTTCTGAAATAATCCAGATTGTCGCCGGAAATAATTACAGGTTGTCCTTTTATCGCGTTTGTCGGCAGTTTTCGCCGGCAGTTGAAATCCGACAGGGGATCCGTAGCGTATCAGACTCATCGTCTGAGGTGGTTGCAGGTCCTGTGAGAGGAAGTACTCTGATTATCCATATAGCTTGATCGAATTCAGCCGCGGTCTAGAGGAAATTTCTAGCGAGTAGCTGCTGTAATCTGTAGTTTTTTGTGCTTTCTTCGATCAATACTAGGCGAATGCCGGAGTAATCGGGTCGCGGCTTGCGTACGATCTTTCCTTTGTCCCTTCCTCTCTCCTCTGACATACACACCTATACGTATTCTCACGACACAACCACCTGTCGCGTAACGAAATAAGTGCGGTCCCGCCCGCAAAACTTTTATAAAAGTAATAGCAAAACGCATGTAGTGTTATTACCTTAAATAATAAAAAATATCCTTTCACAAATTCGAATTAATCAGTTTATGATTAATAGCCAATAGTGGAAAATTCTGTCTTTAATATTTAATTTTATGAAATTAAAACTGTTATAAAATCTAAATGAATTGCTTTCCTTTACTGATTTAGAGTTAGGTTACATATGGTATTAAGCGAAAAAAAATCGTTCTACTGAAAGATGTTAATCTTTTATTGTATCAACTATCGCAATGTATATTAGAGAATTATTATGTATATTATTAATATTACGAATATTAGAGAAAGTATCATGTAATTAATAGTTTTACAATCGCAAAACCTTTAGCCTGAAAATACGCCCTCTTCTGCCAGGGCCCGCGCGTGTTGCGGGTCTTGTGGGACCCAACGTTACGCCACTGAGTACCACACATGGCAGGAGACCAGTCGGGAACTTACAGCTTGTCCCGACAGGGGGCGGTGCCCCGCTGGAGGGAGATAGCCCCGGAAGTCGACATGTAATTCGACCCCTGATTTCTCGTTCTAGCGGAGAGGAACAATAATCATGGAAAACATAACCAATGCTTCTGTGAACTTCTACCTTGCTTCTGAGATACAGCCGGAATACATGTCGAAAGAAAGGAATCGAACCAAGGGCCACAACCGCTTAAGAATCCTCACGGTTCAGTCAATCTTTAACGACGAATGGTCAGTCCATGTCCGTCCGTCGTAGCTTTGCAAGAAAACAATTTCTTCAGAGAAAGTGCAATGCTTCCTTTTGTAAATTGAAATTGCGGGGAGTCATACAACCGTGTGCTATAATAGAAAATAGACGAGTACAGCTATCTTCAGGAGGATAGTAGCCACGAATACTGCTTCCCTTCCTCTCTCGGAGGTTGAGCTATGTTCAGTGACGGTGCTAAGTCCACTCTACGGAGGGTTGTTGAAGGGCTTCCGAAGAAGCCACCCAAGACCTTTATTGAAAAATTTAAGAACGAAAGTGGTTCCACCCTACTTAAGTTTAATCCTTTTTTGTGTTCATGAAATGTGAATCCGTCACTTCACATTAAATTACTTTTACTACATTTTGGAACATACTATTCTACGCAAACCATAGGTCGGGTGTTTATTATAACGTACTCCAGTAGTGACTAGTCCGCTGGCTTTAGTTCTAAATTAATAACTTCCGTTAAACACATCATGACATATTTCCTGTAATTGCATGTGAAAGATACATTATTAAATCATTCCCATGCTAATGGTTGACGTTGCTTTCTGTGAATGGCATGAACAATATTGTTCTCCTCCCTCAGTTATCGAATGTTAATTAGGATATGACATGTAATTTATGAATATAAAAAAATATTGTTACCTACTACGACTGCAAAACTGAACAACGAGATCGTGTTCACGTTTGCTTTACTTTTAAAAGAATGACAAAGATTTCTGGTCACTTCTGGAGATTTTGGCTCTTTGAACACTGAATATCTGCTTCTTTTCATTTAGGGTCTGATTACCCTTGTTGAGTAGTCGATTTCTAGGGTAGCCACCTCTCTGGGTTTGACCCGGAAGCTCCGGGTTTCAGAAGTATTCTCCGTGCTCCAGGTTCCTACGGAAAATCTCAGCATTACAAGAGCAATGAATTCGTTGTGAAAAATATACGGAATTGTTTGGCAGAAGTACGTAATGTGAATGATGCACATGATAGCGGTATTTATTTTTGTCTCATCCTTTTAATCCACACTATAGTGTAGAAAAAAATAATCGTATTTCATATTAAAATTCATTCTCCTTCATAAGATTAATATAACAAATAATAATTTCATTAAACAAAAATTTAAAATTCGAAAATAAAGGCGCGAAAAATCGTTGTCTTGAAAGTCGCTATGAAGCGATATCATACGCTTCGAACGCATGAGTCTCATTATTTTCTCTGGTAGGTCACTTAAATGTTTATATTTTGCGCGCCATGGATATGTACAAACCATAAAAATACAAATTTATGTAGTTTTCCTAGATTCTACTGAGGAAGGAAGAATACATTGATAATGAATTAATTTTCGTAACTCACCCCCCCCTTCAAAATCTGCGGTTCACGGACTTCCAGAAGATGGCAACCCTATCGATTTCCTACCCAGTTCAACCCCATCTTTTAGATTATCAATTTTCGAAAGTGGGTAGAAGTGGTTGCTACTGGAACTTCCATGTTTTGGATGCAAACTGCGTGAGGTGTTATGATTCCAGCGGTATCAGCTGGATTGTGCACGAGGACGGGGATACGAAGAAAGAGGCGCGCAGCTTTTTTTTTTTTTTCTCCATTCTACCATAAACATGCGTCGAATTTCCATT
>JAHLJT010005437.1:21711452-21726317 GCA_031308135.1 Acheta domesticus | reverse complement strand
TGATCCTGTTGAGCTAAATGTGTGCCTCGATTAATCGATTTAATGGATATCGCGCATACCAAAATATTGTTCATACATCTTAGGTATTGAATTTAATGAATTAAGATGTAGAAAAAAATAATTTTGGTATGCGCGTAATATTCCTTTTAATCGATAACTGAATTTAATTATTAAGATGTAGAATAAAAAAAATATTGTATGAGCGTAATAATCTCTTTCAATCGATAATCGAGGCATATATTTGGCTCAACAGGGTCACAATGTCACCAATACACAAAACCTAACGATTGAATCTCATGACACACTGAAACCAATACAATTTCCTAGTTACCATTCGCGTTTATAACCTTCGGTACTCCATTTGGCTAAAAATCCCGTTGATCATACGAATCTTATTAGTATCATTTTGCCCAACATTCATATTTTTACTTTTCCCTCTATTTTATGAAGAAAAATATTGAAATCACTTCAACAATATAATCTCGAATATTTTTGTCATCTAAGTCATTGATTTTGTAAATAAATTATTTAATCTCGAATATATGTTATAAATCAGTTTTTTAAGACTATTTTAAATTGTAACTTCGCACACACGTCAGGATTAATGCTTTTCAAATATGGTTGGAATTAGTGTAGTTAGAGAGGAGATGTATGCAAGTTTGTACCTGAAAATCGATTTGTGTGTACGGATGGATGTTCAAATGGAAGTATACCTCACTCATAACTCTGTAAGATTAGAAGCTTTTGAACTGAAACTTGACAAATACGTCAGAAGAAATATGTTGTGCCGTTCCAGAGACCATTAAGAAGTGTTACTTTCTGAGGACATTTTACATAAAGCCTCTATGAGATTTTCAACATTTTTTGGACAATGACTTGAAATGTTTTGCTCTTACAGGAGACAGTGCATTTATGTGTATGGCGTAGCTCTGATTTTCTTTAAAACCTCTGATGTTTAGAAATTACAAAAATTGTTGTATTTAAACATCTTTATTGAAACATGCGTTTAAAAAGGTGCGCATTTCACACAACTGAATTTCATGATTTTTGCTTTAAATGAAAGGTAGTGTGTTCGAGATGATTTATCGCTTACTATTATTAACCGGGGTTATAGTATGAACGCTACATTTTAGTAAAATATAAAGTTAATAGAATGAAAGATTATCTGTCATCATTTGTTCAGTATTTTGTGTGAATTGTAATTGATATATTGAAAGCATTCGGCATTTCCTCTTCGTGAAAACATGAGTGTAAGGTCGTTGTTAGAAAAGCTATAGCGAGTTTTCTTAAGTTCCAAAGAGTATTTTAAAGACGAAGATTCTGTGAGTGTCTATAACGCACAGACTAGGAATCGTTGGACATATGTGTCATTTCACAAAAGTCATTGGTTATTAGTATGTCGTGCATTATGTTTTTAAGGTAAGGTGGGCAACAGGATTTCTATATCAGAAGTATTTCCCTACAGCTATATGTACAGATCTTGATAACTAAAAAATGTTCATTACATTTTCAGAATGTTGAACTCTGGGTACACAGTGGATAGTGATTATTCCACAGTGTGTAAAACCTTTCTTATTTTATTAGTCTTTGAGACTTAATACTGAACGATTGTGAACAATGTTTTGGGGGCTTTGTATTTACGTACAGTAAATATGAAAATCTTCTAACTTTTTCTACAGCCACATCCCATTTTCGGCAGGCATCCTCTGTTCGAAATTTTAAGCTAAATCTCAATATTCCAAGCCATTTTCCACCATAATGATTCTTGTGGATTGGATGTTTATTTCATAATTTTAATCGATTGTAGATCTTTAAATAATGCCATGCTTTTTTTTAAACTTTTGCTTTTGTAATTGTTGAATAAAAACTTTCGGAATGCCGCACGTTCTCACTTGTTTATTCTTGTGAGTAATAATTTCTTCTCTTTTGTTTACAGGTGAGTGCGATATGCAGCTAAAGCGATGTGAGCATTAGTGGTAAGTTAACAGTCTAACAACTCTAACAGAGAAATGGAGTTTGTTCGTAGAATATACAGCAATTTGGCGAAAAGCTCCTGTATGAGTACGTAAATGAATAAAATTGCAACAAAAAATTCACTATAGTCATTGTAATTAATTATAAAGAATAGGAATGTTCCTATAAGATTTTAATATAATTTCTAAGGCCTAGGCCACTTCTAGTCTTGTAATGTAACCGTTAGCTAATCTCGCTTGCCACAGCTGTCGTGGGCGTGTGATAAGGAAGGCATATCGCCTCAGTCGCATTAGCAGCGAAAGGAGTTTAAGCTGACGTACATTTTTAGTTTATCTTAGAGACTTTATTGAGGCCGAAGGTTCTTTTACCAGATCAAATCTACTACATGGGACAATCGAATGTACTTCCCTACCTGTTGTATAAAGTTTCTTCTCACTTAAAACATACACGGCATTAATTGGGTTTGAACTCGCAAAGTCGGGTATCTCAACTCGGAGTCTCAAAATGCTAACGATTTTTTCACGAATCAGCTATCTCACTAAATAAAACGGGGAAAGCTACGTAATTGGCGAACTCGTCTCAATGTTACTTGCATAGAACTGAGGATAGTGGGTCTGAATTTCGCGCCATGCCAGAGGTATGTTTCCTTTCCTTTGTAGCAGAGCAAGTGGAAGGGACATCAAACCCCCTCGAACTAAATTGGAGTTGCCCTGAGGGCCATGGTGCTAACCCTCCAGCCACCTGGTGGCGACACTCGGCACTGGAGATACGTTTCACCTTCGGGATTTGCGTGCATGGCAAAGATGCTAATAACGTCGAGGATTTCAATGATTCCAAGGTTCTTTCTTTGCCAATCGTAACAATTTGAAATGTCATTTTTTATCACTTAGTATAGGAATCAGTCGGCTTTATTGCAATCATAATAACGAGCAAACATACACATACCGTAGAAAAGTACCCGCTTTTTATCAGTATTGTCGCCATAGAAATGTCACAGTCACTTGTTGAGAACTACTACCTGGAAACGAATGTCGTGTTGGGAAGCCTAGGAGAAGCACCAAGTACCAGACACAGTCACGTTGAACGCCTTATGTAGGATTTCATTAGTGACGTCCACATACCCACAAAGCTTTCTCGGAAGATTTGTTGGATAATGTTCAAGAAACTTGTGAAAGAGTATACATCGGTATTTTCAAAGATTGGGTGGAATCTCCCGCCTGTCACTAGCAGTTAAATTCCAGTCACTTTCTTTCTTTTAAGCAGGCGTAAATGAGCATTCTCAACATTTGCTCGTAGGCGAACTCAGAGACAGCAGTTGAAGAATTAGGGGAATAGGACGAACACAAGAGGAGTATCTCAATAGTTGATGAAGGAACACAAGAGGAGATCGTACTTCCTGTTGAGGCAGGTAATAAAGTGGGCTTGGGGTAATTCATTTTTCGGGATAATTTGAAGAAAATTTTAAGTTTCAATTTAAACTATACTTAAAATTTGTTTTATTAAGTTTAGATTTGAATAATTTGAATCGAAGATGTCACACAATCCAAAAATAATAAAAGAATGTGAATTCTAAGGGAAACAAAAGTTATCAAGTTGTCGGCCCCGTAGCCGAGATCGCTAAGACAGTAGTGCCGTAGTGATCTCGGACCGAGGGGTCGAGGGTTCGAGTCCCGCCTCGGGATGGTTGTATGTGTTTGTCCTTTCACCCTCTATCATCACTACATCGTTTGATCTTCATACCATTACGTTAAATCCAATAGTGTCGCTAATGACCTAGCTGCAACTTGAAATAACAACGAAAAAAGTATTTTTACTTTTTTTTTTCTATTTTGTAATGTCGAGTTTGGTTTTTATGAGGCAAATCTATAACGGGCTTAACAGTAAGTAAAACTGGGCATTTATGATAAAACACCAAATGCTAAACTCGTGTACTTAAATTCGTGTGTTAAAGTTTGGGTCTTAGTATAAATTTATACTTTAAAAAAGAATTGGATGTTTTATTCTGAATTAGATGGTTCGATTCTCTTTGCAGTGGTATTTAAAAATACTTTTGAACATCCTAGTGCTGATATGATATTAAGTTATTTCCGTCTCGTTGGATGTTGTGAACTTCCTCATACCTGCTAACATTCAGTGCATGTGCACTTTACATTTCAGGCTATTCTCCGTGCCGAAGTCTGCTCTTCCGCCTGACCACACAAATTCCACTACGCTCCCTTCACCGTCTGGCAGAGAAAGGAGGTATCACTCAGATGATGAAACAGGCGATTTGAATTTTGCTCAGAGGCTTCATTTACACTTGAGGAGCTTTGTAGTAAATTTACAACATGGGACAGCCGGCTTTACTTCCCGTTCGAAGGAAGGCATACGAAGGATTTTTTCGCCCTTTTAAAATCCACGACTTCGACTGGATTTCAATCCGCGTTCTTGGGTACACTAACATTTACACCACCAAAGACACAACACCACCGAAGCCACCATGCTGCCAAATATTCTGTTAAAAAATTACGTTTATCATACGGTAAACAGTATCCAAAAACTGTTGAATCATATTTGAAATACAAGGATAACTGCGAATTCTTCTCTTTCTGAAAAATTGTGTTCGATGGGGATAAATTACCTTGGAAATAAGTAGTGCAGTTATGGAATCATTTGAATGGAAAGAATTAACAATGCAAGTGATTGGTATAGACTAAGTTACAAACTAATTTAAGAGAGTTATATATAATTTTAAATTGCGATTATAATCAATGTATATTATCATACAGAATAAAGGTAACTATTTATCTATTTAATCGCACATAGACAAACTTCATTTCGAGAAAAGAGATTTTGTGGTTCTTCAATGCGTTATAATTTCAGTTTGATCTATTTATGATTAACTCGTCGCTTTGTATCAATGGAACAACGTTCTCCACTTGTGCTGCAGTTGCCATTGCTCTGACACTTAATTAAAATCTCTTCTCTCTTCCGACATGTCAGCATTTCTTTATCTCTGCTCCCCTTCATTTTCCAGGAAATCATCTTTCGCATTTTTCAGTATTTTAATTAATATTTATATTCTTAGAAAACCATAACGTCTTAATTGTTAGTTCTTTAAACGAGAAATTTATTCAATAAAATATCATCTTCCTTGGCTTTCTTTATCAAGTCTTTTATGGAGGTAAGTCGTGTTTAACAACCATTGCATAAGTCTTGTGTACGAGGCTCATCTTCTGTCAGTAAACACAGTCTGTAATTCAATGTACAGTTTGCTGCCCTCCCGCCATATTTAACGTCAGTCTCTTCTCTCTCCTTCCCTCTCCTTCTCTCCCACACTCCCCCTCCTCAGGCACATTCAGGAGCCTACCCTGTCACGTGGTCATGCGGGAAAAGACTATACTTAAGAGAGTAATTAAAAAGGGATTCATGTAGTAAAGTAAAATTAATTTAAAATTTTCTAAAATGCCTGTGAAGTTGCGATACTCAATAGTTAATTTGAATTTTGACATCGAAATGTGACTCTATGAAAAGAAATTTCCGTCGTACGAAAAAAAAATCGAGTAAAAAGGTTGGTATTTTCAAGGGGAAATAAAAGTGCTTCTCAAGCTAACAATAAGGTGTTTACCCGCATTGAAATTTTAAATGCCAACAAAGATTTTCCATTACAAATTCGAAATCAGCACCATCTATCAGGAATATGAACAATATTTCCCGTGAAAGTTGCAGTTTTTCCAGCAAATTCCGAATTTGCGATGTGAGTGAGATTTACAAGTAGATTACGTTTCAAAGCCGCTCGTCCTCCACCTGTCAAATGACGTAGTCGCGCGATAGAGGAGTGTTTGTACTACAGGTGTTTTCCCCTCGAAAATGTCAAAGTTATTTGAAGAATTTCATTTTTAAACTGATTGATTGCTTTTTCGGGCCCGTCAACTGCTTCGACATCAGTCCCGCTTGTGTAGTGCATGTTGAATCCCGAGAGGTAATGGTGTCTCTCCTCCGCTGGTTCGTGACCCACGGTCTGCATACGGGATCGCCCCCTCTAGGTATCTCCCACCAGCAGGGCACCGCCCCACATGGTACCTACTCTAAGCTCGTGACTGGTCTCACGACTTGCGTGGTAGTGTGGCGCATGTAAATGTGCGTGTGCGAGGGGAGAAAACAGAATGAAGAGGAATGAAAGATCGCGCGCAGTGGGTGTCCCCCTTTTTCGAGTACTGTCCTGGCATTCGTCTGGAATTGATCGGAGAAACTACGGAAAACTACTGATCAGCGCAACAGAAGATTCTCCTCTAAACATACGTTGAATTCGATTTAGCAATCCAGACACCATGGGCACCATTGGATTCTTAAAACATAACTTCAATAATTTCCAACCTTTTGTTTTCTAAACCTTAGCATTTCCTCCCGGTGAGAATCGCTGGGCAGTAGCAACAGCTGTTGACCTAAGCTAACTGAGCCCTTCTTTTTTCTTCTTCTTCTTTTTTCTTTCTTTCTTTCTTTCTTTCTTTCTTTTTTTCTTCTTTTCTTCTTGTTTCTTTTCTTCCAATGATTTATTTCGAAGTGTCGTTTTAAATGGAGCGCCGGCGTTCTACGTTCCGCGTTGTACATGGCGCGTGGGTCCCGACCGGTATTGGGAATGCCGCTCCGTGCAGAGCGCGGCGTCATTGTTGCGTCACGGGCGCTGCCTAATGCGGAGGAGGAATGCAGGGCGGAATGCGGGCGCACCGGGCGGCCTCGCCCCGCCCCGCCCCGCCCCGCCCCGCCCTGCCCCGCCCCGCCTCTCCCCGCCCGCCGGGCGCGTGCTCCGCGGCGGCCGAGCCCAGCACAATGAGCGACCAGGGGCAAGGGAAGAAGACTGCACGACGAACGCCAATGAAACAAATCATGAAACAAATTCTCGACGGCGGCAGCATTTCGTTACTGGCTAGATGACTGGGGCGAGTTCAGCCGCTGTCTGGAGGAGAATTTGAGTGGCCGGCTGCTCTGATCGGTAGTTTTCCGTCGTTTCGCCGATCAACACCTCGCGAATGCCGGAGCAAGACCCTAACAAACGGGCCACGGACCGCGCGCGATCTTTCCTTCCTCTTCCTTGTCCTATCCTCTCCTCTTACACACACTTACACGCACTACACTGCCACACACCGGAAACTGGTTGGGAGCTTAGGGTGGTGCCCCGCTGGTGGGAGATACCTGGTTAGGGAAAACTCCGCTAGCCTATAGGTACGAGTATGTCGGCGCCGGATCTCACCATCCAGCGGGAGATCACCGCCACCTCGGAGGGAAAATCATGCACTACACTTACAGGACGAATGACCTTCTCTGTTGGCGCACCCGGAATCAGTAATCAATCAATTCAATCAAAAACGCGAGAAATGAGAACATCTGTATTTAGATTCCAGGTATTCCCGAAATGAGTAGCTATTGAAAGAGAACTGCGGAACTACAAGGCTGCGAAATGTGCCATTAGATTCGTTATTAAATCATGATCTGAAGAAAAATACATTTTATTAAAAGTGTCGTTTGTGGTATAATATGCAAACAATGCGATCAACAGTGTTTTGCCCCAGCCTGTAAAACGTTTTCTTCTCAAACGCAAATATTCACGTACGAGTATTAAGCGTGGAAATACAAGTGAGAACGCATATGATAGGCCAATACCCAAACTGGGCTTTAACGCATTCATAAATAATTGTTTGTTGATATTTTAACTTGTCGTCAATAGATGAGCAACTTTCACTGCTACAACCCAGTAGTATTATCAAATTGGTGTTTGCTTTTTTTCGCCATTGAAGTTAAGAATTTTTTGCCTGTATAACCTCTCATATATTTACTTAAATCTACATTAATCTAAGTATTTGAAAATGTAGATGTGTACACAATGGGTGCCCTATATCCTCTCTATTGATCAGAATCAGCATCGTGTAGAGATGTGCCAAATGTTGGCTGAACAGTACAGTGCAGGGAGTTGTTTCGACGTCTAGTCACAGTCATCGTGACACGGCGCTACCAGAGACTTCAGATCTGTTCTATTCGACGCAATGGAAAAGGCCATGCGAAGTAAGAATTTTTCCCCCAATGACGAACTTCATGCAGCTGTACAACAGTGAGGCCGAGTTACACCCAAAGAACGGCTTGCTTCGTAAATACGGAAGCTGCCAGGATGACGGCAAAAGTGCATAGACATTGGCGGAGAATACATGTAATATTTGTATTCGTTCGTTCAATAAATAGGTCGTGTGAACACAAAATATAGTAATTGTTATGTAAATCATTTTTGAACTTCCCAAGTATATTCTGAGGTAATTCTAAAGTGATAATATTTTCTGAGGTTTTTGGGGGGGGACGTTGGCCCCCCGACAGATAGGGGTCCTAAGCAACTGCTTATTTTGCTCGTTGGCGACACCGGCCCTGGGCTGAACCTACGTCCATGGCCTGCGTGGTGTTTGGTGAGGAGGCGAGGGAGTCAGGGAGGACTGGACGTCGGGGCCATCCCCGCGTGAGGACGCGCTGCGGCGGGCTGGCACGGAGGCCGTCACACGAGGACGGCCTCAGGCGAAGACACTCGGCTCTTTATTGGGGAAACATCCTTGTTACACATTGAAAGGACGTACGTTCCGCAACAGAGTATGCACCCGTAGATGCCCGCGATTGTTGGTATCTCCAATGCATTCAGCTGGCGCTGTTTTCCACTTACCCAACGTCGCTGTCCGTTCGCCTCTCTCTCCTGAGGTAATTGTAAAGAAAACATTTTATGTTTGAACTCAAAGAAAAAACATTGTTCATGGATTCCGGTTACCATAATCAATGAGCATACTTTTACCTGCTCCGCTCCCGCGGATGTGTTCCGTATTCTAGAACCACCGATTTATGTTAAATATCTTCCCCATGGATTTGCCAATTTTCTAAGCCGTTGAAGCCGCTATTTGGGTATTTAAACCAGAATATCTGTTAAAATATCCCTACCTATGTTTAGGCATCCTTTTCTCACGAGATAGAACAAGTCTCTCCCTAACAAACGTGTGTCGATGACAACCGAAGCTACATACTTCAATTGTCTCTTTCTTACGAGTTAATACAACTTGAACAAATTTATATTTTAATTTCGTAACAATCCTGTAATGCAGACATTACTTAAGTTTGGTTGTATGTAACCCATTCATCCAAACACTGTCTATATAGCAGAAACATTCTATAACCAAAGGATTTACTCGATCCTTTGAATTTTGTTGTGAGGAGTTTAATCTGTGGTTAAGGGAGTATTTTGTGTGTTGCTTTTGTATTCAAACCTACATTACGACCTTCATGAAATTTTGCACGCTTGTCCCTAAATACAGGAGGAAAGTCACTGTCTACATCAGAGTCCAAACCCCTCCCCTCATTCTTCTGCGGCGGGGAACCGAGGATGGTGGGGGAGTACTACATGAAAATACGTAATTCAGTTTTCTCTAGAGATAAATTTCATTTCATTCCCCTTCTTAGATTTATTATTACAGTTTGCTTTGAGCAAACATGATAACAATTAGAATTAGAACAATTACAACCATTTACAATTAGAATTACCATTGGAATTAGAGAATTATATCGTAGTTCTAATTCATTTCTAGTTATTACAATTAGAATTAGAACAATTACAACCATTTACAATTGGAATTAGAGAATTATATCGTAGTTCTAATTAATTTCTAGTTATTACAATTAGAATTAGAACAATTACAACCATTTACAATTAGAATTACCATTGGAATTAGAGAATGATATCGTAGTTCTAAATCATTTCTAATTATCTCCAGTAAATTCTCTAGTAATTTCTAGTTACCTCTAGTTTCTGCTTATCTTCCAGTAAATGGTTGCGATAAATGAATGCTTACTTGAGCTGGAATGTCAGAATTTGTTCGAAAGTCTTTCCTTGCGCCAGACATTGGGACACCTGGCGGCGCGAGCCGATGCTAACTCTTCCATGGCGCTTCCGTGTTCACCAGCGAATAACATTTACGTGAACGCGGAACTGCATCGCGCGCGTCTAACGCGTGTTTTCGCGAGTTGGGACGGCTGGTTGGCCTCCACCAGGCGCCCCGGCCGGCAGCGCGCGAAGGGATTACCACCTTGAGGGTATAGAGGAGTTTCTCTAAGATGGGACCACTTTGACAGGTCGGGAAACAATGAACGTCACGCATCGCGACGACATTGTAAGAGGTAGTGATGAAGCCATTTACAAATGAGCTAACTGCGCAAAGCTGAGCGCAGCACTGCACCCAGCAGGACGGGCGCGGGCGCTCAGAATCCTTGTCTTCACATCACGTCAGAAAAAACATCATTAACTACTGTAGTCGTTACTGCCCTGGGTATGCCGCATGCCGGGTGGTATAGAAGAGTTACTCTAAGTAGGGACCACTTTGACATGTCGGGAAACAAATGAATGTCATGCATGGCGATGACATTGCAAGAGATAGTGATGAAGCCATTTACAAATGAGCTCACTGTAAACCAGTGGTGTCAAGGTCTTCTACTGGTGGCAGTGGCACGCGTCGTGGCTCCGTAGCATGCCAAGACCTTCTGTATCAACTAGCGTCGGGAAAGGAAACTATTAGTAACCCCGCCGTTTTACAATAGGGATAGCGTTGTCTCTTGTGGCGGGATAATGAACTGCGTGGACGGGCGATTTCGTTGTGGCACTTGTGCCACGAACTCCCGCTCGTGGCATCAACCTTGACAACACTGCTGTAACGAACGCACTGACAAAATGAGTTAATGGCCAAACCTGTAGTTACAGGAAACCCTCATTAACACGAATTCCAAGGGACCGAAATAATCGGTGTTCGTGTTATACAAAATTCGTGTTATTCGAGTATTATAAATTCCGTATTACCGTAATCCCTTGCCGGGCCCGAAGTTTTGTTCGCGTAACGGCGAAATTCGTGTTAAGCGAGTATGTGCTAACGAGGGTTTACTGTATATTGCCAGCAGTGGCCAGCAGTAACTGTCGAAGCGGTTCCTTCTTAGAGTAATACCTCAACACCTGTTAATTCTCTGGAACTAGGGGGCCCTAAACTTCGTCGGGAGCAAGAAACTAGTGGCCTAGCTTCGGGTGGTGTCACCCCTGACAAAACTAATGTATTACCTCCCCCATAAATGAAATATGAAAATATCTATTAATGAATAGTTCCATCAACCATAGACCTATAGAAATAAAATAATTTTTGAAATCGAGACTCTTTGACCATAGAAGAATAGACGCTTACTGCATATAGTTTCGCGTTTTTAGTTTACATTATTTCTTTTCTTTGTTTTCTTAGTATTTTTGATTTAAATGTATACTATTAAATTAATATGTATATATAATGTTAAATAAAACATTAAAATGATATAATATAACCTATATAAATTTCTAATTGGCGTCACCATAAAATGGTGTCACACGGGGCAAGTTGCCACCTCCCCCTACTTCGCAGCTGCAAGAAATACATTTTTACTATCCGAAACTAACTTTCTAACGTTTTCGTAATACTGTGCTGTTTATCAACATAATGACACCAAACATGGGATGAAAAGTCTCTCTGAACGGCCAGCCTCCGTTAAGAATTTTAATGGTTCTATCTTTAACAACCATAGAAACAAAAAATGTTGCTAAAGTTAGTGTAGTAGTACTTCTTTTCCAAGAAAGGCATTTATTGCAATGACTAAGAAAATATGCAAGGTGTCCAAGAAAATATTCGATTTTTTTCTTATAACATGGTGGTATTGCGAAAAGGATTGAAAGGCACAAGGCTGCTATCACAAATAACGAAATTGGTGGTATCAAACCTCGGCTTAAACCTCTGATTACAAATTTTAACCGCTTCGTTTTTCGCCCTAATGGTGTTAATTACTAAACATGATAGATAATTAATAACAATGTATACATTTTAAGGAGTTTTGAACTAATTAGCAGTCATGAAAATGATGTCGAGTTTAGGTTTATATTGAAATCTTTAAGTTTGATATCTGATGTTTATTACGTCAGCTACCCATCTACACATATTATTTTTATAAATGTCCTACATTCAATCATCTCTTTCTTACGATAAGTTAAGCAACATGTCTATAACTCATTTTGCATTATTACTTTTAGCTGAAGGAGCGAAGAAGTCCATTAGTGACCAATGAATGGGAGTTTTAGCGCCACGCATAAGGTAGCGGCGTTATACAATAACAGTCACGTAACGGACCTTGAAGTCTTAACGTTTTACCTAGGCCTAAGGTACGATCCTATACCTTCAAAGTGCACGCCTGTAGGAGTCTCTACGGTCCCCTTCCTAGTGGCAAAATGGCTGCCGGAAAACAGAAAAGGTTGCATTTGTCCACTCTGATAAACGATTCACCTATGTGAGGCAATTACTATTATTCCTGACCAACTGCACACGCTGGCAAGAATTAAAGGGAAATGTTGGAGAGTGGTGACAAGAAAGAAATTCGTGAAAAAGAAGTTGAAATCATATCTTCGGGTTTAGGTTATGTCTCTATGCTCATAACGAACGGTGTTTAAGATACGTCCTACATTATCAGGGAAAGTCTATTCAAAATTCCCGACTACATATGTCACTTCGCGGTAGGGCCACAAAATTCTAAAACTCCGTGCACAATGTAGATTTGTTACACTCCTGACTCGTATCGTGTTTTGAAAGTCTCACCACTACCCTACCATTCTTTGACAAATTATGCAACTTCTTGTCTTGAAATGCTTCTTTTGTCACTATTGCCATAACGCAATGACGATACTGGTAAAACTCTTCTGAAGTGTTCTATACGTACCGTTATAAGTCGTCAATTCACGTGATCAATAGAGTTTTAAGGATGTCTCCTTACGCCTGGCGCTGAACTCCTTAATGAGATGACATCAGGTGGCCGAGCAAAGCCTCGCCGCCGAGCCGCTCGCCCTGCCCGCGTTGCCGGAGCCCCGTTTTCCCAATAAGGAGGCGGAGGAGGCACTTGCTGCTGCGTGCACGCTCCGTGGCCTGTGCCTCTTGAACCTCTTGCGGCGGAGCGCGCTCTAGCGGGGGCAAAGATGCGGCGGAGCAAGGCTGAAACCAACGAAGTAGAACAATAAAATTATAGAGGGCGATGTGCCCGCCATATTTAAGGATTTTGAAAGCACAATCGCCAGGTTTTCTGTGGACAACGTCAGAATGTTCGCTTAATGATGAATTCAATTCAAGTGCCTTTAAAGAGACGTAGTATTTAAAATATTTTGAATTTAGTCTAGATTAATTCGATGTGAAAATAAACAATATTTTAACGAATTTGTCATGTTTTGATATATTTTAATGTAATATACTACCCCTTTACCAGTTCCTACAGAGTGTCAATAATAAATTTAGACAAAACTGAGTTCAAATTCACTAACAGTCAATTCTATTATTATTTATTTAAACTTAAAATAAGTATACATTAGATATGCAAAGTTAAAGTAAATTATTCCCCTTCTGTTTCCAATATTTTTTATATTCGTGCAAATTATGTGACCAACAAGAGGAGAGCATTTTAATGTTGCACACCTACACACACTATGCAAAAAACGCCCAAATCGCGTACTTTTAAGCAAGAACCCGTACAAATCTTACTTTGTTTTGCCGTCAGAAAACAGGGCGGCAGTTGTGCAAATTGCTTCAAGCAGTAGCGTGTATTTGCATACAATTCCTCTCTATATAATGAAGCTCGTTGGGCGAAACCAAGATTGAATGGGCATGACTAAATGTAGATAAATGTTACCATTACAGACATTAGTAAAAGCGGGCGTGCAGAACCCTGTTTAGGGCTGGCACAGCGTGCTCAATGTTCAATTTTTAGCACTAGTGAAAGTGAGATGCTTAATTGTTCGGGTGTGGTAAAAGTGTGAATACAACGAAGAAAAAAAAATACTTTCTTCTGATCAGCTCTATTATAAGCTCACGTTTTCTCGAGCCTCGGCATACCTGTACAGACTCATTTACTAACATTAGTTCCATACAGAATAAATTATAGAGAAAAGTTTTTGACAAAATCAGATAACTGGAAATGTTGCTCTCGAGTAATAGAAACTATTTGCATCGAAAAACGAGCTACAGACCTGATGTCATAGCTCTGTCAACAAATTAGCAATTCCCCATTCCTCTCGCATCAAGCGAAATGTGGACTCACAAAAAATACTGAGCTTAATGCCACTTGGTACCCAATAATTGATTTGTAACCTTGAATTAAAACAAAATGACTGTAAGAAAGTGTGTCTAAAGTTACTTTTTGGTATTCGCGTAAATCAGTGTTGTCAAGTTCGATGCCACGAGTGAGAGTCCGTGTCTCGACTGCCACGACGAAATCGACCCCCTTCTCGCAGTTCATCACCCCACCACCAGACAACGCCAATCCCTATTGTAAAACGGCGGGGTTATCGTAATAGTTCCCTTTCCCGACGCTAGTTGCGCAGAGAAGCTCGTGGCATGCTACGGTGCCACGACGCGTGCCACAACTACCAGTAGAAGACCTTGACACACTGGCGTAAATAAACAGCCATTAGTACCGTAACCACTGACCATCGAAATAACGAATCAAGCCCACAGCTGGCGTTGAAATAATGCAGATTTTGGCTTTACATTTTAGCGTTACTGTTAAATCATTGAATTGATATGTTGTTTGCTGCGAATAAAATCTTGCTTAAATTCAGTTCCTTTTAAAATTATCACAATGCTGTGAAATGTATTAAAACATTAACGTATGTGAGACGTGGATATTCCAGTCTCAATTCTTAGGTATTTTTAGGAGACCAAAATTAGACTCCAAACTAGTTTTAACTTAGTAATCATGATCACTCGTTAAATTTTCTATCACAATACCTGTATTAATATTCCTATTTTATTTTTAAATCCTAAGGTTCGTCGTAAGTAGTTCAAGATTTGGGAG
>JAHLJT010005437.1:21677821-21710452 GCA_031308135.1 Acheta domesticus | reverse complement strand
CGATGCATCAGGCGTTTAGAGTACTTGAGAAGAAACAGAATTTATGTTCGTATTCTTCACCACATTTTAGTTTTGTCTTATATTCAGGTAAATGTTATAATTATCTTATCCAAAAAACGAGAACCTGTTATTTTACAAGTGCGCATGAATATATTAACCAAATTACCCAAAGCATCTACTTTTTTTTAAATCCTGATGGAAATCTGAAGAAGAAGAAGAAGAAGAAGAAGAAGAAGAAGATAAAGAAAAATAAATCAACAAATTTTCAGAAGAAACAAATATCATAAGTAGAATCACTTCAATAAACAAATACATACTAATACATCATAATAAATCTGTTGTAGATGAAAAGCTGCACTATCTAATTGCGTTGTTCCTCATCCATTAAAAGATTTTGACATTTTAGTCGAGAGAAAGGGTGCCCATACATAAAACATGGGTTCGTAATCATTGGTAGTTTTGCTGGTACGCAGTTTTTAAAAGACCAAAGTTAACTTCTTAACATTCACATTTTATTTCTTTCTGTAGATACAAGGGAAGGTCAAAAGCTCGAGAAATGTTAACGAAACTGCAACGCAGCAAAACAGCGATCCAGAAAAGTGCCCAACCCGGCTTCAGGAACACGAAAACAAAACAACAAGAAAACACATTCAATCAATCAATGCTCGCCGCTCGCTTGCCGTCATTGAGTGGTTTGGCTTTCACTATCAGCCTCAGCTCCTCACGCCAGCTCGCTCTTCTCCTTTCCCTACAGCAGCCCTTCTCTCCCTCGCACCCCTGCCCCCCAACCCTGAAAGCATCGTCCCAGGAGACCACGTGACACGGCCCTTGTTTGAGAGCGTAAGCTCCCACGGCCGGAGTCAGTAGCGCCAGTGAGCCAGTTAAGTGTAACGTCGGCACATGCCAGCCAGATTATCAAAACGGCCGGGCACGGAGGCTGCTAGACACATGGGACAGACAAAGACACTGGAAAGTGAAAACTTCCTTGCTACCCCCCGTGACGCAAGAGGAGCGGGGCAAGGGCACCGGACCCAGTGCGCGACATGTGGTCCGGCCGGCCTTTAGAGGGCGAAAGCCGACCGCCAAAGTAAGTTAAGAGAGGCAGAGCAGTTCGTTGTCAGAGCGCCTCGTGAGTAGACGTGCATGCTCGCCCAAGACGGGAGTACTGTCCTTGAGGCACGGCGTGTGTGCGAAACACGGTGTCGGCCCACCGGCGCGGTAAAGCGGAAAGGTGGGGATGCACTTAGCCCAAGGGACGGGGAGCAGGCGCGTGGGAGGTACTGGCGAACATAACCCCCGAGCTGTAAATTTGTACATTCTGTAAATAAACCAATTTGTACATAGAGCTCGTGTCTGTGTCGTTATTTAGCTACCCACGACGCCACATAAGTCTACCGCAGTTGCACGAGTGGTAAGAGCGCTACCGCAGCGTCTACCGCAGAGGCTGGTAGCAACAAAAATAATGTATGGTAGCACGAACTGCAGCTTCTAACAAATGGACGGTGTTAAGCATCAACCGGCTATGCGACATCATACATATTTTGAGACAATCGTGTTCAAAGATTGTATTACATTTTCAGCTCTAAAAACTGTAATTTTATTATTTCTTCATTGAAGCGCCAAACTACACAAACATGAGTGGAATATCTCCCATTTACCAGCATAATGTGAAATTAAGAACAGCAGATTTGAAGATCTAGTTTATAGCCGGGTGTGCGAATCATTAAAATCCCTGATGTGACTGATTGCGTATACATTTTTCATTAATTATAAGACTATATTACAGATTTGGCGCCAAAATGTTGCGTACACTTAGAACATGGTCCAATGCCACTGATGGCGTCCATATCTCATTTTTTTCAAAAATGGCGCTTATCCGGTTGATGCATAACATTGTCCAAATAGAAACACAAATTGCATACTCGCCACACCATAACAGATGCTGGAAGAGTTCACTTGTTTCCCAGTGATCTGGTTGCTACCAACATAAACGTAATTTTTAATAGGAACCACTGTCTCGGCTCGATGCGGAGAGACTTTCCTTGCGCACTGTACTTGGCTGGACGAGAGACTCCATGTCCTAGACACAGGTGCCAACGTTTCGGCCGCCATTCTGAGACCTTCCTCAGGGCAAAATGCCAAGGAAGGTCGCAGAATGGCGGCCGAACGTTGGCCGCGGTGCCTAGGACGCGGCGTCTCCCGGGCAGCCAAATAGCTTACGGCCCTTGTTTCGTTAGGCGACTATCACCACCCGCCCACATCGATGGGGCTTTCAATGAAAATCACTGGACCACGCAGCATAAAAAACTTTCTTACGGGGGCACAGGAACCAACTAATTTAATACATGAGTGGCTGACAGGTTGCATCACATATAGGGAACAAGCGAACATTAATCGCGGCTCCGAGCATTGACAGACGATCATCGAAATGATGTGATCTATTATATAGATATACTCTGCCTATTTCTCAGAAGTGATTAGGAAGAGTGAGCCGTTGAACAATTATTTTTAATTTAGATAGGGTTTTGTCTCGATCTGAGAACTTCCGGAGTCTTCCCACAATTATCTTCTCGCTACTAAACACTTCAAAAATAGATTTATCTTGTTAGCCCAGTAATCTCTTATACACAATGAATGGGTCTGCTTTCGTTGCTCAGACCTTATGTTTCGTTTGACTTTCCTTTTCACCTCGAAACTCTGCGATTTTGTAATTTTTCAAATGACATTTTTGTATGGCATTTTTTGCATTTTTCGTTGATTTCGACTGATAGGTCATTTTTTACATTTTCATTAATTTTTAAAGCATTTTTTGCCGATTTCTTCGATTTTATTATCATTTTAATGGTACTTGCTTCAAATGACATTTACGAGATACAATAAATATTCTCCACATAATTCCTGAGTAGCCTATTCGATTTCTTCACTGAGAAATTATGTCAGCCGTTGTATGTAATATAAGATTCCTGTAACGTCTATCAGCGACATTGTCTGCTGGGCCGATTTCGCAATAACTGAAGACAAATTTCCTGATAAAGAACGGGACGAACCAAAGTATGTAAGCTGAGTTGACTTGAGCGAAAGGATGAAGCCTCGATTACATCACTGACATATCCAACAGCTTGAATTGTTCACCTGAACTGGTTTTTAATAAAAAAATTACGTCATTTTTCTTTGCTTTTTGTGCATTTAAAAAATGTTAAGAGCATGTTATTAAACATTTTTTGGCGATGATATTGAATTGAATTGAATATTGAATATTTATTTTATTTAACCTTAATTATACGCCATTATACAATTATGTACATCATTAATCAAGGAAACAATCAGATCAATACTGTTACTCAAAAACATAAAAAAATACAAAAACAGAAATTACAAAAACACATCAATTACAAAAAAACCACATAAAACTAACAAAACTCTTAGTGAATTTACATTACATGCTCACAGGTCATGTTATTACAATGAGTTTTCAAAAACCATGACTTTTAATAGCATTCTATTTTGGAAACTTAATTATACGCCAGTATACAGTATATGGCGATGATATTGGTCACCAAAATCAGCCCCACTGGTCATGACCTCTGTCACCCCAGTATGAGACACAGGACAGGAAGTCCTCTTCTTCCTGTCGCAAGAGGCCAACGCCCCCTGTCGCCTCGGAGGAACAACGCTTGCTGTCTGCGCTGGGATATAATCGCTCGCGGGGGGAGGAAGCCTCGGAAATGGAGACAGTCGCCAACGTCGCTTTCGCAACCGCTGTCGTCAGCCGCGGCCCTTCCGTGAAAAGCGTTGTTTGGCGTGCGTCAGCGCCTTGCGGCACCGACCCTCCCAGGCGCGCATGGAACTCCTCGAGCCACGGTCAGTGGAGTCTCCACGCAGGAACTGTGTCAGTAACGCAGGAAGAAGACGGTTAAAATCGAAGACACATAGAATTTTATTGATTCGTTTTACTGACACATTGTGACACGCTTTACTGACACATCCCCCCCTGCAGGGGGGAATCGCGGAGACGGAGGTTGCCGCGATCTCTGGCGGCGAGTTCTAGACGACCACACGGACCCCAGTTTCATGGAGGTACTCACGTCGTTAGCTTCAACGTGGAGGCAGTGAGCAGCCGATGTTAAGCTCTTGGTTGCCGAGCCTTGCCCGGCAACCCACTAGTTGGGCCCCTGGCGCGTCGCCCTTTGGCCAGGATTTGGTGAATGATATTTTTCGGCATGCTCCGGAATCCACAGAGAGAAGTCCGACATGGACACTGATACTACCCTGTCAGATTGCCTAGGTTCTGGCGATACTCACGTCAATGGTCTAAAGGTGTAGGCAGGGAGGCGACGGGAAGGGGGCCCCAAGCCGCCCGAACCTTAGTTCGAGTGGTTCCCTGTTGGGCTCTTGGTTTCGTCGTGGCAGTGGCCCGATACTCTGGACAAAGAAGAGGGACTTGTTCCCAGCGCATGTGAGTAGCGCACTGTTTGGACTTCGGTACTAGCCTGGATAGCTAGGAGCTCTGAGCTGGCTGGGCGGCCCGACCCAGGCATTGTATGGGGAGGTTATCGTGAGAGTCAACTGCGGGACCCAGATACCAGCCCAAGGGCGTACGAATGCTGGGGGTGCAGATAGAGGCTTGAGCCTAGGTGCTCACTCGGGGGTGAACTCCCCCTCGTAAAAGTACAAGTTTGAAGAAAGTGCACTTCCTTCATGACTTATCATTGATGAGCGAAAATTGCTTTTCAATTTCATGAACTGTTTAGAAGTTGTGGGGACGTCTGGTATACATAAATGTATACCACTTTCCTCCGCAAGAGTTTAGAGAAAGTAAACCCACTCAAGAACAAGTAAAAGAAACCATGATTTTTCAAATTCAGAATATTGTTCAGTGCTTTCACTATTTATCACATTTGCAATTGTTAAATACCGTGTTTGTCAGTTCACAGCACCCAATTCAAACAAGCAGAGGATACAACTTTCAACATGAAAACAATTGTTTGCCTCGTATACAGAAACCAAAAGCCATTTTCATCATTGTAATGCTTCCAATTGTAGAGAAGCACACTCCCTAAGGTTGAGAAAACTCAAAAGGAGTCATATTTAAAATAATGACATTGACATTTCACTTCGCCCCACCATTTCACTTTGGCATATTCACCGTATTGAAATTAGAGGTTTACCAAGTTTCCCCCGTATCTAAGAACTGTATAAAAATTAAAGGATTCGATTAGTTCATTTTCAATTCGTGCATTCTCAGCATTTTACCAATTAACAGAATTGTTTTCTCTAATATGATCCATTAAATTTTATCTGCAATTTATTGTGAAATCTGCAATATATTACTGCTTTTCCAAAAATACCTATTGAATCGATGCAACACATCCCGATAATATAATCAACACTCTAAAATTACATATTTCAAGCAATATTAAATATAGGAGAGTTGTGAAGAGACTTGGAGGGCAATAAACATGTTCCAAAAAACATATTTAATGCAATGTTAAGCACACGAGTACAGTGATGAAACTTTACCTACAATCAACATATTCAAAAATACGCATTTGCAGCAATGTGAAATATGCGGGTAATGAGATGAAACTTGAAATGCAATCAACATACTTGAAAAAATACATATTTCAAGCACTATTAATCAAACTACGAGTATTGTGAAGAAACTTGAAGAAAATCGCATTTAAAGCAATGTTAAACACATGAAAATAGCGATTAAACTTGCAGAGCAAACAACTCATTTTAAAAATACGCAGTAGGAAGAATGTGAAATATCCGGTTAATGTGATGAAATATGAAGTGCAATCAACATATTTAAAAAAATACACATTTCAAGCACTATTAATCATACTACAAGTATTGTGAAGAAACGTGAAGAAAATCGCATTTAAAGCAATGTTAAACACGTGAGTATAGCGATGAAACTTGCAGAGCAAACAACTCATTCTAAAAATACGCAGTAGGAAGAACGTGAAATATCCGGTTAATGTGATGAAATGTGAAGTGCAATCAACATACTTAAAAAAATACATATTTCAAGCACTATTAATCATACTACAAGTATTGTGAAGAAACGTGAAGAAAATCGCATTTAAAGCAATGTTAAACACATGAAAATAGCGATGAAACTTGCAGAGCAAACAACTCATTCTAAAAATACGCAGTAGGAAGAATGTGAAATATCCGGTTAATGTGATGAAATATGAAGTGCAATCAACATATTTAAAAAAATACATATTTCAAGCACTATTAATCAAACTACGAGTATTGTGAAGAAACTTGAAGAAAATCGCATTTAAAGCAATGTTAAACACATGAGTATAGCGATGAAGCTTGCAGAGCAAACAACTCATTCTAAAAATACGCAGTAGGAAGAATGTGAAATATCCGGTTAATGTGATGAAATATGAAGTGCAATCAACATATTTAAAAAAATACATATTTCAAGCACTATTAATCAAACTACGAGTATTGTGAAGAAACTTGAAGAAAATCGCATTTAAAGCAATGTTAAACACATGAGTATAGCGATGAAGCTTGCAGAGCAAACAACTCATTCTAAAAATATGCAGTAGGAAGAATGTGAAATATCCGGGTAATGAGATGGCGTAATGTGAGTGAGAGCGCCTGGTTCGTTCGCTGTCCTCCATTGCACTCGTAGCTGAAGATTGACGCGACGAGAACGTACAGTAGTTTCCCTAGAATTTTATAGTTTCTCGAGAATTCCGGAGGTGAACGCCGCCCCGTTTCTTGCTTCACCCACTCTGCCCACATTCCTGCACCTCCGCGCGACGAAAACCCCAACGAGACGGCCGCGCGTAAAGAACATCGCGTCGCGTCGCGTCCGTCGGGCCGAAGAACAAGTGCAGTTCCAGGAGCTTCTTATTGGGCAACCGCTCGCGCAGAAGGACGCGCAGGCCGCCCTGGGTAGCTGACGCTGAAGAGCCGTAGCTGCCTCATGCCTGAAAGGTCGAGGGTTCGAATTCCGCCTTGTGTCCGCCTAACCGTTCCCCCAATGTTACTTATTTATATGATGGTATAGCGGTCAGCGTATCGGGTTGTTGTACCCAAGATTGCGGGTTCAAACCCGATCGAAGCCGTGGATTTTTAATGGCGAAAAAATCCTTCGCACGCCTTCCTACGGAGGGGAAGTAAAGCCGGCTGTCCCATGTAGTAGATTTGCTGCATGTAAAATATCCTCAAGCCTAAAAGACGCCTCTGAGCTAAATTCAAAATCGCCTCTTTCTTCGCCCAACATAATACCTCCTTTCTCCACTAGGTGTAAGGAGCGTAGCGAAATTTGCGTGGTTAGACGGAAGAGCGGGCCCGAGTCTCGCCACGTAAAATAAGGCATTATCTAAACTAAACTTACCGTGGTCTCTATATGACCTTAGTAGTTGAAAATAGAACTTCCATTAGTAAAAAATAAAACAAAGAAGAGAAGGCGCAGCGGGTGGTACCTTCTTCATTGTGCGTCAATATATCGAGAATTCAGTAAATTGCAATCCCATGCATCGAAACAAATGAAACTTTAAAAAATTTGAAATTTACAGATACATCAATTGCTAGCAAGTAAAACACTAATTCACGCAAAACAGAAAAATTCAAGTACTCAGAACTTGACAATGTAGGCTTGGCTTGTTTCACCTGTAAGCCAAAGAAAAATGACATCCCATTTTCCTGGTTCTTATTTTCGGTATAGTTTTAGATTTTTTTCATTACTCTAAAATTAAATAATAAAATTTTAAAATGATTTACAAAATATTTTTGGAATTCTGAAGACCATAGCAACTACCTACTTAGGAGGCTCGAGTTGGCAACTTCAGTGCCTCTGACAGGGAGATTCTAGGGTTCTAGGATTGTGGCAGGATATTCAACACTAGTTACAAAGCTAGATCTTATTCAACCGCTGACTAGAGGAAGATTATAACGGCCGGCTGCTCTGATCAGTATTTTCCGTGGTTTCTCCTTTCAACACCAGGCAAATGCGGGAGCGGCACCCTAACAAACGGGCCAAGAGCAGCGCGCGATCTGTCCTTCCTCTTCCTTGTCCTACCCGCACCCCTTACACACACACACACACTTTTACATGCACTAAACTACAGGTGCCGGAAGCACAGAGCTTGTCGTGACTGGGTCGGCCCCGTTGGTGAGAGATACCTGGTGGGAAAATCCCGCAAGCCGACGTGAAGGTCGGCACCGGGTCTCGCCATTCTGCGGGTGAACATCATCGCGACCTCCCGCGATAAAAAACATGCTTTACACTTACGGGACTAATAACCTTAAAAGTTGATGCGCTCGGGAACAGTAATTAATCAAAAAACCATAGCAACTAGTGGTCTGAATAACTCATTCGATTCGTAATTAATTTCAGTTTGGGGGAAAATAATAAACAATGAAAATTTCACTTCCATTGTTGAATTTCTTGACTGCTTAGCGATTCCGTCAACAGCTGAGGTCATTTGCTCCGTAAGTGGAGTGCATGTTTTTCCTCGGGAGGTGGCGGTGATTTTCTCCGCTGAATGGCGAGATCCGGAGCAAGGAGAGCGAAGCATAACTCGCTGTCCGTGGTGCGTTGTTTAAGGTGCAACTACGGAATTCATCGGACGAAAGCATCGGCCAAGCACTCAATCCCACCCAACCTCGACAGGGACCACAAAATTTAGGTTCAAGATATCAAGCAAACTTTAGGTCGTCGTTCAGGCTCGAACCTCCTCTCTCCCAGTCACTGGCACTCTTGATCGTCCCGTCCGGAACAGCAGGCATTGAACCGAACGAACAAATTTGCGAAATTGGCCCATTTCTTTTTATTCCAGAACACTGAAAGTAAAAACGTGCCTCCTGCCCTCAACGAAAACAAAGGAGCATGATGAGCACAGAGGCGCCGACACTTCATAAAACAGGCGCCTCCCGTTAGGCGCGCTTCAACCTTCATAAAACAAGTGAAATCGCGGCGGCCCTCACAGCGCGCGCTCGTCATCGGGTGGAGCTTTTTGCCCTTTTCCTCCGCGGCGGCGCCACCGTCGCCCTTTCGTGCACGCGCACGGGAGCAGCGCCGGCAAACTGGTCCTTATGCTTCTGTTTTTATAACGTGGCGCGCCAAGGCCCGTCTTCACAATGGAATATGTCACGGCATTTCGACTATCGTGGTCGTTTCGACTGTCGCAGTCGATAGACTGAGCGTCTTTCTCAGTCGTGCCGCTAGATGTCGCATGATCGCGACTGCACGATCGCGCTGTTTGATAAGGTCGCGATCATACGGCATCTAACGACACGACCGAGAAAGACGCGAAACGCCGTGACATATTCCATTGTGAAGACGGGCCTTGCCGGGCCACGTTATAAAAGCCGAAGTATAAGGTGGTATGTTCGTACCAGTCGTTGTTCAAACGCTGTTCAAACACATTTATTACAACTACAGATTAACAATAGATGCTTGTAAACGTAAAGTTTTTTTAAATAATTATTTGTATATAGTTAAAAGAGAAGTATTGAATAGTTGCTCTAGAAAAACAATGGTTAGTCTCTCGCATGATTTTTCACTTTCATAAATTGGCAATATCTAACATAGGTTAGGATGCCTTCGGCGCCCGTATAGTTCTTTTCTTTGTTTCTGCGTTGAATATTAGTACGCATTGTTTAAATTGAAAGTGAATTATCATCAATTAGTTTGTGGTTGTTTGTGTTACAAAATCGTAAGTTACGGTGAAGTACTTAAATGAAAGCAAAATCTCTGTTCTTCAAGATGGTAAGAAAATAATGACCCTTACCACCCTAATTTTTGAAAAAAAATTATACTAATACAGGCTCTTATGGGAAAATCTCGAACTTCCAAGAGAAACAGTGGCGACCAAAGCATGATTGGTAAAGTATAATTGCTAGGCCGAGAGCCAGAACTTCCAGTTGCGATGAATTTTGCAGTAGTTTTTTTTATCAATTCCTCGTCAGAATGCCCGGTGAGGTATGTTACATTTGATAACATCGTATACCTAAAAAAATTACTACGTATTGAATAAAAGAAAAAAGTACTTTCACCGTATAACTTCAATAACTTAAAAAAACATATGCTCGCGAAAGTTTTCCCATAAGAGCCTGTATTAGTATAATTTTTTTTCAAAAATTAGGGTGGTAAGGGTCATTATTTTCTTACCATCTTGAAGAACAGAGATTTTGCTTTCATTTAAGTACTTCACCGTGCTCGATCTAACGAACTTAACCTTCCATACTCCCTGCCCTCCTCTCCCTTGGGAAACCGTCGATGGATTATTTTTCATTCATTTTCATATTATTAATTTATTTATTGACAAAATACATCTTGATTAGTTGATTAGTACCGCAGTACTTTTACATATGTAGTTATTGACGGCTCAGATTAACCTTATAAACTAACTTGATACCACATCTAAGTACTCAATGGTAAGGAAGATCATAAGCGCCGTATTTATTCTCCAATTCTTCCTGGATGTGTTTGTCTTATTTCAATTGCACTCATTCATTTTCAGTTTATATTCCACTTATTTTTTTTCTGTTTTCGTCTTATTTGCTTTCTTGTGAGTCTACGTTTTTATCATCTTTCACTTTTATTTTTTATATTTATTATTATTATTTTTCTCATTATCATTCATAAAGAGACAGCGTTTTCGTGATTAATGTTATTTTTTTTCTTTTCAGCTATCTAATATGTAATAATTTTCCATACTTCATATAAAACTACTAAAAAATTTTCGAAATTTGATTTTGAATGAGATTAGATTAGGTGTACTAGATTAATACCTGACGCGTATGTAAAACGTGGAAACAAAATAGATGTTATAAAAACACAGGACAGTATTTTCCCCAATTTATTTCGATGTTGTTCCTTTTTAAGTTTATGTCCTGGTTGACCTAAAATTGTTCCGAAATTTTCAAAAATACCTCAAACACAACACCATAGACAATTCTCTAAAAATCGTTGGGGAAAAGTATTTATATTTTGAAAAAAATGTACTATAATTAATTTATAGGAGTAGTATTGAATGAATATTGACATAAAAAACAAAATTCTAGCATCAATATTGAAGATGCAACACAGGTTTGAAATACGACAAAGTAAACAAAAAGTTGAATAATTACAATAATTGCAAGTTCTGAAGTTTGAATGCAAATTCCATTTAGTATATCTGCGCATACCTACCTACAAGAGCGCACCCGCCGAAACAGATCCTCCAGGATCAACTACTGTATTTGTAACCGTTAAAAATAATACAAGACAGTTTGTTGTCTTGAGGTTGGTTGAAATATTCCGGTAGCATAAGTAGGAGCACGTCTGTAACTAAGGACCCTCAGATCCTAGGCTTTAAAACCTCCAGGGCGCAGACGCCAATTAAATTCTTGAGTGAAAACCGTCCTCTTCCTGTATGAGAGGGCTGTGACTAGCCAGCCACAGCTCTGATCGAGGATTTCCGTGCTTTCTCTGATCACTTCCACGCAAAGGTCGGAAGAATGCCTTCAGGTAGTAAGGTAATGTTCATTTGATCGACCACTGTGAAGTACCCCAAAAAATATTTTACTTGAAAGTAAAATCTCTATTTTTCAGTATTGAAAGAAAAAATTGGTTCTCAGCGACTTTTTTTTTAAGAAGTTAAAAGTAGTACAGGCTCTTATGGAAGAACTTTCCCACACGTAGGTTTTTTGAGTTATTGGAGAAGTTATACGGCGAAAGGACCTTTTTCTTTTATTCAATGCGTAGTAAATTATTTGAGGAATCAGATGATATTAAATGCAACAAACCTCACCGGGCTTTCTGAGAAGTAATTGATAAAAAACTGCTGCGAAATTCATCACAACCGGAATCGGAAGTAATGGCTCTCGGCCTGAGTTATGCCATTCAAATCATGCCGTTGTCAGCACAGTTTCTCTTGGGGAACGAGAGTAAACCGCCATATTTGAAAATTTTGAACCACTCACCATTTGAATATAATTCACTTTCAATTTAAACATTGTGAACTAATTTTCAAGGCAGAAAGAAAAAAATGGACTTGCGCCGATGTCAACCTAACCTTTATCGGGTATTGCCAACTCATGAAAATAGTAGATCATATGAGAGACTAAATTTATTAGTAAACATTATTTTGCTAAAGCAACTATTTAGTATTACTCTTTCAACTATTTACAAATAATTATTTAAAAGCTCCATATATCTTTACAAGAATCTATTGCTAATGTTTAGATGTAATGAAAGGTTGATTTGACTAGAGACTGGCACGATTTTACCTTAAACCAAACCTTCCTTCTTTCCCTATTCTGCCTCTATATCATCCTTAGGGTCGGGCAATGGGCTAATTCCCCGTCCCAATAAGGCCCTTCGCTGTTCAACAAAATTCCCACCAGCCGTTGTATAACCAGATTGTAGCGATAAACAGCGAAAGAAAAAAAAACTAGGTGATATGCGCACAAGTTCTCGTATTATTTCTAAATTCGCAATTTTCGGAAATAAATTGTTAAACGAAAATGAGACCTGCGCTACTCTTTTAAGCATCCCTTCTTCTGTCCGTGAAAAAAATGAAAGAAAAAATTAGAAGCGGTATTTTAGAGAGAAAAAATGTTGATTTTTTTAAAACATTGCCTATATTTCGCGCCAAATTACACAAAATAGACTCATATTTTCGAATAATTGAACATGAACTTATTTAAAGATCGGTCTTTAAGGAACAGATTTCATTCAGGAAAAAAATCTCTATCTTCAATATTGAAGTTGTAGGAAGACGCCCAAAAAATCACACTTCTGAAATTTTCAAAAAATCTGGGATTTTAACGTACACGAGAAATGCACCAATCTCTTAAGCGTCTTGTACGATAACTGAGAACGAAGTTTAATCAATCTTGGTGTCATTTTTGAAAAAAGTTTTAAAATGTTTTTGAGGCTTCATTTAAAATACTCACGTAGTAAATCAAAATATCCGTTTAAAACTCCCAAAGCCTCGAGTTCATTCAGATCGATCGAGGAATACCAATTTTCAAGAAAATCGGTTCAACAGTTTAGGCGCTTGCTTTGGCCACAGACTGACAGACGGACATATTGACGTATTGCCGCCAATCGATTTTATCGGTATTAGGACCCACAAAACGGATTCTAGCTACACTACGCGCTAGCGAAAATTTTTCTATATTTAGCAACAGGATTTATCCACTTTTCCGCTTCCAGAACCCGGCAAAAAGAGTTTTTCTGCCGAAAATTCGCCGTTTTCCGACGCACGATTATATAAATTTTTCTTCTTACCACTACCTTCGTAAGGGCAAGAGAGTAAAAAACGACAGTTCTAAACGCTCCGCCCGCTAATAGAAAAGAGCGCTCCTTTTATTTGGAAAGTGTGCATCCGCCCGCCCTTAACTACACAACTCACTTTTTACCCAAATGAAACGGCGACGATTCTATTACTTTTCTTGGATAGCACATTTGGGGTCAGCACTTCCTTGACTTTCGTTCGGGTTATTAAACACGCGAAGATTTTTGCACGCCAGCCGCAAAAGATTGTTCGTTTCCGGGAGAATCACTGTTGATTTCGCTAAACGACATATTAAACATCAGCGCTTTCAAGTAAAAGCTACCACTAGATGTCGGAAGTTCTCTGACCACGGGATGATTCTCTTATGGTTTTAAAGGTTTAAGAAGTAATAAAGCTCTTTTGACGTGCATGCATCAAACATAATAATAATAATATTAATAACAATAATAATAATACAAAATATCGCTCTCAAGTATTTTAATATTTCCGCAAAAACCTACTTGAAGTTGTAAGGCTATGATTCCAAAAATTACTTTGTGGTTCACTCCAAAACTTTCTGGAGTGAAATAGAAAGCCTATAACTGGTCAGTTTTCATCGGATCCTACTTTACATGCGGTGTCTGCCGAAGCTAAATTATTAATAAAATACTTTTCTGAATACCTAAAATTTGGTTAATTTTCATGCGTCGGTAACTGGTTAACACGACGATTCAATCACTAGACGTGCCCTCTATCGTGACATTACAATTCTGGTCCGGCCGTTACAATCGTTAAAAAAAAAAAGTTTTCTTGGGATTTGTGTAGTTCTCGTAAACAAGGGAGTGCGAACTTGGCGAGGGCCGAGGGGCGGGAGCGGGCAGGTGGGCGACGGGACGGCGAAGGTGAGAGGAGTCTTTTTTTTTCATTTATTGCAGAATAAGGTGATTATACAACGCTCAGCCATATGGCTTTTCAGTTGTTAGGAGCGAGCATTTTCAGACGAAAAATGTACGAAGGGGATAGCTACGGCGACCTCCCTGTAACATTATAGTGGTTAGTACGAGTATCTGAGTGGAGGAATACATATTGTTGACTGGTATTGGGAGGAGTGTTTATTTCATTATCTTATATCAGCCAGATTACGGCGGAAGACGTGAAAGGGGAGTCGGTTTCTTAGACGAGGTTCTACGGGATGCTCTTTACCTAGATTGAAATGAGATGCACCGGTAACTGAGGGTACATTTTGGAAGAATGTATGAGAAAGTTTAGTGATATATGTTAGAATGGGGTGAGAGGAGTCATGTGGCGCGGGACGGGGAAGAGAAGCTGGGACCAGTACCGGAAAGGGCGGGCAGATTGATTGATTACTAATGTTTCCGGGCGCTAACACAATGTCATTAGTCTTGTAAGTGTTGTGCGTGTTTTTTTCCTTTGGAGGTGGCGATGATCTTCCCCCGCTGGATGATGAGATCGGGTGCCTATTTAACGTCGGCTAGCGAAGTTTTCCCCAACCAGGTATCTCCAATCAGCGGGGCAGCGGGGACAAGCTTTAAGCCCCTGACCGGTCTCCTCGCATCCGGCATTTGTGGTAGTATAATGTGTGTGTGTGTGTGTGTGTGTGTGTGTGTAAGGGATAGGATAGGACTAGGAATGGGAAGGAAAGATCGCGCGCGGTCCGTGGCCCGCTTGTTAGGGTAGTACTCCGGCATTGGTGTTGATCGGAGAAACCACGAAAAACAACCGATGGTGAGATCCGACGTCGACCTACACGCCAGCTTCCAGAGGATTTCCCCTCCAGATATCTCCACCAGTGAGGCTCCATCTCTGTCGGGACAAGCCCTAAGCTCCCGACTGGTCTCCCGGTGTGTGCGAAAGTGTCGTGCATTTTAGTGTGTGTGTAAGGGGTGACGATAAGGCAAGGAAGAGGAAGGGAATACCATGGTCGTTCCGCAGACCCCATGTTAGATAAATCCTCTGACATTCGCCTGGTGTTGATGGGAGAAACCACGGTAAAATACCGATCAGAGCAGCCGATTATTAGAATTCCCCTCTAGAAAACGGCTGAATTCGACCAAGCTATTTAGGTAGTATCAACGCCCGCTACAGTTGGGTGTCGAACCTTAGGGGCGCCTGGTCAGAGACGCTGCAGAGAAAGCAGCAATCAGCTAAATTTCGCTGGTGAGACAGGATGAGACGGGGCGAGACGCAACGAGGCGGGACGGGGGGAGAGGTGACAGGACGGGGGAGGGGTCATGGGCGGGAGATGGCAATTTTTACCTATCATCGATACATCGATATTTCGTTACATCGGTTTTCGATGTCGATGAAAACATTGACCAAAAAACATCGTTATTTAAAATATTTCTGACTGCAAATTCTGCTCGTGATTAGCCGTAACTCGCCCTAATAAACCGAAGAATACTTTCCTCTCACAAAGTAATTATTTATTTTATTAAGATATACTTACATGTTCTCTTTTTTAATTTTTAAGTACATAAGTCAGTAATATAAATAGTGAACATTTCACTTATATGGTGAACATCTGGTAACTCCATAAAAATTGAAGTCATTTAAAAACATAGTTTTATGTTCGCAATAATATAGTTTGGGGAATATTCTCTTTTCGATGAGTCAGATGTGGATCGCTGTTGGAAAAATTTTATTTTAAACAATTAGTTTCGACTTTATGTCTGCCCATCTTAAGTTATCTACAGCAGATACTGAACCAGTTTTCAGGTTCGTCAATAGTATACTTTTCGCACGAAACATAATAGATATTTTGAAAAAATAATAATAACGTGATACATCCTTGACAACCCCCCAAAAATAACCGGAAAGAAATCTTTTCGCCTGGGTATCGAATTCGATGACAGATATCTGTGGTTGTCGATTTTGAGCAATTAAAACACAGTGATGTTTTATTTATATCATGCATTTTTTTAACATCGATGTTTCTGAAAAAACATCGACGTGAAGAAAACAAACCATTGATGTTTCTGGTCCAAAATAACAATATTTTAAAAACATCGATTTCCCCCCCCTTTTTTTCTTTCCATCCTCAGCGGGGGGGGGGGGGGGCGAGCAGATCGGCCGCAACGGTTCCCGTGGTTCGCGTGCGGGCATCCACATCCCGTTTTAGCGCCAGTGGCTGCGAGCAGCTCCACCTCCTTCGCGTTTCCACGAAATTCCAAGGGCTCCTCCAAAATGTCCAATGATCTACCAATCGTTCCATCCCGGGTTACGACGCTTGCGAAGATTTTCGAATTCATACGCAGATAGGGGATGAGCCGGCACTAAGCGTGGGGTCGGGGGGATAGATTGGGAACAGGGACAGAGTGGCAGTGGTCAGGGTGTGTTACTTGAAGTTACCGCTCCGGCTTCACTCTGGAAGAGATTCAAAGAAAGAGCGGAAAGACCAATGAGAACCGCTGGCCTCTGGAAAATTCTCAATCAACAGTAATCAACTTGCTTCTGCAGTAGACAATACACCACCGTTAGAAATCCTTGTGTAGAAGTTTTAGCAAAGAACCCCCCGAAAGTATTTAGTATTATTTCAAATAATTTCGCACATTGCAATGTTTGTTTTAAATATTCGCTTGTGTCAACTAACAATGACTACCCTTATAAAATCCTTGAAACCTATATAACCAATTAATTCTAGCATACAGAACTCGGGAATTCGGTGTTTAAAATAAAAATTTTATTAATACTTTTATTCTTTTATACTTACAATAGGAGCAAACTTAATTTTCAAACATTCTCTCTAAGTACAGTGTGTGACTCCCCTCCCTCGCCAGAAATGTGGAAATTTCTGAAAGTATTCGACTCAATGGCTTGTCAACCTTTTCAGCAACACTATGGTTATCAATTTGCTCTTTCTGTGAACATTCCTATGCTCGGTCATGCATCGCATAGAAAATCTTTTTCCATTGCATTTGACCGGGAGAGGTGGCTCAGAGCATCAACTGACGTCACTGCAGTGCCTCTGACCAGGAGGTGCCACGGTTACGCTTACCAACGTAGCAGGATTTTCGACAATAGCTTCTCAGCTTAGATCGAATTCAGTCGCTGCCTCGAGGAAAATTCTAGCGGCCGGCTGCACTGATCGGTAGTTTTCCGTGGTTTCTCTCATCAACAGCGGGCGAATGCCGGAGTAGTAACCTAATAAACGGGCCACGGACCACGCGCGATCTTTACTTCTTCTCCCTTGACCCTTGACAATCCTCACCCCTCACTTACACACACACGTCCATGCACTACACTATCACACATGCACGATGACCAGTCTGAAGCGTAGAGCTTGTCCCGTCTGGGCGGAGTCCCGCTGGTGGAGGACACGAAAACTCCGCTATCCGACAGGTAGGTCGGCACCGAATCTCACCATCCAGCGGGGCAAGATCACCACCACCTCCCGAGAAAAAGCAAGCACTACGCTTACGGTACTAATGTCGTTAGCCGTTGACCGAATCTCACCATCCAGCGGGACAAGATCACCGCCACCTCCCGAGAGAGAAAAAGCACTACGCTTACAGTACTAATGTTGTTAGCCGTTGACCGAATCTCACCATCCAGCAGGACAAGATCACCGCCACCTCCCGAGAAAAAAGAAGCACTACGTTTACGCTACTAATGCCCTTAGCCGTAGACGCGCCGGAATTACTGATCAATGAATCAAAATCCCTTGCACTTGAACGTCCCGTCCCGTCTCGACGCTATTGTCTGGCCGACGTCGTGGGAATGGCCACCTCCAGTTACATCACGTGGATTGTTATGTCTCCGCGCAACGCCGCCGTCGACCACTTTGTGTCGTTGCCCCGCCGCTTACAAGGTCCCTCCGCGCCGCGCCTCTGCAGACGCGCGCTTTCTCACGCCAATGATTGTGGCGAAGTCCAAAGGAAGAGAAGAAAATACAATGAAACATAATGTTTAGAATTCTACAAAACGGTTGTTGTAACAAATAGCATTTTTATCCCTTTAGCGTGGAATTTATTGTGGAAAACTCTCTAAATTCACAGAGATTTTCCTGCAGTAGAAAACTGGCCATGATATTCGTATTAATAAAAGATTTTGTACAAGCCGATCCGATGTCTAAGTCAGAAGTGCCGTGGCGGTCTTGGACCGAAGGATCGTGGGTTCGAATCCCGCCTCGTGCATGTTTGTGTGTATTGTCTATGTGTAATATGCGTGTGAGTCCCTTGTGGTTGGCGTCAGGAAGGGCATCCGGCCGTAAAACATTCGCCAAATCCGTATAAAAATGGAGTGTGTGAAAATTAATAAAATGAGCCCACACTCATTAGCGCTTAGCCCGTAATAACAGGAAAAGGCAAAAGAAGAAGAGATTTTGTATAAAATGCTTGTATCTCATTTACGTGGGACGCGGTATTCTCAAATCATCACTGAAATTACATGTATTCAAATTTTAACAATTTCAAGTGAAAAGTGCATTATATTTTTGACTACAAGAAAGCGGGACATTGGTGTGGATGGAACTTGAGCGGAAAGCCTCCAAACAACAAAATCTTTTATATTCACAAAAGCTCAACATGGCCGCAAAATTACCAAACTTATTTTATTAAAAATAAGATAACTAACTATAACTTACAAAATGGATATTGTAAGAAGGGGCACCCAGGGAAAGCAAGGAGCTCTGGGACAGTTGATCCACGAGAAACCCTTATTTTAAAAAAAATACTCCTCTTCTCCTAATTCATTAAAATAATGCATTTCTCGGTGGTAACCCAGATTTCCTCAGAGATAATGTACACGGTTAAATTTGGATTAGATATGAATACATTTTTTTTAATTAAAAGAATCGGAAAATGGGGCAAATTGCCGCACCTACTCCCTCCCCTTCTGGTCGCCCCTGATTACAAGGTTGATCATGTGGAGGGTAAGTTGAACGACGTGTTTAATAAAAGCACAAAGACATGCTCCCGCTCACGGAGTGAAGTGGCGTTCAGAGAGGACCACAAAATCATCCTTTCTTCGAAGGGACCAGTCACAAACCCTTCTATCTCTCTTGCTTCTTTTTTTCGTCAAGTCTTTCGGGTTGTATCCCATCCACGTCTGCTATTTTTGACCGCTAGGTCTCAGAAATTCTCAATTTCACCTTGCTTCACTGGACGATACTGGCTTCACTGACTGAAAAACACCAACAGCCCTCTATGGTCCACAATGATCCCGGATTCGAACGCCCTGATCAAGTCGCTTGTGAACATCATAATACATGAACATCAGCAAAATTCCAAACTAGTCTTCGAAAGTATGCGTTTAATCGACAACATCAAAGCATGCTTGAAATAACCATAAGAACCGTTTCTTATTTGCATACTGTATTAGACCTGTTTGCATATTATCATCCATATCTGTTCCGCATATATTTCACACTTTCTTATCCCGAGTTCAAAAAAATAACCTCGCCCGAAACCAACAAAGGCAAGTTTTCGCACCTCTGGCGGTGAAAGTCATGTACTATTTTTTCAGTAAAATCGGGGCAATGGAAATTCGACGCATGTTTATGGTAGAATGGAGAAAGTTCATCTGCGAAAAGCTCGCACTCTTTCTTCGTATCCCCGTCCTCGTGCACAATCCAGCTGATCCGCTGGAATCATAACAACCTCACGCAGTTTGCATCCAAAACATGGGAAGTTCCAGTAGCAAACCACTTCTACCCACTTTCGAAAATTGATAATCTAAAAGATGGGGTTGAACTGGGTAGGAAATCGATAGGGTTGCCATCTTCTGGAAGTCCGTGAACCGCAGATTTTGAAGGGGGGGGGGGAGTTACGAAAATTAATTCATTATCAATGTAATTCTCCATAGTAGAATCTACGGAAAACTACATAAATTTGTATTTTATGGGTTGTACATATCCATGGCGCAAAATATAAACATTATAGTGAACCTACAGAGAAAATAATGAGACTCATGCGTTCGAAGCGTATGATATCGCTTCATAGCGACTTTCAAGACAACGATTTTTCGCGCCTTTATTTTCGAATTTTAAATTTTTGTTTAATGAAATTATTATTTGTTATATTAATCTTAATGAAGGAGAATGAATTTTAATATGAAATACGATTATTTTTTTCTACACTATAGTGTGGATTAAAAGGATGAGACAAAAATAAATACCGCTATCATGTGCATCATTCACATTACGTACTTCTGCCAAACAATTCCGTATATTTTTCACAACGAATTCAATTGCTCTTGTAATGCTGAGATTTTCCGTAGGAACCTGGAGCACGGAGAATACTTCTGAAACCCGGAGCTTCCGGGTCAAACCCAGAGAGGTGGCTACCCTAGAAATCGACTACTCAACAAGGGTAATCAGACCCTAAATGAAAAGGAAGCAGATATTCAGTGTTCAAAGAGCCAAAAATCTCCAGAAGTGACCAGAAATCTTTGTCATTCTTTTAAAAGTAAAGCAAACGTGAACACGATCTCGTTGTTCAGTTTTGCAGTCGTAGTAGGTAACAATATTTTTTATATTCATAAATTACATGTCATATCCTAATTAACATTCGATAACTGAGGGAGGAGAACAAATATTGTTCATGCCATTCACAGAAAGCAACGTCAACCATTAGCATGGGAATGATTTAATAATGTATCTTTCACATGCAATTACAGGAAATATGTCATGATGTGTTTAACGGAAGTTATTAATTTAGAACTAAAGCCAGCGGACTAGTCACTACTGGAGTACGTTATAATAAACACCCGACCTATGGTTTGCGTAGAATAGTATGTTCCAAAATGTAGTAAAAGTAATTTAATGTGAAGTGACGGATTCACATTTCATGAACACAAAAAAGGATTAAACTTAAGTAGGGTGGAACCACTTTCGTTCTTAAATGATTTTCAATAAAGGTCTTGGGTGGCTTCTTCGGAAGCCCTTCAACAACCCTCCGTAGAGTGGACTTAGCACCGTCACTGAACATAGCTCAACCTCCGAGAGGGAAGGGAAGCAGTATTCGTGGCTACTATCCTCCTGAAGATAGCTGTACTCGTCTATTTTCTATTATAGCACACGGTTGTATGACTCCGCAATTTCAATTTTACAAAAGGAAGCATTGGCACTTTCTCTGAAGAAATTGTTTTCTTGCAAAGCTACGACGGACGGACATGGACTGACCATTCGTTAAAGATTGACTGAACCGTGAGGATTCTTAAGCGGTTGTGGCCCTTGGTTCGATTCCTTTCTTTCGACATGTATTCCGGCTGTATCTCAGAAGCAAGGTAGAAGTTCACAGAAGCATTGGTTATGTTTTCCATGATTATTGTTCCTCTCCGCTAGAACGAGAAATCAGGGGTCGAATTACATGTCGACTTCCGGGGCTATCTCCCTCCAGCGGGGCACCGCCCCCTGTCGGGACAAGCTGTAAGTTCCCGACTGGTCTCCTGCCATGTGTGGTACTCAGTGGCGTAACGTTGGGTCCCACAAGACCCGCAACACGCGCGGGCCCTGGCAGAAGAGGGCGTATTTTCAGGCTAAAGGTTTTGCGATTGTAAAACTATTAATTACATGATACTTTCTCTAATATTCGTAATAATTAATAATATACATAATAATTCTCTAATATACATTGCGATAGTTGATACAATAAAAGATTAAAACATCTTTCAGTAGAACGATTTTTTTTCGCTTAATACCATATGTAACCTAACTCTAAATCAGTAAAGGAAAGCAATTCATTTAGATTTTATAACAGTTTTAATTTCATAAAATTAAATATTAAAGACAGAATTTTCCACTATTGGCTATTAATCATAAACTGATTAATTCGAATTTGTGAAAGGATATTTTTTATTATTTAAGGTAATAACACTACATGCGTTTGCTATTACTTTTATAAAAGTTTTGCGGGCGGGACCGCACTTATTTCGTTACGCGACAGGTGGTTGTGTCGTGAGAATACGTATAGGTGTGTATGTCAGAAGGAGAGAGGAAGGGACAAAGGAAAGATCGTACGCAAGCCGCGACCCGATTACTCCGGCATTCGCCTAGTATTGATCGAAGAAAGCACAAAAAACTACAGATTACAGCAGCTACTCGCTAGAAATTTCCTCTAGACCGCGGCTGAATTCGATCAAGCTATATGGATAATCAGAGTACTTCCTCTCACAGACACTGCAACCACCTCAGACGATGAGTCTGATACGCTACGGATCCCCTGTCGGATTTCAACTGCCGGCGAAAACTGCCGACAAACGCGATAAAAGGACAACCTGTAATTATTTCCGGCGACAATCTGGATTATTTCAGAACCCGGATAATGCAGATAGCGAATTGTGAAGCGAAAGCTGCCACAAGAAATCATCACGCGTTGCTGCAATATCCACCCTATTCGCATTTTTCGTGTTTTCATTCGCTTAATTTTGACAATCTACGGGCACTTACAATCAAGATAGTGTGAGCAGACTTGGTCATGGAAATCAGTGCGACGGGAAGGCGGTTTAATGCAGTTATTAGGAAGATGAAATAATTTCCTGCCCTGCACATTGAAACTGCGTTTGAAAAGAACACAAAATTTGCAACATCTATTTTACCCTCTCGCCTTTTTGTCCTGTTTATAATTCAATTTTCGTAATTTGAAAACAAATGTAAATTTCATAAGAATATATTACCATAAAACGTTTGTGCAATGTTTCATACAAAAATGTGAAGAAGAGAGTTACTTCTTTTACTTCAAAGGAAGATTTCTTCTGAAGTAAAAAATATTTTACTTGAAAAAAATATAATTTTAAAAAACGAGATAGAGTAATCTGCTTAACAGCACATCCGAAGCATTATTTTTACTTTCTTACTACGTAGCATACAAAAAGCTGCGCAAATATTTTTTTTACTTTTTCCTTAATGAAATCTGTTCTCCAAAATTAGATCTTTGTAGAATGTTTTGAAAATACGAAATGTTTTCGCGTAATTTTGAATGAAATAGAGACAACTTTTAAAAATTACTCAACTAAAATTTTCTCAAACCTGAAAACTACTTCTAATTTTTTCTTGGATCTCGTCTAATATTCATTAAAACCTCTGAATTTACAAAAATTACAAATGTTTAAATCTCTTCAAATAATTTGTTTGCAACGAAAAGTGGCAATGGATAGTTTTCCTGAAAACAAAGGAAGGGGGAAGGCGGGAACGAAATGACACCAATCCCACATCCTAGCTTACGCTTCAGGATTGGTTAGGGAGCGCCTGTCTAAACTAATACCTCACAGTGGTTACCGTAGAAGTTCATCGAATACACCGTATAGCTCTCAAACTTCGTGTGTTACTTTCCATTAAATATGTCGAAACAAGATTGCAATTACAACCTCTTCATATAGAAAGTAGCGCTGAGTATTTTTACGGAACTTTTAAGTTCTCAATGCGAGTAGTCGACTTTTAAAAAATTGGTCATCGAGACCAAGTGGGCATTAAAACCTACGGGACACCGTCCGTGAGACAGGACAAAAACCAATAGTCTTACGTATTAAAAGATGGACTTCCCCTTCAATTCATCATGAATCGGAATTGAACATTTGTCTCAGTCGCGATAGTAACACAGATATTCTTACAAATAAAAGAGGAGTAAGTGAGCATGAAGTATATCCACAGAAAGCAATTAAACGACCAAAGAAAACTGCTCTTTTTTAATAGCAATGCAGTTGCACAAGGACATTTAATTAGTATGAACTCTTCTCAAGAAACTGATTAACTGCGGCATATGTGTTTAGTCCCTTTCCTATGTAAAAGTGTACAAATTTCGTATTCAATACAATCTAGAACTGCAGGGCGTATGCCTCTTATGATTATCTCAGTTATAACATTCATCGCTGTTAAACTACTAAACTGTTAAAATATACAGTTACAAAACGTATTTTGTAAAAATGAAGGAACGCTATTTATGAAAAGTTGAGTGTCAAATTAATAAAATTGGATATAAATACAAGGCTTTAATTTAATCTGTAACTGAATTTTCTTTAATTAAAGAAAATCAACATTCTGTACAATTTTTCACCAAAAGACAAAAAGATGAATAATAAGATATATAATCATAAAAATAAATTTCAGGGACTTCATTCGCCTGCAACATCATTTGGAACTCTTCAAACAAAACAAATGTCGATTCGATTCTCCCGAAAATATTTTGGTTCCATTTTAATAGTATTTGTTTAAACCACTTGGAGAATGAACTTAGTTCTTATACCCAAATGTTATCTGTAGGGGAGGATTTGAAAGGCCTACAACATCGCCGAGAATGGTCAATAAAATGCCTTTAAGATGTTTTAAAAATGCCCTAAAGGCAAAGAAAAATGACATACAAATTTGATAAAAACCAGCAGATGAACAACTCAAGCTGTTGGATCGACGTATTCACGTAATCGTGCCTTTTTACGCGCAATTGCAGGGATTCCGCCGAATATGGCATCCCTAGTTTGGGCTGTTCTTTACCAGGAAATCTCTGTCTTTAGTCACTGCGAAATCGGTCGAACAGACAATGGCACATTTCCTATGTAATTGTAGAAACTTAGATTACATACTCACAACGACTGAGATTACAATATCTGAGCGAGGAAATCGAATAGGCTACTCAGGACTTCTGTGAAGAACATTTTTTGCATTTCGTAAATATTATTAAATAATAAATAAATAATAAAATTAGCGAAAAATGCTTTTAAAATGACAGAAAGGAGTGAAAAATGACTTATTAGTCGATATAAACGAAAAATGCAAAAACGAGGCACATAAAATGGGTTAATTCCTTTTGTCATAACATAAAATTAATGTCAGTAGTAAAAGGCATTGTTCTAAAGTGAAACAAAAAAATGGTAACATTTCATTAGAATCCGCCTCCTAGTTACGTGTGAAAGAACCTGTGCTCTTGTTGCTTTTGTGCTCGATTATCAGACTCGTCAGCAAACAACCCAGGAAGAAAACGCCGCCAGCACCGCACCCCTATTAGCCAACAATGATACTTAACCCTAGGTTCTCCCCCAGAGTATCCTCTACAATGTTTAGAATAAATTAGCTTACATATTTTAACTAGTAACGAACACTGGGAAAGAAAGCACGCAAAGAAACGAAACTCAAGCTTTATAAAATAATGGCCATACCTACTCTCCTGTATGGATGCGAAACATGGGTAACAACATCCCGAGGAAAACAGGAGAATTAATGCCAGAAGAAATGAGATTTCTGAGGTATGTGAAAGGATGCACATTAATGGATCATATCAGAATTATGATATAAGAGAAGAATTGGGAATCACCAGCCTAAACGAAAAGATAAATATATACAGAAACAACTGGTTAGAGCATTTACAAAGAATGAATAACGAGAGATGGCCCAAGCAGGCCTATTGTTATTTCCCAAAGGGGAAAGAGAAGTGGGAAGACCAAAGAAGAGAGTCTTCTCTAGACCACTTTACCGGAACAGACTAGATCAGCCTAACCCATGCTGCTGCTCCTGATGATATTTTAACCTGTATAAGTAAAAAAATCTGAAAAGTGATGACGCTAAACGATGTATTCCATCTAGAATAAATATGTTATAAAAATACCCGTCGCACCCCTTCAGGCCAAAACAATCTCAATCCAAGCCAGTCGAACACAGAGAGGGTGAGCACAAAGGGAAATGCATCTTCCTGAACATACCAGGTTTATCTTGCCCATCTTCGCGGTCACTGGAGCATGCCTCGCCGCGGCGGGTGCTCCTTGCAGCGCACGCGGCACGTGAGAGAAAAGAGTTTCACTCGACGCACAGTCGCTATTCCACTTTCGGCTGCGACAACAGCCCGCGCCTGTCACACCACTGGGTCAGCCGCAGCCTCTGGCCGATGTTTGTGTGGACGACGCTGGCCGGCGGAAGAACGGCTGTCAACGCCCCCTCTTCTTCTTCTTCCGCTTTCCCTCGCGAGACGGCGGGGGTGGGGGGGAGGACACTTCTGTCCACGCGAGTGTTGGATGAGCGTGCAGTATAGGACCCGCTTCCGCGTCTCACATCCCCACAACACGACTCCTCTCGTGCCAACTGTCAACACACTTTTTACACTCGCTTACAGAAGCGCTGCCCGTCAAATGTTTTCGCCACTTGGAAATCTGAATGAAATAATCCGGTCACGATGCACATTTATTTCACATTCAATGGGGTGTACATTGTTCGTTACTTCCGTCAGCGTCACAATTGATGTTGCGTCAAAATGTTGAATTTCGGGTTGTATTTGGATATTTATAAGCACGATTTGTGTTCACTGGAAATTTCGAATGTCTAGCGAAATGTTTTCTCGAGTTCAAATTAAAAGACAGATTTGTATGGATGACTTAAATCGTAACAGATTTCAATGTTCACCACAGTTCAACTCTGATCGCACTTTGCACAACACTGTTCGAAGAGCTGAGCTCCAAATTTTCTTTTCGCGGTCACTTCGGAAGGGTGTCTAATGGCACGTGCGCAATCCCAATGTCAGTACTGTCGCACTTGGCACAACACTGTCCTAAAAGATGAGCTCCAGTGTTTCCCTTTGCGGTCACGCGCGAAATCGCGATGTCAGTCGCGCATCGCGACCGTCAGTCGGCGAGAGCCGCTGTATGCGCCCACCCCGTGGCACCGCGGCGGTCAGCTGGCGCGTCCTGCCATGGAGGCGGCAGGTGGAGCAGGTGGCCTTGACCGGGGCCTGCGCATGCGCACGAGACGCGACGCGACGCGGCACGGCACGTCTGCTCGCTCCGGCGGCCGCGAGACGACTGGCGCTGCAGGCGGCAACGGCCCCCAGAGCCGGGGGGGGGGGGAGGGAGGGAGCCGATGACCTACATCCCCGCTTCGCGCCGCGCTCCTCGTTGTTTTCTTGGAGGCGTCTCCCAATACTCTTTTCTTTGGAGGCTTCCTGGTGCCAGGCGGGAGGTGGAATTCGGAAGGGTCTTGATTGATTGGCAATTACGGGCGCGGCAACGGTTAAGGTCCCGTAAGTGTAGTGCATGCTTGATCGCAGGAGGTGGCAGTGTACTTCCTCCACTGGATGGTGAGATCTACCTCGTCGACCAACGGGGTTTCCCTCAACCAGGTATCTCCCCCTAGCAGGGCATCGTCTCAGGCCGGCACAAGGACTAAGCCCCCGACCGGACACGCGGCATGTGTGGAAGTCTAGTGCATATTAGTGTGTGTGTGTGTGTGTGTGTGTGTGTGAGTGTGTAAGGGGAGAGGTTTGCACAAGGAAGAGGAAGGAAAGATCGCGCGCGGTCCGTGGCCCGTTTGTTAGGGTACTGCTCCGGGATTCGGCTGGTGTTGATCGGAGAAACCACGGAAAACTACTGATCAGAGCAGCCGGCCGCTAGAATCCTACTCCAGGCAGCGATTGAACACGACCAAGCTTACAAACCAGTATCGAAAATCCTGCCGCCCTCGGCAATCAAAACTAGGACCTCTTGGAGGCACTGGAGTGACATCAGTTGATGCTTTGAGCCACCTCTCCCGGAGAAATTCGGAATGAAAATCAAAGGAAGGTACCCTTGGCCGTGGGTGAAATTCAACACCTAGTTGGTTGCATTGGTAAATTCAGCGGAGTCAGTCCTTGGAACAAATTCCCACAGCAGAAAATAGAATAGTTAATAGTTGATAGGAAAAAAATCAGAAATCGTAAGATATATCAAAATTATAAAACGTGACTTCCATTACTAGAAAAAAGAAAAGAACAGCATCCAAATATTAAAAGAGATAAAATGAAGGGAAGAGGCATAAAGCCGAAAAACAATAAGAACACCCAAGTGTAGAAGTAAATGGCGAAGGTATGAACCTTCTATATTAGCAGATATTCGATGGTGATGAGGAATATCGGTACTTCAAGACTGTTCTACACGTTCAAAATATGTTTCCTGAACATACGTTTCTTTTTATAGCCATATCAGTGCATTATTCTGACCTCTTTCGAAACATTCTGAAGCTAGTACGTCATTAGTAAGTAGTAAACGAACATAAACGGAACAAGGAAGATGAAAGCACAGCTACAAGGCCGAAGAAGTTCCACGCAAGGTTGAATTAAGTACGTGGGAGTGGAAAACCGCAAGAGAGTTGGCGCGGGCAAAACACCTGGATGAAGCAGGAAGGTAAAAGCTTACCTGCCAGTTTTATATTGCACCCCCAGTAGGAAAAGAATCGCAGCTGAAATAAATAATTTAAAGAAAATACACATTATTTAAAGTGAAATTCTGTGCTCTTTCGTCCTAGCATAGTGTCTTTTCTTTTAAGTCTATTTTAGTTAATAATTGACGATGTTCGTTCTTCATTAACTGGATAATCTAGTTTTAAACTTTTAATCATTCAATCAACCTGAATCAGCTTTTGTGAGTTACAAACACTTTTGTACTGGGGTTCATTATTCTAAAAATTGGACGATGAAAAGGGGTGGGGCGCGGTGAGGGGCGGGGCGCGGTGAGGGGTGGGGTGGAGCGCGGTGAGGGGGCGGGGGCGGGGGGAGTGGGGGGGCGGGGCGGGGCGGGGCGGGGCGGGGCGGTGGCGGGGCGGGGGGGTGCTGGGGCTTCCTGGCCATTCCACGCCGCCTCGGCGCCATTGTACTCCTACGGACCCACATGCCTCCTCACTTTCCCAAACACGAGTGCACTGCGGAGAAAGTACAGCAATTGTTTATTATTTAACTCGATGCATGTGCTCTGGATGCGGAAGGTGTTGTTCTTCACATAAAGTAGAGTCTCGATAATTCTAATTCCCGCGAGTCAATGAAAAAGTTGTCAGACATTTTGACTTATCAAATCAAATTATGTACTAGTAGAAGACATTTGATTTTGTACAATCCGTCAGAGAATAAAACTGATGACACTCTTTTATCAGAAATGACACTCATTGATTTGTCTCATTGACTCTTCCTCTCGTGAAAGTAAAACTAACAGTGTTTAACTACACATATAAATGTCCCAATCAACGCGGTATATCTAAAAAAAATACCCGATTTTTCTATCCGATTTTTTACCGTCCTCCCTGTTGGCTGCGACTCATCTGTATTACGAGGCAGTGGTATGTATCGATTGCTTTGTCGATGTGCAAAACCACATATATACTATAACATAACCTCCTTGATTTTAACATATTTTTCAGTTATTTTCAATATTTGGCCCATTTTGAAACTGAGGACATAATTCATTGGTAGAATAGTCCTATTAAATACCACTCGTGCTTTGGAAATTCTTAGATAATCCCCCCTCGTTTTCGCGAAATAGGGGATATAACGAGAATTTCCAAGCACTCGTGACATTATCTATGATAATTTCCGAAGAAGCCAAATTTATAGTCGTCGCCAATTAATGAAATGGCGGTATGACGACGAGGTCCTCAACCAAAAGATCCTTTATAGAAGACAATGATACTTGTAAGTTCAAGGTTGGTGGCACTGCTTGCAATACTGACTTAAATTTCCTAATCCTAATGACTGCTGAAACGAATAAGTCATAAATAGTCGTTAATACTGATAAAATGCAATTCAATTAAAACGTTTGCAAAGGACTAAAGAAATGATTGGTTCATCACGGCAACTTGATACATGTGAACGAAAACAAAAAACACAAACAAAACAGCTTATACTATGAAACTTTCGCAAATATCTCGTAAATTGACATTCACTTTTATAACCTTTTGATTATTGTTTCACTAAAAAGGATGGAATAACAAAATAGTTGTCACAATCACAATGAATTGGATACTTCATTGTCATCCAGATTTCATGGAAAATTATTGATGCCAAACTATTTCTTTGAGAGAAGTGCAATGGTTGAAGCCTAATTGGACTTTTATAATAATATTATATAAACATTAGATGTAATGATTTTCCGGGAGTATCTATTGAGTGAAGTTCCCACCAGGAAATGTGATATTTCCCGTGAAGAAGGGAAATCGAATTTCTGCCTTTTATTGCCCTCTTGGTCAAACGAGACTGCCCTACGTTAGAATAGAAATTACACAAGTGCCAAAGGACAACTTCACAGATTCTACATGACCCACATCGGAGCACACACAGGTGTCCTTAGCGACAACTCTTCGAAAGCCCAAATGCAAACTCCTGCAACGGCAGTCGCTTTGTGCGCCCAGAGCCGCCCTCCCCGCCGACCTTGCCGCTTCTTTTCCTTCTTGTTGGAATTCTCGCCGGCCGCGGCGCTGCGTAAAAAGTTGACGATCGCTCTCCGGTTGGTACGGGCCTCACGTATTGCGCATGCGCCGACGAGATCGTAAACCATCTCTGCTCCGCATTCGCTAATGGCTGCAGGAGCCGGCGCCGGGGGATGATGATATATGGGACGGCGAAAGTGACGGTAAAGAACGGCAGGTGCCACGGTTCCATTAATTCTCAGAAGGCGGCTATTAACATCATTTTTACAAGCGGGTGATACTTCCCTTGTTATACAAAACAGAAATAGCCACAGTGAGTGCAGGAACATTCCCCACTCACTCTCGAAGTATACGTGAATAATTTGCTGTTGTATCAGGGCTGTTAGGGCTGCTTCGACTTCCACACACCACAAGAGGATGCAATATTTCTCATGCTTCCGTCAAACGTTTGTAAAAAGTTAATAAAATGTTATAATCCATCTCTACATAACACTGGCGTATTTAATAGTTGTCACTAGTCATCTCAGAGACTCTTTAAGGAAAGCCGAAAGGTCACTACAAGCCGTAGCAACAGCGCAGCACAGTTCTTGAGCAATCTTAGAGTGCAGGTGAATTCACTTCTTTCGTTAATTTAAAATATTCGTTTCAGGGTGAACATTGTTTTACCCCTTGTAGCCGTTACTCATGATGTTCTGTGGCGTAAAGCGTTGTAAATGGGCAGTTATGTTAAAGGATTATTCTTACTGAAATGTAGAACTGCGAAAAAATTATGACAGAGGCTATTTTGTGCCACGCGACATTCTAAAGGAAGCAGAAACCGCAGTTGTACTGCGATGACTCCCAAATCTTGAACTACTTACGACGAAACTTAGGTATTTTAAAAATAAATAGGAAGTATTAATAAGGTATTGTGATAGAAAATTTAATGAGCGATGACATGATTACTAAGTTAAAATAGTTTGGTGGTCTTATAAAAATACCTAAGAATTTGAGAATATCCACGTACTCACATATTCATGTTTTTAATACATTTCATAGCATTGTGATCATTTTAGAAGCAACTGAATTTAAGCTAGATTTTATTCGCAGCAACAACATATCAATTCAATGATTTAACTGTAACGCTAAAATGTAAAGTCTAAATCTGCATTATTTCAACGCCAGCTGTGAGCTTGATTCGTTATTTCGATGGTCAGTGGCTATGGTACTAATGGCGTGTTTATTTGCGCCAGTTGTGTCAAGGTCTTCTACTGGTGGATGTGGCACGCGTCGTGACACCGTAGCATGCCACGAGCTTCTCTGCGCACTAGCGTCGGGAAAGGGAACTATTACGATAACCCCGCCGTTTTACAATAGGATTGGCGTTGTCTGGTGGTGGGGTGATAAACTGCGAGGAGGGGGTCGATTTCGTCGTGGCAGTCGAGACACGGACTCTCACTCGTGGCATCGAACTTGACAACACTGATTTACGCGAATACCAAAAAGTAACTTTAGACACACTTTCTTACAGTCATTTGTTTTAATTCAAGTTACAAATCAATTAATTGGGTACCAAGTGGCATTAAGCTCAGTATTTTTTGTGAGTCCACATTTCGCTTGATGCGAGAGGAATGGGGAATTTGCTAATTTTGTTGACAGAGCTATGATATCAAGTCTGTGGCTCATTTTAAATGCAGAATAGTTTCTTACTCGAGAGCAACATTTCCAGTTATCTGATTTTGTCAAAAACTTTTGTCTCTATAATTTATTCTGTATGGAAATAATGTTAGTAAATGAGTCTGTACAGGTATGCCGAGGCTCGCGAAAACGTGAGCTTATAATAGAGCTGATCAGAAGAAAAGTATTCTGTTTTCTTCGTTGTATTCACACTTTTACCACACCGAACAAAAGCATCGTCTCACTTTCACTAGTGCTAAAAATTGAACATTAAGCACGCTGTGCCAGCCCTAAACATATGTTCATGCACGCCCGCTTTTACTAGTGTCTGTAATGGTAACATTTATCTACATTTAGTCAATGTCCTCATTTCAATTTTTTGGCATAGTGTTGGTTAGGTGTTGCAACATTTAAATGCTCTCCTCTTGTTGGTCACATAATTTGCACGAATATAACAAAAATGGAAACAGAAGGGGAATAATTTACTTTAACTTTGCATATCTAATGTATACTTATTTTAATGTTTAAATAAAATAATAGAATTGACTGTTAGTGAATTTCAACTCAGTTTTGTCTAAATTTATTATTGACACTCTGTAGAAACTGGTAAAGGGGTAGTATATTACATTAAAA
>JAHLJT010005437.1:21636670-21676821 GCA_031308135.1 Acheta domesticus | reverse complement strand
ATACGAAAATATTCACGTACGAGTATTAAGCATGGAACTACAAGTCAGAACACATATGATAGGCCAATACCCAAACTGGGCTTTAACGCATTCATAAATAATGTTTTGTTGATGTTTTACTTGTCGTCAATCGATGAGCAACTTGCACTGCTACAACCCAGTAGTATTATCAAATGGTGTTTGCTTTTTTTCGCCATTGAAGTTCAGAGATTTTTGCCTGTATAACCTCTCATATACTCATTTAAATCCACATTAAGTATTGAAAATGTAGATGTGCACCACAATGGGTGCCCTATATCCTCTCTATTGCTCAGAATCATAATCGTGTGGAGTTGGCTAATGTTGCTAAACAGTACAGTGCAGAGGAGTTCTTTCGGCGTTAGTCACCGTCATCGTGACACGGTGCCACCAGAGACTCCAAATCAGGGGCGTAGCGTCCATGGATGTGGATGATGTGTTACATACCCTGACAATATCAGCTATTTTATTTTAAAATGATTAAAATTGTCCATTTGTTATTTTCTTTTTCTACTACAAAATATTTCATTATATTTCAAACATTGCGCCGTTGAGAATTCGATTCTTCACAAGGATGAACGAATCTGTCTGAAATGCCGCCTAGCCTGCGCTGTGAATCAGATGCACAATGACCCATTACATCCAAGGTGCCTACGAAAAGCTGTCGTTTTATGAAACTTCATTGTTCTCTTCGGTGTTTGTAAGAGAAATTAATAATGAACATTGTCGTTTTATTTAAGTTTTATTACCTTATTTTAATGCATTTAGCAACTATATATTTGTAGCCAATTTAGGTTAGGGATTGTGCTGGTTGAATGCACGAGGGTATGTGACTGTGCAATACACATCTGTGCCTGGAATGGCGAGCACAACGCGATCCAAAGTGCCTACATAATTATGGAGTCGTTTTTGTTCCGTGGACAAATTATAGCACGTGAGAAACAGTTAAAAATATTTGAAAAAATATGAGAGGATATAATTTTATTTAAACAGCCAACACAGGCTATGTTGAGCAATACAACACTGATAAGGAAAATAGGGAAATTCTGTCACACTTCATTCGAGTTGTATGCTTTTTTGGGAGACAAGGGCTTGTATTTTCTAGCCATAATGAAAATAGGGATCATCAAATAGAGAAAATTTCGTGGAATATATAAGTGAAATAATGAAATATGATAAAACTGACAAGGATGATATGGAAAATTCCAGTGTTTCATGCAATCTCGCCAGAAATTCAGATTAATTGGATTTAAGTGTGAGCATGGTAATGTCCCATGAAATTAAAAATGAATTTTCTAAAGCCTCTTTTGTCTCCTCGATACTGGATGAAACCCTTGATGTAAGCAGCAAAGGACAACTGTCATCTTTTTCATTACGTGTCTGTAAATTGATTGATTTTCTCTTTCGTATTATATTTTATTATAGATCATTACTTTCCATTTTATAAATTATGCCAATTCTAATGGGTTCGAAATGATATGAATTGGACAATTTTGAAAATCATTGGGTTTGATAGTGCTCTTATTATTAAAGTATGAGGACACACATTTATATTTTGCTAGGTCGTGAACTTAAGTCAACTTTTTCTAACTTTCAACCAGTAAACTACATGAAGTACGTGAGGCATTATTACTTTTACTGGATCAGTTTTATTTTAAATATACAAATTATTTGTGTGCTGTAATTGACCAAGTGACAGAAATGGTATTGGTGAATGAGGAATATTTAGGAGTTTTAAATTATTTTCTCATTTCTCGAGTTACATACCCTAAGCCAAAACTCAGGCTACGCCACTGCTCCAAATCCTCCGTATTCGCCGGATCTGGCTCCTAGCTGGATCTCTTCGATGCAATGAAAAAGTCATGCGAAGTAAGAATTTCACCACAAATGACGAACTTCATGCAGTGGTCCAACTGCGGAGCCGGTATACACCCAAAGAATGGTTTGCTACGTAAAAATACGGAAGCTACCAGAATGACGGCAAAATGCAATACCTGTATTATAATCTGTATTCGTTCGTTCATGTACATGATCCCTGTGAATACAAAAAAGTGTTGTGCAAATCATTTTTGAACTCCCTAAGTATATTCGGTAATTCTAAAGTGATAATATTTTCGAGGTTTTGGGGGGGGGACGTGGGGCCCCCGACAGATAGGGGTCCTAAGCAACTCCAATTTTGCTCGTTGGCGACACGGCCCTGGGCTGAACCTACGTCCATGGCCTGCGTGGTGTTTGGTGAGGAGGCGAGGGAGTCAGGGAGGACTGGACGTACGGGGCCATCCCCGCGTGAGGACGCGCTGCGGCGCGCTGGCACGGAGGCCGTCACACGAGGACGGCCTCAGGCGAAGACACTCGGCTCTTTTATTGGGGAAACGTCCTTGTTACACATTGAAAGGACGTACGTTCCGCAACAGAGTATGCACCCGTAGATGCCCGCGATTGTTGGTATCTCCAATGCATTCAGCTGGCGCTGTTTTCCACTTACCCAACGTCGCTGTCCGTTCGCCTCTCTCTCCTGAGGTAATTTTAAAGAAAACATTTTATGTTTGAACCAAAGAAAAAACATGTTCATGGACTCTGGTTACCATAATCAATGAGCATACTTTTACCTGCTCCACTCCCGCGGATGTGTTCCGTATCTAGAACCACCGATTAATGTTAAATATCTTCACCATGGATTTGCCAATTTTCTAAGCCGTTGAAGGCGCTATTTGGGTATTTAAACCAGAATATCTGTTAAAATATCCCTACCTACATTTAGGCATCCTTTCTTACGAGCTAGAACAAGTCTCTCCCTAACAAACGTGTGTCGATGACAACCGAGCTACATACTTCAATTGTCTCTTTCTTACGAGTTGATACAACTTGAACAAATTATATTTTAATTTCGTAACAATCCTCTAATGCAGACATTACTTAAGTTTGGTTGTATATAACCCATTCATCCAAACACTGTCTATATAGCAGAAACTTCTATAACCAAAGGTTTTACTCGATCCTTTGAATTTTGTTGTGAGGAGTTTAATCCGTGGTTTAAGGGAGTATTTGTGTGTTGCTTTTGTATTCAAACCTACATTACGACCTTCATGAAATTTGCACGCTTGTCCCTAAATACAGGAGGAAAGTCTACATCAGAGTTGAAACCCTCCCCTCATTCTTCTGCGGCGGGGAAACGAGGATGGTGGGGAAGTACTACATGAAAATACGTAATTCAGTTTTCTCTAGAGAAAAATTTCATTTCATTCCCCTTCTTAGATTTATTATTACAGTTTGCTTTGAGCAAACATGATAACAATTAGAATTAGAACAATTACAACCATTTACAATTAGAATTACCATTGGAATTACCAGAAATTATATCGTAGTTCTAATTCATTCTAGTTATTACAATTAGAATTAGAACAATTACAACCATTTACAATTGGATTATCATTGGAATTAGATAATTATATCGTAGTTCTAATTCATTCTAGTTATTACAATTAGAATTAGAACAATTCAACCATTGCAATTGGAATTAGAGAATTATATAGTAGTTCTAATTAATTTCTAGTTATTACAATTAGAATTAGAACAATTACAACCATTTACAATTAGAATTACCATTGGAATTAGAGAATGATATCGTAGTTCTAAATCATTTCTAATTATCTCCAGTAAATTCTCTAGTAATTTCTAGTTATCTCTAGTTTCTGCTTATCTTCCAGTAAATGGTTGCGATAAATGAATGCTTACTTTAGCTGGAATGTAAGAATTTGTTCGAAAGTCTTTCCTTGCGCCAGACATTGGGCACCTGGCGGCGCGAGCCGATGCTAACTCTTCCATGGCGCTTCCGTGTTCACCAGCGAATAACATTTACGTGAACGCGGAACTGCATCGCGCGCGTCTAACGCGTGTTTTCGCGAGTTGGGACGGCTGGTTGGCCTCCACCAGGCGCCCCGGCCGGCAGCGCGCGAAGGGATTACCACCTTGAGGGTATAGAGGAGTTTCTCTAAGATGGGACCACTTTGACAGGTCGGGAAACAAATGAACGTCACGCATCGCGACGACATTGTAAGAGGTAGTGATGAAGCCATTTACAAATGAGCTAACTGCGCAAATGCTGAGCGCAGCACTGCACCCAGCAGGACGGGCGCGGGCGCTCAGAATCCTTGTCTTCACATCACGTCAGAAAAAACATCATTAACTACTGTAGTCGTTACTGCCCTGGGTATGCCGCATGCCGGGTGGTATAGAAGAGTTACTCTAAGTAGGGACCACTTTGACATGTCGGGAAACAAATGAATGTCATGCATGGCGATGACATTGCAAGAGATAGTGATGAAGCCATTTACAAATGAGCTCACTGTAAACCAGTGGTGTCAAGGTCTTCTACTGGTGGCAGTGGCACGCGTCGTGGCTCCGTAGCATGCCAAGACCTTCTGTATCAACTAGCGTCGGGAAAGGAAACTATTAGTAACCCCGCCGTTTTACAATAGGGATAGCGTTGTCTCTTGTGGCGGGATAATGAACTGCGTGGACGGGCGATTTCGTTGTGGCACTTGTGCCACGAACTCCCGCTCGTGGCATCAACCTTGACAACACTGCTGTAAACGAACGCACTGACAAAATGAGTTAATGGCCAAACCTGTAGTTACAGGAAACCCTCATTAACACGAATTCCAAGGGACCGAAATAATCGGTGTTCGTGTTATACAAAATTCGTGTTATTCGAGTATTATAAATTCCGTATTACCGTAATCCCTTGCCGGGCCCGAAGTTTTGTTCGCGTAACGGCGAAATTCGTGTTAAGCGAGTATGTGCTAACGAGGGTTTACTGTATATTGCCAGCAGTGGCCAAGCAGTAACTGTCGAAGCGGTTCCTTCTTAGAGTAATACCTCAACACCTGTTAATTCTCTGGAACTAGGGGGCCCTAAACTTCGTCGGGAGCAAGAAACTAGTGGCCTAGCTTCGGGTGGTGTCACCCCTGACAAAACTAATGGTATTACCTCCCCCATAAATGAAATATGAAAATATCTATTAATGAATAGTTCCATCAACAATAGACCTATAGAAATAAAATAATTTTGAAATCGAGACTCTTTGACCATAGAAGAATAGACGCTTACTGCATATAGTTTCGCGTTTTAGTTTACATTATTTCTTTTCTTTGTTTTCTTAGTATTTTTGATTTAAAATGTATAACTATTAAATTAATAGTATATATAATGTTAAATAAAACATTAAAATGATATAATATAACTATATAAATTTCTAATTGGCGTCACCATTAAAATGGTGTCACACGGGGCAAGTTGCCACCTCCCCCTACTTCGCAGCGGCAAGAAATACATTTTTACTATCCGAAACTAACTTTCTGAACGTTTTCGTAATACTGTGCTGTTTATCAACATAATGACACCAAACTGGGGATGAAAAGTCTCTCGGAACGGCCAGCCTCCGTTAAGAATTTTAATGGTTCTATCTGTTAACAACCATAGAAACAAAATGTTGCTAAAGTTAGTGTAGTAGTACTTCTTTCCAAGAAAAGGCATTTATTGCAATGACTAAGAAAATATGCAAGGTGTCCAAGAAAATATTCGATTTTTTTCTTATAACATGGTGGTATTGCGAAAAGGATTGAAAGGCACAAGGCTGCTATCACAAATAACGAAATTGGTTGGTATCAAACCTCGGCTTAAACTCTGATTACAAATTTTAACCGCTTCGTTGTTTCGCCCCTAATGGTGTTAATACTAAAACATGATAGATAATTAATAACAATGTATACATTTTAAGGAGTTTTGAACTAATTAGCAGTCATGAAAATGATGTCGAGTTTAGGTTTATATTGAATCTTTAAGTTTGATATCTGATGTTTATTACGTCAGGCTACCCATCTACACATATTATTTTTATAAATGTCCTACATTCAATCACTTCTTTCTTACGATAAGTTAAGCACATGTTCTATAACTCATTTTGCATATGTACTTTTAGCTGAAGAGCGAAGAAGCAATAGTGACAATGAATTGGGAGTTTTAGCGCCACGCATAAGGTAGCGGCGTTATACAATAACAGTCACGTAACGGACCTTGAAGTCTTAACGTTTTACCTAGGCCTAAGGTACGATCCTATACCTTCAAAGTGCACGCCTGTAGGAGTCTCTACGGTCCCCTTCCTAGTGCAAAAATGGCTGCCAGGAAAACAGAAAAGGTTTGCATTTGTCCAACTCTTGATAAACCGATTCACCTATGTGAGGCAATTACTATTATTCCTGACCAACTGCACAACGCTGGCAAGAATTAAAGGGAAATGTTGGAGAGGTGACAAGAAAGAAATTCGTGAAAAAGAAGTTGAAAATCATATCTTCGGGTTAGGTTATGTCTTATGCTCATAACGAACGGTGTTTAAGATACGTCCTACATTATCAGGGAAAGTCTATTCAAAATTCCAGACTACATAGTCATCGCGGAGGGCCACAAAATCTAAAACTCCGTGCACAATGTAGATTTGTTACACTCCTGACTCGTATCGTGTTTGAAATGTCTCACACTACCCTACATTCTTTGACAAATTATGCAACTTCTTTGTCTTGAAATGCTTCTTTTGTCATATTGCATAACGCAATGACGATACTGGTAAAACTCTTCTGAAGTTGTTCATTACGACCGTATAAAGTCGTCATTCACGTGATCAATAGAGTTTAAGGATGTCTCCTTACGCCTGGCGCTGAACTCCTTAATGAGATGACATCAGGTGGCCGAGCAAAGCCTCGCCGCCGAGCCGCTCGCCCTGCCCGCGTTGCCGGAGCCCCGTTTTCCCAATAAGGAGGCGGAGGAGGCACTTGCTGCTGCGTGCACGCTCCGTGGCCTGTGCCTCTTGAACCTCTTGCGGCGGAGCGCGCTCTAGCGGGGGCAAAGATGCGGCGGAGCAAGGCTGAAACCAACGAAGTAGAACAATAGAAATTATAGAGGGCGATGTGCCCGCCATATTTAAGGAATTTTGAAAGCACAATCGCCAGGTTTTCTGTGGACAACGTCAGAATGTTCGCTTAATGATGAATTCAATTCAAGTGCCTTTAAAAGAGACGTAGTATTTAAAATATTTTGAATTTAGTCTAGATTAATTCGATGTGAAAATAAACAAATATTTTAACGAATTTGTCATGTTTTGATATATTTTAATGTAATATACTACCCCTTTACCAGTTCCTACAGAGTGTCAATAATAAATTTAGACAAAACTGAGTTCAAATTCACTAACAGTCAATTCTATTATTATTTATTTAAACATTAAAATAAGTATACATTAGATATGCAAAGTTAAAGTAAATTATTCCCCTTCTGTTTCCAATATTTTTTATATTCGTGCAAATTATGTGACCAACAAGAGGAGAGCATTTTAATGTTGCACACCTACACACACTATGCCAAAAAACGCCCAAATCGCGTACTTTTAAGCAAGAACCCGTAACAAATCTTACTTTGTTTTGCCGTCAGAAAACAGGGCGGCCAGTTGTGCAAATTGCTTCAAGCAGTAGCGTTGTATTTGCATACAATTCCTCTCTATATAACTGAAGCTCGTTGGGCGAAACCAAGATTGAAATGAGGGCATTGACTAAATGTAGATAAATGTTACCATTACAGACATTAGTAAAAGCGGGCGTGCATGAACACATGTTTAGGGCTGGCACAGCGTGCTCAATGTTCAATTTTTAGCACTAGTGAAAGTGAGATGCTTAATTGTTCGGGTGTGGTAAAAGTGTGAATACAACGAAGAAAAAAAAATACTTTCTTCTGATCAGCTCTATTATAAGCTCACGTTTTCTCGAGCCTCGGCATACCTGTACAGACTCATTTACTAACATTAGTTCCATACAGAATAAATTATAGAGACAAAAGTTTTTGACAAAATCAGATAACTGGAAATGTTGCTCTCGAGTAATAGAAACTATTTTGCATCGAAAAACGAGCTACAGACCTGATGTCATAGCTCTGTCAACAAAATTACCAAATTCCCCATTCCTCTCGCATCAAGCGAAATGTGGACTCACAAAAAATACTGAGCTTAATGCCACTTGGTACCCAATTAATTGATTTGTAACCTTGAATTAAAACAAAATGACTGTAAGAAAGTGTGTCTAAAGTTACTTTTTGGTATTCGCGTAAATCAGTGTTGTCAAGTTCGATGCCACGAGTGAGAGTCCGTGTCTCGACTGCCACGACGAAATCGACCCCCTTCACGCAGTTCATCACCCCACCACCAGACAACGCCATCCCTATTGTAAAACGGCGGGGTTATCGTAATAGTTCCCTTTCCCGACGCTAGTTGCGCAGAGAAGCTCGTGGCATGCTACGGTGCCACGACGCGTGCCACAACTACCAGTAGAAGACCTTGACACCACTGGCGTAAATAAACACGCCATTAGTACCGTAACCACTGACCATCGAAATAACGAATCAAGCCCACAGCTGGCGTTGAAATAATGCAGATTTTGGCTTTACATTTTAGCGTTACTGTTAAATCATTGAATTGATATGTTTTTGCTGCGAATAAAATCTTGCTTAAATTCAGTTCCTTTTAAAATTATCACAATGCTGTGAAATGTATTAAATAACATTAACGTATGTGAATACGTGGATATTCCAGTCTCAAATTCTTAGGTATTTTTAGGAGACCAAAATTAGACTCCAAACTAGTTTTAACTTAGTAATCATGATCACTCGTTAAATTTTCTATCACAATACCTGTATTAATACTTCCTATTTTATTTTTAAAATCCTAAGTTTCGTCGTAAGTAGTTCAAGATTTGGGAGTCATCGTAGTACAACTGCGGTTTCTGCTTCCTTTAGAATGTCACCTGGCACAAAAATAGACTCTGTCAGAATTTCTTCGCAGTTCTACATTTCAGTAAAGAATAATCTTTTAACATACTGTCCTCTCATTTACAACGCTTTACCACAGAACATCAAGAGTAACGGCTACAAGGGGTAAAAAATGTTCATACTGAAATTAATATTTTAAATGAGCAAAAGAAATGTAATTCACCTGCGCTCTAAGATTGCTCAAGAACTGTGCTGCGCTGTTGCTACGGCTTGTAGCTGACCTTCCGGCTTTCCTTAAAGAGTCTCTGAGATGACTAGTGACAACTATTAAATACGCGAGTGTGTAATGTAGAGATGGACTATATCATTTTATTAACTTTTTACAAACGTTTGACGGAAGCATGAGAAATATTGCATCCTCTTGTGGTGTGTGGAAGTCGAAGCAGCCCTAACAGCCCTGATACAACAGCAAATTATTTAAGTATCACTTCGAGAGTGAGAGGGGAATGTTCCCGCACTCACGGTGGCTATTTCTGTTTTGTATAACAAGGGAAGTATCACCCGCCTGTAAAAATGATGTTAATAGCCGTCTTCTGAGAATTAATGGAACCGTGGCACCTGCCGTTCTTTACCGTCACTTTCGCCGTCCCCATATATCATCCCCCGGCCAGCCGGCTCCTGCAGCCATTAGCGAATGCGGAGCAGAGATGGTTTACGATCTCGTCGGCGCATGCGCAATACGTGAGGCCCGTACCAACCGGAGAGCGATCGTCAACTTTTTACGCAGCGCCGCGGCCGGCGAGAATTCCAACAAGAAGGAAAAGAAGAGGCAAGGTCGGCGGGGAGGTGCGGCTCTGGGCGCACAAAGCGACTGCCGTTGCAAGGAGTTTGCATTTGGGCTTTCGAAGAGTTGTCGCTAAGGACACCTGTGTGTGCTCCGATGTGGGTCATGTAGAATCTGTGAAGTTGTCCTTTGGCACTTGTATAAATTTCTATTCTAACGTAGGCAGTCTCATTTGACCAAGGGGGCAATAAAAGGCAGAAATTCGATTTCCCTTCTTCACGGGAAATATCACATTTCCTGGTGGGAACTTCACTCAATAGATACTCCCGGAAAATCATTTACATCTTAATGTTTATATAATATTATTATAAATAGTCCAATTAGGCTTCAACCATTGCACTTCTCTCAAGAAATAGTTTGGCATCAATAATATTTCCATGAAATCTGGATGACAATGAAGTATCCAACTTCATTGTGATTGTGACAACTATTTTGTTATTCCATCCTTTTTTTAGTGAAACAATAATCAAAAGGTTATAAAAGTGAATGTCAATTTACGAGATATTTGCGAAAGTTTCATAGTATAAGCTGTTTTGTTTGTGTTTTGTTTTTCGTTCACATGTATCAAGTTGCCGTGATGAACCAATTCATTTCTTTAGTCCTTTGCAAACGTTTTAATTGAATTGCATTTTATCAGTATTAACGACTATTTATGACTTATTCGTTTCAGCAGTCATTAGGATTAGGAAATTTAAGTCAGTATTGCAAGCAGTGCCACCAACCTTGAACTTACAAGTATCATTGTCTTCTATAAAGGATCTTTTGGTTGAGGACCTCGTCGTCATACCGCCATTTCATTAATTGGCGACGACTATAAATTTGGCTTCTTCGGAAATTATCATAGATAATGTCACGAGTGCTTTGGAAATTCTCGTTATATCCCCTATTCGCGAAACGAGGGGGGGATTTATCTAAGAATTTCCAAAGCACGAGTGGTATTTAATAGGACTATTCTACCAATGAAATTATGTCCTCAGTTTCAAAATGGGCCAAATATTGAAAATAACTGAAAATATGTTAAAATCAAGGAGGTTATGTTTATAGTATATATGTGGGTTTATTGTACATCGACAAAGCAAATCGTATACATACCACTGCCTCCTAATACAGATGAGTCGCAGCCAACAGGGAGGGACGGTAAAAAAATCGGATAGAAAAATCGGTATTTTTTTTAGATATACCGCGTTGATTGGGACATTTTATATGTGTAGTTAAACACTGTTAGTTTTACTTTCACGAGAGGAAGAGTCAATGAGACAAATCAATGAGTGTCATTTCTGATAAAAGAGTGTCATCAGTTTTATTCTCTGACGGATTGTACAAAATCAAATGTCTTCTACTAGTACATAATTTGAATTTGATAAGTCAAAATGTCTGACAACTTTTTCATTGACTCGCGGGAATTAGAATTATCGAGACTCTACTTTATGTGAAGAACAACACCTTCCGCATCCAGAGCACATGCATACGAGTTAAATAATAAACAATTGCTGTACTTTCTCCGCAGTGCACTCGTTGTTTGGGAAAGTGAAGGAGGCATGTGGGTCCGTAGGAGTACAATGGCGCCGAGGCGGCGTGGAATGGCCAGGAAGCCCCCGCCCCGCCCCGCCCCGCCCCGCCCCGGCCTCGCCCCGCCCCGCCTCGCCCCCGCCCCGCCCCGCCCCGCCCCCGCCCCTCCCCTCCCCTCCCCCCCGCCACTCCCCTCACCGCGCCCCACCCCTTTTTCATCGTACAATTTTTAGAATAAATGAACCCCAGTACAAAAGTGTTGTAACTCACAAAAGCTGATTCAGGTTGATCGAATGTTTTAAAGTTTAAAACTAGATTATCCAGTTAATGAAGAACGAACATCGTCAATTATTAACTAAAATAGACCTTAAAAGAAAAGACACTATGCTAGGACGAAAGAGCACAGAATTTCACTTTAAATAATGTGTATTTCTTTAAATTTATTTATTTCAGCTGCGATTCTTTCCTACTGGGGGTGCAATATAAAACTGGCAGGTAAGCTTTTACCTTCCTGCTTCATCCAGGTGTTTTGCCCTCGCCAACTCTCTTGCGGTTTTCCACTCCACGTACTTAATTCAACCTTGCGTGGAACTTCTTCGGCCTTGTAGCTGTGCTTTCATCTTCCTTGTTCCGTTTATGTTCGTTTACTACTTACTAATGACGTACTAGCTTCAGAATGTTTCGAAAGAGGTCAGAATAATGCACTGATATGGCTATAAAAGAAACGTATGTTCAGGAAACATATTTTGAACGTGTAGAACAGTCTTGAAGTACCGATATTCCTCATCACCATCGAATATCTGCTAATATAGAAGGTTCATACCTTCGCCATTTACTTCTACACTTGGGTGTTCTTATTGTTTTTCGGCTTTATGCCTCTTCCCTTCATTTATCTCTTTTAATATTTGGATGCTGTTCTTTTCTTTTTTCTAGTAATGGAAGTCACGTTTTATAATTTTGATATATCTTACGATTTCTGATTTTTTTCCTATCAACTAATTAACTATTCTATTTTCTGCTGTGGGAATTTGTTCCAAGGACTGACTCCGCTGAATTTACCAATGCAACCAACTAGGTGTTGAATTTCACCCACGGCCAAGGGTACCTTCCTTTGATTTTCATTCCGAATTTCTCCGGGAGAGGTGGCTCAAAGCATCAACTGATGTCACTGCAGTGCCTCCAAGAGGTCCTAGTTTTGATTGCCGAGGGCGGCAGGATTTTCGATACTGGTTTGTAAGCTTGGTCGTGTTCAATCGCTGCCTGGAGTAGGATTCTAGCGGCCGGCTGCTCTGATCAGTAGTTTTCCGTGGTTTCTCCGATCAACACCAGCCGAATCTCGGAGCAGTACCCTAACAAACGGGCCACGGACTGCGCGCGATCTTTCCTTCCTCTTCCTTGTGCAAACCTCTTCCCCTTACACACACACACACACACACACAACGCACACTAATATGCACTAGACTTCCACACATGCCGCGTGTCCGGTCGGGGGCTTAGACCTTGTGCCGGCTGAGACGATGCCCTGCTAAGGGGAGTTACCTGGCTGGGGAAACCCCGTTGGTCGACGAGGAAGGTCGGCGTCGGATCTCACCATCCAGTGGAGGAAGTACACTGCCACCTCCTGCGATCAAGCATGCACTACACTTACGGGACATTTACCGTTGCCGCTCCCGTAATCACCAATCAATCAATCAATGAAGACCCTTCCGAATTCCACCTCCCGCCTGGCACTAGGAAGCCTCCAAAGAAAAAGAGTATTGGGAGACGCCTCCAAGAAAACAACGAGGAGCGCGGCGCGAAGCGGGGATGTAGGTCATCGGCTCCCTCCCTCTCCCCGCCCCCCCGGCTCTGGGCCGTTGCCGCCTGCAGCGCCAGTCGTCTCGCGGCCGCCGGAGCGAGCAGACGTGCCGTGCCGTGCCGCGTCGCGTCGCGTCTCGTGCGCATGCGCGGGCCCCGGTCAAGGCCACCTGCTCCACCTGCCGCCTCCATGGCCGGACGCGCCAGCTGACCGCCGCGGTGCCACGGGGTGGGCGCATACAGCGGCTCTCGCCGACTGACGGTCGCGATGCGCGACTGACATCGCGATTTCGCACGTGACCGCAAAGGGAAACACTGGAGCTCATCTTTTTAGGACAGTGTTGTGCAAGTGCGACAGTACTGACATTGGGATTGCGCACGTGCCATTAGACACCCTTCCGAAGTGACCGCGAAAAGAAAATTTGGAGCTCATCTCTTCGAACAGTGTTGTGCAAAGTGCGATCCGAATTGAACTGTGGTGAACATTGAAATCTGTTACAATTTAAGTCATCCCTACAAATCTGTCTTTTAATTTGAACTCGAGAAAACATTTCGCTAGACATTCAAAATTTCCATCCAACACAAATCGTGCGAATGCTATCCGAAATTAAACATTTTGACGCAGCGTTAATTGTGACACTGGCAGTTTGAAGTTTCGATCAACGTGCACCTCACTGAATGAGAAATAAATGTGCATCGTGACCCGATTATTTCATTCAGATTTCCAAGTGGCAAAACATTAGACGGGCAGCACTTCTGTAAAGCGAGTGTAAAAAGTGTGTTGACAGTTGCCACGAGAGGAGTCGTGTTGTGGGGATGTGAGACGCGGAAGCGGGTCCTATACTGCACGCTCATCCAACACTCGCGTGGACAGTAGTGTCCTCCCCCCCCACCCCCGCCGTCTCGCGAGGGAAAGCGGAAGAAGAAGAAGAGGGGGCGTTGACAGCCGTTCTTCCGCCGGCCAGCGTCGTCCACACAAACATCGGCGCGTCGTTGGCGCCAGAGGCTGCGGCTGACCCAGTGGTGTGGACAGGCGTGGGCTGTTGTCGCAGCCGAAAGTGGAATAGCGACTGTGCGTCGAGTGAAACTCTTTTTCTCCCACGTGCCGCGTGCGCTGCGAGGAGCACCCGCCGCGGCGAGGCATGCTCCAGTGACCGCGAAGATGGGCAAGATAACCTGGTATGTTCAGGAAGATGCATTTCCCTTTGTGCTCCACCCTCCCTGTGTTCGACTTGCTTGGGTTGCGATTGTTTTGGCCTGAAGGGTGTTGTGGCGGTTTTTTTTATAACATATTTATTTATTCTAGATGGAATGCATCGTTTAGCGTCATCACTTTTCAGATTTTTTTACTTATACAGGTTAAAATATCATCAGGAGCAGCAGCATGGGTTAGGCTGATCTAGTCTGTTCCGGTAAAGTGGTCTAGAGAAGACTATCTCTTCTTTGGTCTTCCCACTTCTCTTTCCCCTTGGGAAATAACAATAGGCCTGCTTGGGCCATCTCTCGTTATTCATTCTTTGTAAATGCTCTAACCAGTTGTTTCTGTATATATTTATCTTTTCGTTTAGGCTGGTGATTCCCAATTCTTCTCTATATCATAATTTCTGATATGATCCATTAATGTGCATCCTTTCACATACCTCAGAAATCTCATTTCTTCTGCATTAATTCTCCTGTTTTCTCGGGATGTTGTTACCCATGTTTTCGCATCCATACAGGAGAGTAGGTATGGCCATTATTTTATAAAGCTTGAGTTTCGTTTCTTTGCGTGCTTTCTTTCCCAGTGTTCGTTACTAGTTAAAATATGTAAGCTAATTTATTCTAAACATTGTAGAGGATACTCTGGGGGAGAACCTAGGGTTAAGTATCATTGTTGGCTAATAGGGGTGCGGTGCTGGCGGCGTTTTCTTCCTGGGTTGTTTGCTGACGAGTCTGATAATCGAGCACAAAGCAACAAGAGCACAGGTTCTTTCACACGTAACTAGGAGGCGGATTCTAATGAAATGTTACCATTTTTTTGTTTCACTTTAGAACAATGCCTTTTACTACTGACATTAATTTTATGTTATGACAAAAGGAATTAACCCATTTTATGTGCCTCGTTTTTGCATTTTTCGTTTATATCGACTAATAAGTCATTTTTCACTCCTTTCTGTCATTTTAAAAGCATTTTTCGCTAATTTTATTATTTATTTATTATTTAATAATATTTACGAAATGCAAAAAATGTTCTTCACAGAAGTCCTGAGTAGCCTATTCGATTTTCCTCGCTCAGATATTGTAATCTCAGTCGTTGTGAGTATGTAATCTAAGTTTCTACAATTACATAGGAAATGTGCCATTGTCGGTTCGACCGATTTCGCAGTGACTAAAGACAGAGATTTCCTGGTAAAGAACAGCCCAAACTAGGGATGCCATATTCGGCGGAATCCCTGCAATTGCGCGTAAAAAGGCACGATTACGTGAATACGTCGATTCCAACAGCTTGAGTTGTTCATCTGCTGGTTTTTATCAAATTTGTATGTCATTTTTCTTTGCCTTTAGGGCATTTTTTAAACATCTTAAAGGCATTTTATTGACCATTCTCGGCGATGTTGTAGGCCTTTCAAATCCTCCCCTACAGATAACATTTGGGTATAAGAACTAAGTTCATTCTCCAAGTGGTTTTAAACAAATACTATTAAAATGGAACCAAAATATTTTCGGGAGAATCGAATCGACATTTGTTTTGTTTGAAGAGTTCCAAATGATGTTGCAGGCGAATGAAGTCCCTGAAATTTATTTTTATGATTATATATATCTTATTATTCATCTTTTTGTCTTTTGGTGAAAAATTGTACAGAATGTTGATTTTCTTTAATTAAAGAAAATTCAGTTACAGATTAAATTAAAGCCTTGTATTTATATCCAATTTCATTTATTTGACACTCAACTTTTCATAAATAGCGTTCCTTCATTTTTACAAAATACGTTTTGTAACTGTATATTTTAACAGTTTAGTAGTTTAACAGCGATGAATGTTATAACTGAGATAATCATAAGAGGCATACGCCCTGCAGTTCTAGAGTGTATTGAATACGAAATTTGTACACTTTTACATAGGAAAGGGACTAAACACATATGCCGCAGTTAATCAGTTTCTTGAGAAGAGTTCATACTAATTAAATGTCCTTGTGCAACTGCATTGCTATTAAAAAAGAGCAGTTTTCTTTGGTCGTTTAATTGCTTTCTGTGGATATACTTCATGCTCACTTACTCCTCTTTTATTTGGAAGAATATCTGTGTTACTATCGCGACTGAGACAAATGTTCAATTCCGATTCATGATGAATTGAAGGGGAAGTCCATCTTTTAATACGTAAGACTATTGGTTTTTGTCCTGTCTCACGGACGGTGTCCCGTAGGTTTTAATGCCCACTTGGTCTCGATGACCAATTTTTTAAAAGTCGACTACTCGCATTGAGAACTTAAAAGTTCCGTAAAAATACTCAGCGCTACTTTCTATATGAAGAGGTTGTAATTGCAATCTTGTTTCGACATATTAATGGAAAGTAACACACGAAGTTTGAGAGCTATACGGTGTATTCGATGAACTTCTACGGTAACCACTGTGAGGTATACGTTTAGACAGGCGCTCCCTAACCAATCCTGAAGCGTAAGCTAGGATGTGGGATTGGTGTCATTTCGTTCTCGCCTTCCCCCTTCCTTTGTTTTCAGGAAAACTATCCATTGCCACCTTTGGTTGCAAACAAATTATTTGAAGAGATTTAAACATTTGTAATTTTTGTAAATTCAGAGGTTTTAATGAATATTAGACGAGATCCAAGAAAAATTAGAAGTAGTTTTCAGGTTTGAGAAAATTTTAGTTGAGTAATTTTTAAAAGTTGTCTCTATTTCATTCAAAATTACGCGAAAACATTTCGTATTTTCAAAACATTCTACAAAGATCTAATTTTGGAGAACAGATTTCATTAAGGAAAAAGTAAAAAAAATATTTGCGCAGCTTTTTGTATGCTACGTAGTAAGAAAGTAAAAATAATGCTTCGGATGTGCTGTTAAGCAGATTACTCTATCTCGTTTTTTAAATTATATTTTTTTCAAGTAAAAATATTTTTTACTTCAGAAGAAATCTTCCTTTGAAGTAAAAGAAGTAACTCTCTTCTTCACATTTTGTATGAAACATTGCACAAACGTTTTATGGTAATATATTCTTATGAAATTTACATTTGTTTTCAAATTACGAAAATTGAATTATAAACAGGACAAAAAGGCGAGAGGGTAAAATAGATGTTGCAAATTTTGTGTTCTTTTCAAACGCAGTTTCAATGTGCAGGGCAGGAAATTATTTCATCTTCCTAATAACTGCATGAAGCCGCCTTCCCGTCGCACTGATTTCCATGACCAAGTCTGCTCACACTATCTTGATTGTAAGTGCCCGTAGATTGTCAAAATTAAGCGAATGAAAACACGAAAAATGCGAATAGGGTGGATATTGCAGCAACGCGTGATGATTTCTTGTGGCAGCTTTCGCTTCACAATTCGCTATCTGCATTATCCGGGTTCTGAAATAATCCAGATTGTCGCCGGAAATAATTACAGGTTGTCCTTTTATCGCGTTTGTCGGCAGTTTTCGCCGGCAGTTGAAATCCGACAGGGGATCCGTAGCGTATCAGACTCATCGTCTGAGGTGGTTGCAGTGTCTGTGAGAGGAAGTACTCTGATTATCCATATAGCTTGATCGAATTCAGCCGCGGTCTAGAGGAAATTTCTAGCGAGTGGCTGCTGTAATCGGTAGTTTTTTGTGCTTTCTTCGATCAATACTAGGCGAATGCCGGAGTAATCGGGTCGCGGCTTGCGTACGATCTTTCCTTTGTCCCTTCCTCTCTCCTTCTGACATACGTATTCTCACGACACAACCACCTGTCGCGTAACGAAATAAGTGCGGTCCCGCCCGCAAAACTTTTATAAAAGTAATAGCAAACGCATGTAGTGTTATTACCTTAAATAATAAAAAATATCCTTTCACAAATTCGAATTAATCAGTTTATGATTAATAGCCAATAGTGGAAAATTCTGTCTTTAATATTTAATTTTATGAAATTAAAACTGTATAAAATCTAAATGAATTGCTTTCCTTTACTGATTTAGAGTTAGGTTACATATGTATTAAGCGAAAAAAAAATCGTTCTACTGAAAGATGTTTTAATCTTTTATTGTATCAACTATCGCAATGTATATTAGAGAATTATTATGTATATTATTAATTATTACGAATATTAGAGAAAGTATCATGTAATTAATAGTTTTACAATCGCAAAACCTTTAGCCTGAAAATACGCCCTCTTTTGCCAGGGCCCGCCCGTGTTGCGGGTCTTGTGGGACCCAACGTTACGCCACTGAGTACCACACATGGCAGGAGACCAGTCGGGAACTTACAGCTTGTCCCGACAGGGGGCGGTGCCCCGCTGGAGGGAGATAGCCCCGGAAGTCGACATGTAATTCGACCCCTGATTTCTCGTTCTAGCGGAGAGGAACAATAATCATGGAAAACATAACCAATGCTTCTGTGAGCTTCTACCTTGCTTCTGAGATACAGCCGGAATACATGTCGAAAGAAAGGAATCGAACCAAGGGCCACAACCGCTTAAGGATCCTCACGGTTCAGTCAATCTTTAACGAATGGTCAGTCCATGTCCGTCCGTCGTAGCTTTGCAAGAAAACAATTTCTTCAGAGAAAGTGCCAATGCTTCCTTTTGTAAAATTGAAATTGCGGAGTCATACAACCGTGTGCTATAATAGAAAATAGACGAGTACAGCTATCTTCAGGAGGACAGTAGCCACGAATACTGCTTCCCTTCCCTCTCGGAGGGTGAGCTATGTTCAGTGACGGTGCTAAGTCCACTCTACGGAGGGTTGTTGAAGGGCTTCCGAAGAAGCCACCCAAGACCTTTATTGAAAATCATTTAAGAACGAAAGTGGTTCCACCCTACTTAAGTTTAATCCTTTCTTGTGTTCATGAAATGTGAATCCGTCACTTCACATTAAATTACTTTTACTACATTTTGGAACATACTATTCTACGCAAACCATAGGTCGGGTGTTTATTATAACGTACTCCAGTAGTGACTAGTCCGCTGGCTTTAGTTCTAAATTAATAACTTCCGTTAAACACATCATGACATATTTCCTGTAATTGCATGTGAAAGATACATTATTAAATCATTCCCATGCTAATGGTTGACGTTGCTTTCTGTGAATGGCATGAACAATATTGTTCTCCTCCCTCAGTTATCGAATGTTAATTAGGATATGACATGTAATTTATGAATATAAAAAATATTGTTACCTACTACGACTGCAAAACTGAACAACGAGATCGTGTTCACGTTTGCTTTACGTTTAAAAGAATGACAAAGATTTCTGGTCACTTCTGGAGATTTTTGGCTCTTTGAACACTGAATATCTGCTTCCTTTTCATTTTGGGTCTGATTACCCTTGTTGAGTAGTCGATTTCTAGGGTAGCCACCTCTCTGGGTTTGACCCGGAAGCTCCAGGTTTCAGAAGTATTCTCCGTGCTCCAGGTTCCTACGGAAAATCTCAGCGTTACAAGAGCAATTGAATTCGTTGTGAAAAATATACGGAATTGTTTGGCAGAAGTAAGTAATGTGAATGATGCACATGATAGCGGTATTTATTTTTGTCTCATCCTTTTAATCCACACTATAGTGTAGAAAAAAATAATCGTATTTCATATTAAAATTCATTCTCCTTCATTAAGATTAATATAACAAATAATAATTTCATTAAACAAAAATTTAAAATTCGAAAATAAAGGCGCGAAAAATCGTTGTGTCTTGAAAGTCGCTATGAAGCGATATCATGCGCTTCGAACGCATGAGTCTCATTATTTTCTCTGTAGGATAACCATAATGTTTATATTTTGCGCCATGGATATGTACAATCCATAAAGTACAAATTTATATAGTTTTCTGTAGATTCTACGATGGAGAATCACATTCGTAATGACTTAATTTTCGTCTACCCCCCCCCTCAAAATCTGCGGTTCACGGACTTCCAGAAGATGGCAACCCTATCGATTTCCTACCCAGTTCAACCCCATCTTTTAGATTATCAATTTTCGAAAGTGGGTAGAAGTGGTTTGCTACTGGAACTTCCCATGTTTTGGATGCAAACTGCGTGAGGTGTTATGATTCCAGCGTATCAGCTGGATTGTGCACACAGACGGGGATACGAAGAAAGAGTCGCGCTTTTCGCAGCTCAACTTTCTCCATTCTACCATAAACATGCGTCGAATTTCCCATTGCCGCGATTTTACTGAAAAATCGTACATGGCTTTCACTGCCAGAGGTGCGAAAACGTGCCTTTGTGGTTTCGGGCGAGGTTATTTTTGGAACTCGGGATAAGAAAGTGTGAAATATATGCGGAACAGATATGGATGATAATATGCAAACAGGTCTAATATAGTATGCAAATAAGAAACAGTTCTTATGGATATTGCAAGCTTGTTTTGATGTTGTCGATTAAATGCTACTTTCGGAGACTAGTTTGGAATTTTGCTGATGGTCATGTATTATGATGTTCATAAGCGACCTGATCAGGGCGTTCGAATCCGGGATCATTCTGGACCAGACAGGGCTGTTGGTGTTTTTCAGTCAGTGAAGCCAGTATCGTCCAGTGAAGCAAGGTGAAATTGAGAATTTCTGCGACCTAGCGGTCAAAATAGCAGACGTGGATGGGATATAACCGAAAGACTTGACGAAAAAAAGAAGCAAGAGAGAGGAAGGTTTGTGAGTGGTCCCTTCGAAGAAAGGATGATTCTGTGGTCCACTCGAACGACACTTCACTCCCTGAGCGGGAGCATGTCTTTGTGCTTTTATTAAACGCGTCGTCCAACTTACCTCCCACATGATCAACCTTGTAATCAGCGGCGAGCAGAAGGGAGGGAGTAGGTGCGGCAATTTGCCCCAGGCCGATTCTTTTAATTAAAAAAATGTATTCATATATAATCCAAATTTAACCGTGTACATTATCTCTGAGGAAATCTGGGTTACCACCGAGAAATGCATTCTTTTAATGAATTAGGAGAGGAGGAGTATTTTTTTTAAAATAAGGGTTCTCGTGGATCAACTGTCCCAGAGCTCCTTGTTTTCCTGGGTGCCCCTGCTTACAATATCCATTTTGTAAGTTATAGTTAGTTATCTTATTTTTAATAAAATAAGTTTGGTAATTTTGCGGCCATGTTGAGCTTTGTGAATATAAAAGATTTTGTTGTTTGGAGGCTTTCCGCTCAAGTTCCATCCACACCAATGTCCCGCTTTCTTGTAGTCAAAATATAATGCACTTTTCACTTGAAATTGTTAAAATTTGAATACATGTAATTTCAGTGATGATTTGAGAATACCGCGTCCCACGTAAATGAGATACAAGCATTTTATACAAAATCTCTTCTTCTTTTGCCTTTTCCTGTTATTACGGGCTAAGCGCTAATGAGTGTGGGCTCATTTTATTAATTTTCACCACTCCATTTTTATACGGATTTGGCGATGTTTTACGGCCGGATGCCCTTCCTGACGCCAACCACAAGGGACTCACACATATTACACATAGACAATACACACAAACATGCACGAGGCGGGATTCGAACCCCGACCTTCGGTCCAAGAACCGCCACGGCACTTCTGACTTAGACATCGGATCGGCTTGTACAAAATCTTTTATTAATACGCAAGATCCTGGCCAGTATATCGGACTGCAGGAAGAATCTCTGTGAATTTAGAGAGTTTTCCACAATAAATCCACGCTATAGGGATAAAAATGCTATTTGTTAGTACAACCGTTTTGTAGATTTCTAAAAATATGTTTCATTGATTTTCTTTCTTCCTTTGGACTTCGCCACAATCATTGGCGTGAGAAGCGCGCGTCTGCAGAGGCGCGGCGCGGAGGCCCTTGTAAGCGGCGGGGCAACGACACAAAGTGGTCGACGGCGGCGTTGCGCGGAGACATAACAATCCACGTGATGTTAACTGGAGGTGGCCATTCCCACGACGTCGGCCAACAATAGCGTCGAGACGGGACGGGAACTTCAAAGTGCAAGGTTTTGATTCATATCAGTAATTCCGCATCGTTTACGGTTAACCCCATTAGTAGCGTAAACGTAGTGCTTCTTTTTTCTACTGGAGGTGCGTGATTTGTCCTGCTGGATTGTGAAGATTCGGTCAACGGCTAACAACAGAGTACGAAAGCGTAGTGCTTTTTCTCTCTCGGGACCATGGCGGTCGAATTTCCATTGCCGCGATTTTACTGAAAAAATAGTACGGCTTTCACTGCCAGAGGTGCGAAAACGTGCCTTTGTTGGTTTAGGGCGAGGTTATTTTTTGAACTCGGGATAAGAAAGTGGAATATTGCGGAACAGATATGGATGATAATATGCAAACAGGTCTAATACAGTCGCAAATAGAAACGGTTCTTTTGGATATTGCAAGCTTGCTTTGATGTTGTCGATTAAATGCATACTTTCGGAGACTAGTTTGGAATTTTCTGATGTTCATGTATTATGATGTTCACAGCGACTTGATCAGGGCGTTCGAATCCGTGTCATTCTGGACCAGAGAGGGCTGTTGGTGTTTTCAGTCAGTGAAGCCAGTATCGTTCCAGTGAAGCAAGGTGAAATTGAGAATTTCTGCGACCTAGCGGTCAAAAATAGCAGACGTGGATGGGGATATAACCCGAAAGACTTGACGAAAAAAAGAAGCAAGAGAGAGGAGGGTTTGTTAGTGGTCCCTTCGAAGAAAGGATGATTCTGTGGTCCACTCGAAACGACACTTCACTCCCTGAGCGGGAGCATGTCTTTGTGCTTTATTAACGCGTCGTCCAACTTACCTCCCCATGATCAACCTTGTAATCAGCGGCGAGCAGAAAGGGAGGGAGTAGGTGCGGCAATTTGCCCCAGGCCTTTTTTTTTATTCAAAAGAAATAAATATGTATTCATATATAATCCAAATTTAACCGTGTACATTATCTCTGAGGAAATCTGGGTTATCACCGAGAAATTAATTCTTTTAATGAATTAGGAGAGGAGGAGTATTTTTTTTAAAATAAGGGGTTCTCGTGGATCAACTGTCCCAGAGCTCCTTGTTTTCTCTGGGTGCCCCTGCTTACAATATCCATTTTGTAAGTTATAGTTAGTTATCTTATTTATATAGGTTTATTATTAGTTATATAGGTTTCAAGGATTTTATAAGGGTAGTTGTTACTTGAGACAAAGGAATATTTAAAACAAACATTGCAATGTGCGAAATTATTTGAAATAATACTAAATACTTTCGGGGGGTTCTTTGCTAAAACTTCTACACAAGGTGTTCTAACGGTGGTGTATTGTCTACTGCAGAAGCAAGTTGATTACTGTTGATTGAGAATTTTCCAGAGGCCAGCGGTTCTCATTGGTCTTTCCGCTCTTTCTTTGAATCTCTTCCAGAGTGAAGGCGGAGCGGTAACTTCAACCAACACACCATGACCACTGCCTCTGCGATCCTTCCGTTCCCAATCTATCCCCCCCCCGACCCCACGCGTAGTGCCGGCTCATCCTCTATCTGCGTATGATTTCGAAAATCTTCGCAAGCGTCGTGACCCGGGATGGAACGATTGGTAGATTCATTGACATTTTGGAGGAGCCCTTGGAATTTCGTGGAAACGCGAAGGAGGTGGAGCTGCTCGCCGCCACTGGCTCTAAAACGGGATGTGGCTGCCCGCACGCGAACCACGGGAACCGTTGCGGCCGATCTGCTCGGGCCCGCCCCCCACCGCTGAAGATGGCAAGGAAAAAAAACAAACACACCACGATGTTTTAAAATATTGTTATTTTGGACCAGAAACATCAATGTTTTGTTTTCTTCACATCGATGTTTTTTCAGAAACATCTGTGTTAAAAAAATGCATGATATAAATAAAACATCACTTTTTTTTAATTGCTCAAAATCGACAGCCACAGATATCTATCGTCGATGTCGATACCCAGACGAAGAGATTTCTTTCCGGTTATTTTTGGGGGGTTTGTCAAGGATGTCGCACTTTATTATTATTTTAACAAAATATCTTAGTAGTATAACTGTTGATAATGTAGATACCTTTTCAATAAAGGATGAGACACTGATGTTGTCTGGTATCAATGTTTTTATTTACAGCTAAAAGATCTTTTTTGCAACTTTCTTTTCAAAATTTTGTAATTTTTTTTTCAGATAGCTCTGATGATGATAGCTAAGCTATCGAAAAACATCTTTTAGCTGTAAATAAAAACCTTGGTATCAGACAACATCAGTGTCTCATCCTTTAAAATATCTTATGTTTCGTGCGAAAAGTAAACTATTGACGAAACTGAAAACTGGTTCAGTATCTGCTGTAGATAACTTAAAATGGGCAGACATAAAGTCGAAACTAATTGTTTCAAATAAAATTTTACCAACAGCGAACCACATCTGACTCATTAAAAAGAGAATCTTCCCCCAAACTATATTATTGCGAACATAAAACTATGATTTTAAAAGTCTTCAATTTTATGGAGTTACCAGATGTTCACCATATACGTGAAATGTTCACTATTTATATTACTGACTTATCTACTTAAAAATTAAAAAGAGAACATGTAAGTACATCTTAATAAAATAAATAATTACTTAGTGAGAGGAAAGTATTCTTCGGTTAGGGTGAGTTAGGACTAATCACGAGCAAAATTTGCAGTGAGAAATATTTTAAATAACTATATTTTTGGTCAATGTTTCATTGACATCGAAAACCGATATAACGAAATATCGATGTATCGATGATTAGGTAAAATTTGCCATCTCCCGCCCATGACCCCTTCCCCGTCCTGCCACCTCTCCTCCCGTTCCGTCTCGTTGCGTCTCGCCCGTCTCATCCTGTCTCAGCAGCGAAGTTGATGCTGCTGATTGCTGCTCTCTCTGCAGCGTCTCTGACCCTAAGGTTCGACACCCAACTGTAGCGGACCTTGATACTACCTAAATAGCTTGGTCGAATTCAGCCGTTTTCTAGAGGAGAATTCTAATAATCGGCTGCTCTGATCGGTATTTTACCGTGGTTTCCCCCATCAACACCAGACGAATGTCAGAGGATTTGTCTAACATGCGGTCTGCGGAACGCCCATGGTATTTCCTTCCTCTTCCTTGCCCTATCGGCCCCCCTTACACACACCCTTAACATGCACGACACTATCGCATACACCGGGAGACCAGTCGGGAGCTTAGGGCTTGTCCCGACTGAGATGGAGCCTCACTGGTGGAAGATAGTCTGGAGGGAAATCCTCCGGAAGCTGGCGTGTAGGTCGACGTCGGATCTCACCATCGGTTGTTTTTCGTGGTTTCTCGATCAACACCAATGCCGGAGTACTACCCTAACAAGGGCCACGGACCGCGCGCGATCTTTCCTTCCCATTCCTAGTCCTATCCTATCCCTTACTTACACACACACACATTATACTACCACAAATGCCGGATGCGAGGAGACCGGTCAGGGGCTTAAAGCTTGTCCCCGCTGCCCCGCTGATTGGAGATACCTGGTTGGGAAAACTTCGCTAGCCGGACGTTAGATAGGCACCCGATCTCATCATCCAGCGGGGGGAGATCATCGCCACCTCCAAAGAAAAAAACACGCACAAACACTTACAAGACTAATGACATTGTGTTAGCGCCCGGAAACATTAGTAATCAATCAATCTGCCCGCCCTTTCCGGTACTGGTCCCAGCTTCTCTTCCCCGTCCCGCGCCACATGACTCCTCTCACCCCATTCTAACATATATCACTAAACTTCCTCATACATTCTTCCAAAATGTACCCTCAGTTACCGGTGCATCTCCTTTCAATCTAGGTAAAGAGCATCCCACAGAACGTCTCAGAAACCGACTCCCCTTTCACGTCTTCCGCCGTAATCTGGCTGATATAAGATAATGAAATAAACACTCCTCCCAATACCAGTCTACAATATGTATTCCTCCACTCAGATACTCGTACTAACCACTACAATGTTACAGGGAGGTCGCCATAGCTACCCCCTTCGTATATTTTTCGTCTGAAAATGCTCGCTCCGAACAACTGAAAAGCCGTATGGCTGAGCGTTGTGCAATCACCTCATTCTGCAATAACTTAAAAAAAAAACGACTCCTCTCACCTTCACCGTCCCGTCGCCACCTGCCCGCTTCCGCCCCTCGGCCCTCGCAAGTTCGCACTCCCTTCTTTACGAGAACTACGCAAATCTCAAGAAACCTTTTTTTTTTTTAACGATTATAACGGCCGGACCAGAATTGTAATGTCACTATAGAGGGTACGTCTAATAATTGAATCGTCGGGTTAACCAGTTACCGGCATATGAAAATTAACCAAATTTTAGGTATTCAGAAAAGTATTTTATTAATAATAAGCTTCGGAAGACACCGCATGTAAAGTTGGATCCGATGAAAACTGACCAGTTATAAGCTTTCTATTTCACTCCAGAAAGTTTTGGATGTGAACCACAAGTAATTTTTGGAATCATAGCCTTACAACTTCAAGTACGTTTCGGCGGAAATTAATATTAAAATACTTGAGAGCGATATTTTGCATTATTATTAATGTTATTAATATTATTATTACTGTTATTGTTAATAATATTATTATTGTTATTGTTATTAATATTGTTATTATTGTTACTATTATTATATTATTATTATTATTATTATTATATATTATGTTTGATGCATGCACGTCAAAAGACCTTTATTACTTCTTAAACCTTTAAGACCGTAAAAGAATCATCCCGTCGTTAGAGAACTTCCGACATCTAGTAGTAGCTTTTACTTGAAAGCGCTGATGTTTAATATGTCGTTTAGCGAAATCAACAGTGATTCTCCCGGAAACGAACAATCTTTGCGGCTGGCGTGCAGAAATCTTCGCGTGTTTAATAACCCGAACGAAAGTCAAGGAAGTGCTGACCCCAAATGTGCTATCCAAGAAAAGTAATAGAATCGTCGCCGTTTCATTTGGGTAAAAGTGAGTTGTGTAGTTTAAGGGCGGGCGGATGCACACTTTCCAAATGAAAGGAGCGCTCTTTTCTATTAGCGGGCGCAGAGCGTTTAGAACTGTCGTTTTTTACTCTCTTGCCCTTACGAAGGTAGTGGTAATAAGAGAAATATATATAATCGTTCGTCGGAAAACGGCAAATTTTCGGCAGAAAAACTCTTTTTGCCAGGATCTGGAAGCGGAAAAGTGGATAAATTCTGTTGCTAAATATAGAAAAATTTTCGCTAGCACGTAGTGTAGCTAGAATCCGTTTTGTGGGTTCTAATACCGATCAAATCGATTGGCGGCAATACGTCAATATGTCCGTCAGTCTGTGGCCAAAGCTAGCGCCATGTTGAACCGATTTTCTTGAAAATTGGTATTCCTCGATCATGTGAATGAACTCGACGCTTTGGGAGTTTTAAACGGATATTTTGATTTTTATGGGTATTTTAAATGAAGCTTCAAAAACATTTTTCAAATTTTTTTCCAAAATGACACCAAGATTTATTAAACTTCGTTCTCAGTTATCGTACAAGACGCTTAAGAGATTAGTGCAGTTCTCGTGTACGTTAAAATCCCAGATTTTTTAAAAATTTCAGAAGTGTGATTTTTTGGGCGTCTTGCTATAACTTCAAGAATTGAAGAGAGAGAATTTTTTCCTGAATGACATCTGTTCCTTAAAGGTGGATCTTTAAATTAGTTCATGTTCAATTATTCGAAAATATGAGTCATTTTTGTGTAATTCGGCGCGAAATATATATGCAATGTTTTAAAAAATCAACATTTTCTCTCTCTAAAATACCACTTCTAATTTTTTCTTTCATTTTTTTCACGGACAGAAGGAGGGATGCTTAAAAGAGAGCGCAGGTCTCATTTTCATTTAACAATTAATTTTCGAAAATTGCGAATTTAGAAATAATACGAGAACTTGTGCGCATATCACCTAGTTTTTTTTCTTTCGGTGTTTATCACTACAATCTGGTTATACAACGGCTGCTGGGAATTTTGTTGAATAGCGAAAGGGCCTTATTGGGATGGGGAATTAGCCCATTCATTGCCCGACCTTAAGGATGATATGGAGGCAGACTAGGGAAAGAAGGAAGGTTTGGTTTAAGGTGATATGTTCGTGCCAGTGTCTAGTCAAATTAACCTTTCATTACATTAGCAATAGATTAGCAATGTATTACATTAGCATTAGATAGTAATAGATTACATTTGCAATAGATTCTTGTAATGATAAATGGAGCTTTTAAATAATTATTTGGAAATAGTTAAAAGAGTAATACTAAATAGTTGGTCTAGCAAAACAATGTTTACTATTTTCATAAGTTGGCAATACCCGATAAAGGTTAAGTTGACATCGGCGCAAGTCCATTTCTTTGTTTCTGCGTTGAAAATTAGCTCACAATGTTTAAATTGAAAGTGAATTATACTCAAATGGTGAGTGGTACAAAATTTTCAAATATGGCGGTTTACTCTCGTTCCCCAAGAGAAACTGTGCTGACAACGGCATGATTTGAATGGCATAATTCAGGCCGAGAGACATTACTTCCGATTCCGGTTGCGATGAATTTCGCAGCAGTTTTTTTATCAATTACTTCTCAGAAAGCCCGGTGAGGTTTGTTGCATTTAATATCATCTGATTCCTCAAATAATTTACTACGCATTGAATAAAAGAAAAAGGTCCTTTCGCCGTATAACTTCTCCAATAACTCAAAAAACCTACGTGTGCGAAAGTTCTTCCATAAGAGCCTGTACTACTTTAAACTTCTTTAAAAAAATGAGTCGCTGAGAACCAATTTTTTCTTTCAATACTGAAAAATAGAGATTTTACTTTCAAGTAAAATATTTTTTGGGGTACTTCACAGTGGTCGATCAAATGAACATTACCTTACTACCTGAAGGCATTCTTCCGACCTTTGCGTGGAAGTGATCAGGGAAAGCACGGAAATCCTCGATCAGAGCTGTGGCTGGCTAGTCACAGCCCTCTCATACAGGAAGAGGCCAGTTTTCACTCAAGAATTTAATTGGCGTCTGCGCCCTGGCGGTTTTAAAGCCTAGGATCTGTGGGTCCTTAGTTACAGACGTGCTCCTACTTATGCTACCGGAATATTTCAACCAACCTCAAGACAACAAACTGTCTTGTATTATTTTTAACGGTTACAAATACAGTAGTTGATCCTGGAGGATCTGTTTCGGCGGGTGCGCTCTTGTAGGTAGGTATGCGCAGATATACTAAATGGAATTTGCATTCAAACTTCAGAACTTGCAATTATTGTAATTATTCAACTTTTTGTTTACTTTGTCGTATTTCAAACCTGTGTTGCATCTTCAATATTGATGCTAGAATTTTGTTTTTTATGTCAATATTCATTCAATACTACTCCTTAAATTAATTATAGTACATTTTTTTCAAAATATAAATACTTTTCCCCAACGATTTTTAGAGAATTGTCTATGGTGTTGTGTTTGAGGTATTTTGAAAATTTCGGAACAATTTTAGGTCAACCAGGACATAAACTTAAAAAGGAACAACATCGAAATAATTCATAAAAAAACTACTGCAAAATTCATCGCAACTGGAAGTTCTGGCTCTCGGCCTAGCAGTTATACTTTACAATCATGCTTTGGTCGCCACTGTTTCTCTTGGAGGTTCAAGATAAAACCACTGTAACTTACAATTTTGTACCACGAACACCACAAAAACAATAACGATAATTCACTTTCAATTTAACAATGCGTACTATTATTCAACGCAGAAACAAAGACAGAACTATACGGGCGCCGAAGGCATCCTACCTATGTTGATATTGCCAATTATGAAAGTGAAAATCATGCGAGAGACTAACCATTGTCTTTTCTAAAGCAACTCTATACACTCTTCAATATTCTCTTTTAACTATATCAAATAATTATTTAAAAGCTTCACTACTTTTCAAGCATCTATTGTTAATCTGTAGTTGTAATAAATGTGTTTGCACAGTGACTGGTACGAACATACGACCTTATACTTCGGCTTTATAACGTGGCCCGGCAAGCCCGTTTCACAGTGGAATGTGTCACGGCATTTCACGTCTTTCTCGTCGTTGTCGTTAGATGCCGCATGATCGCGAACTTATCAAACAGTCGATCGTGCAGTCGCGATCCTGCGACATTAGCGGCACGACTGGAAAAGACGCTCAGTCTATCGACTGCGACAGTCCGAAATGGCCACGATAGTCGAAATACCGTGTACATATCCATTGTGTAGACGGACCTTGGCGCGCCACGTAAAAAAGCGATGCAGCATAAGGACCAGGCCGGCGCTGCTTCGCCGTGGGCGTGCAGCGCGCCGCAAAGGGCGGGCGACGGTGGCGCCGCCGCGGAGGAAAAGGGCAAAAAGCTCCACCTGATGACCGAGCGCGCGCTGTGAGGCCGCCGCGATTTCACTTGTTTTATGAAAGTTTGAAGGCGCGCCTAACGGGAGGCGCTAGTTTTATGAAGTGTCGGCGCCTCTGTGCTCATCATGCTCCTTTGTTTTCGTTGAGGCAGGAGGCACGTTTTTACTTTCAGTGTTCTGGAATAAAAAGAACATGGCCAATTTCGCAAATTTGTTCTTTCGGTTCAATGCCTGCTGTTGGAACGGGACGTCAAGAGTGCCAGTGACTGGGAGAGAGGCGGTTCGAGCTGAACGAGGATCTAAAGTTTGCTTGATTTCTTGAACCTCAATTTTGTGGTCCCTGTCGGGGTGGGTGGGATTGAGTGCTTGTCGATGCTTTCGTCCGATGAATTCCGTAGTTGCACCTAAAACAAAACGGACAGCGAGTTATGTCTCTCTCTTCTTGCTCGGATCTCGCCATTCACCGGAGAAAATCACCGCACCTCCCGAGGAAAAACATGCACTCCACTTACGGGGCAAATGACCTCAGCTGTGACGGAATCGCTAGCAGTCAAGAAAATTCAACAATGGAAGTGAAATTTTCATTGTTTATTATTTTCTCCAAATCTGAAATTAATTACGAATCGAATGAGTTATTCAGACCACTAGTGCTATGGTTTTTGATTAATTACTGTTCCTGAGCGCATTATTTTAAGGTTATTAGTCCGTAAGTGTAAAGCATGTTTTTTTATCGCGGGAGGTCGCGACGATGATGTTCACCCCGCAGAATGGCGAGACCCGGTGCCGACCTTCACGTCGGCTTGCGGGATTTTCCCAACCAGGTATCTCTCACCAACGGGGCCGACCCAGTCACGACAAGCTCTGTGCTTCCGGCACCTGTAGTTACTAAGGTTGTGTGTCTTTGTGTGTGTGTGTGTGTGTGTGTGTGCGTGTGCGTGCGTGCGTGCGTGTGTGTGTGGGGGGGTGCGGATAGAACAAGGAAGAGGAAGGACAGATCGGCGCTGCACTTGGCCCGTTGTTAGAAGTACCAGCTCTGCATTGCCTGATGTTGAAAGGAGAATTCACGGAGAAAAAACCTACTGATCAGGAGCAGCGGCCGCTTAGAATCCTCCTCTAGTATCGGCTGAATTCGATCCACCTATGTAACCAGTGTTGAAGAAAAAGGGAAGTAATTTTTCTTTGGCTTACATGTGAAACAAGCAAGTCTACATTGTCAAGTCCTGAGTACTTGTCTTTTTCTGTTTTGCCGAATTAGTGTTTTACTTGCTAGCAATTGATGTAAATTTCAAATTTTTAAAGTTTCATTGTTTCGATGCATGGGATTGCAATTTACTGAATTCTCGATATATTGACACAAAAGAGAAGGTACCACCCGCTGCGCCTCTCGTCTTGTTTTATTTTAATTTTATTTTTTACTCATTGAAGTTCGCTTTTCAACGGTAAGATTAGTTTAGTTTAGTTAATGCCTTATTTTACGTGGCGAGACTCGGGCCATCAGGCCGCGCTTCCTTCGTTTGACCACGCAAATTTCACTACTCTCCTTTCACCACCTAGCGGAGAAAGAAGGTATTATCTTCGAGCGATGAAACAGGCGATTTGAATTTAGCTCAGAGGCGTCATTAGGCTTGAGGATCTTTTACATGCAAGTAAATCTACTAACATGGGACAGCCGGCTTTACTTCCCCTCCGTAGGAAGGCGTACGAAGGATTTTTTTCGCCCTTAAAAATCCACGGCTTCGATCGGGTTTGAACCCGCAATCTTGGGTACAACAACCCGATCGCTGACCGTTATACCATCGAATAAGTAAGTAACATTGGGGTAACGGTTAGGCGGACACAAGGCGGAATTCGAACCCGCGACCCTTGAGGCATGAGGCAGCTACGGCTCTTCAGCGTCAGCTACCCAGGGCGGCCTGCGCGTCCTTCTGCGCGAGCGGTTGCCCAATAAGAAGCTCCTGGAACTGCACTTGTTCTTCGGCCCGACGGACGCGACGCGATGTTCTTTACGCGGCCGTCTCGTTGGGGTTTTCGTCGCGCGGAGGCGCAGGAATGTGGGCAGAGTGGGTGAAGCAAGAAACGGGGCGGCGTTCGCCTCCGGAATTCTCGAGAAACTATAAAATTCTAGGGAAACTACTGTACATTCTCGTCGCGTCAATCTTCAGCTGCGAGTGCAATGGAGGACAGCGAACGAACCAGGCGCTCTCGCTCACGCGCCGTCCTCGCATTACGCCATCGCATTACCGGACATTTCACATTCTTCCTACTGCGTATTTTTAGAATGAGTTGTTTGCTCTGCAAGTTTCATCGCTATACTCACGTGTTTAACATTGCTTTAAATGCGATTTTCTTCACGTTTCTTCACAATACTTGTAGTTATGATTAATAGTGCTTGAAATATGTATTTTTTTTAATATGTGATTGCACTTCATATTTCATCACATTAACCGGATATTCACATTCTTCCTACTGCGTATTTTTAGAATGAGTTGTTTGCTCTGCAAGTTTCATCGCTATTTTCATGTGTTTAACATTGCTTTAAATGCGATTTTCTTCACGTTTCTTCACAATACTTGTAGTATGATTAATAGTGCTTGAAATATGTATTTTTTTAAGTATGTTGATTGCACTTCACATTCATCACATTAACCGGATATTTCACGTTCTTCCTACTGCGTATTTTTAGAATGAGTTGTTTGCTCTGCAAGTTTCATCGCTATACTCACGTGTTTAACATTGCTTTAAATGCGATTTTCTTCACGTTTCTTCACAATACTTGTAGTATGATTAATAGTGCTTGAAATGTGTATTTTTTTAAATATGTTGATTGCACTTCACATTTCATCACATTAACCGGATATTTCACGTTCTTCCTACTGCGTATTTTTAGAATGAGTTGTTTGCTCTGCAAGTTTCATCGCTATACTCCGTGTGTTAACATTGCTTTAAATGCGATTTTCTTCACGTTTCTTCACAATACTTGTAGTATGGTATTATAGTGATTGAAACTGTGTATTTTTTTAAGTATGTGTGATTGCACTTCACATTTCATCACATTATACCGGATATTTCACGTTCTTCTACTGCGTATTTTAGAATGAGTTGGTTTGCTCTGCAAGTTTCATCGCTATACTCACGTGTTTAACATTGCTTAATGCGATTTTCTTCACGTTTCTTCACAATACTTGTAGTATGATTAATAGTGCTTGAAATATGTATTTTTTTAAGTATGTGATTGCACTTCAATTTCATCACATTAACCGGATATTTCACGTTCTTCCTACTGCGTATTTTTAGAATGAGGTGTTTGCTCTGGCAAGTTTCATCGCTATACTCAAGTGTTTAACATTGCTTTATAATGCGATTTTGCTTCACGTTTCTTCACAGTATACTTGTAGTATGATTAATAGTGCTTGAAATGTGTATTTTATTTAAATATGTTGATTGCACTTCATATTTCATCACATTAACCGGATATTTCACATTCTTCACTACTGCGTATTTTTACGAATGAGTTGTTTGCTCTGCAAGTTTAATCGCTATTTTCATGTGTTTTAACATTGCTTTAAATGCGATTTTCTTCAAGTTTCTTCCCAATACTCGTAGTTTGATTAATAGTGCTTGAAATATGTATTTTTTCAAGTATGTTGATTGCATTTCAAGTTTCATCTCATTACCCGCATATTTCACATAGCTGCAAATGCTGTATTTTTGAATATGTTGATTGTAGGTAAAGTTTCATCACTGTACTCGTGTGTTTAACATTGCATTAAATAGTTTTTTGGAACATGTTTATTGCCCTCCGAGTCTCTTCACACTCTCCTATATTTAATATTGCTTGAAATATTGTAATTTAGAGTGTTGATTATATTATCGGATGTGTTGCATCGATTCAATAGGTATTTTTGGAAAAGCAGTAATATATTGCAGATTTCACAATAAATTGCAGATAAAATTTAATGGATCATTCTACAGACAAACAATTCGTTTAATTGGTAAATGCTGAGAATGCACGAAATGAAAATGAACTAATCGAATCCTTTAATTTTTATACAGTTCTTAGATACGGGGGAAACTTGGTAAACCTCTAATTTTCAATACGGTGAATATGCCAAAGTGAAATGGTGGGGCCGAAGTGAAATGTCAATGTCATTTATTTTAAATATGACTCCCTTTTGAGTTTTTCTCAACCTTAGGGAGTGTGCTTCTCTACAATTGGAAGCATTACAATGATGAAATGGCTTTTGGTTTCTGTGTACGAGGCAAACAATTGTTTTCATGTTGAAAGTTGTATCCTCTGCTTGTTTGAATTGGGTGCTGTGAACTGACAAACACGGTATTTAACAATTGCAAATGTGATAAATAGTGAAAGCACTGAACAATATTCTGAATTTGAAAAATCAATGGTTTCTTTTAGTTGTTCTTGAGTGGGTTACTTTCTCTAAACTCTTGCGGAGGAAAGTGGTATACATTTATGTATACCAGACGTCCCCACAACTTCTAAACAGTTCATGAAATTGAAAAGCAATTTTCGCCTCATCAATGATAGTCATGAAGGAAGTGCACTTTCTTCAAACTTGTACTTTTACGAGGGGGAGTTCACTCCCGAGTGAGCACCTAGGCTCAAGCCTCTGTCTGCACTCCCCCCCCCAGCATGCGTACGCACTTGGGCTGGTATCTGGGTCCCGCCAGAACGCAGTTGACTCTCAGATAACCTCCCCATACAGTGCCTGGGTCGGGCCGCCCAGCCAGCTCAGAGCTCCTAGCTATCCAGGCTAGTACCGAAGTCCAACAGTGCGCTACTCACATGCGCTGGGAACAAGTCCCTCCTCTTTGTCCAGAGTATCGGGCCACTGCCACGACGAAACCAAGAGCCCAACAGGGAACCACTCGAACTAAGGTTCGGGCGGCTTGGGGCCCCCTTCCCGTCGCTCCCTGCCTACACCTTTAGACTATTGACGTGAGTATCGCCAGAAACCCAGGCAATCTGACAGGGTGGTATCAATGTGCGTGTCAGAATTCTCTCTGTGGATTCCGGAGCATTCCGAAAAATGTCATTCACCCAATCCTGGCCAAAGGGCGACGCGCCAGGAGCCCAAACTGGTGGGTTGCCGGGCAAGGCTCGGCAACCAGAGCTTACCATCGGCTACTCACTGCCTCCACGTTGAAGCTAACGACGTGAGTACCTCCATGAAACTGGGGTCCGTGTGGTCGTCTAGAACTCGCCGCCAGAGATCGCGGCAACCTCCGTCTCCGCGAGTCCCCCCTGCGGGGGGGGATGTGTCAGTAAAGCGTGTCAGAATGTGTCAGTAAAACGAATCAATAAAATTCGATATGTCTTCGATTTTAACCGTCTTCTTCCTGCGTTACTGACACAGTTCCTGCGTGGAGACTCCACTCACCGTGGCTCGAGGAGTTCCATGCGTGCCTGGGAGGGTCTGGTGCCGCAAGGCGCTGACGCACGCCAAATAACGCTTTTCACGGATGGGCCACGGCTGACGACAGCGGTTGCGAAAGCGACGTTGGCGACTGTCTCCATTTCCGAGGCTGCGCCCCGCCGCGAGCGATTATATCCCAGCGCAGACAGCAAGCGTTGTTCCTCCAAGGCGACAGGGGGCGTTGGCCTCTTGCGACAGGAAGAAGAGGACTTCCTGTCCAGTGTCTCATACTGGGTGACAGAGGTCATGACTGGTGGGGCGATTTTGGTGACCAATATCATCGCCATATACTGTGTACTGGCCTATAATTAAGTTTCCATAATAGAATGCTATTAAAAGTTATGGTTTTTGAAAACTCATTGTAATAACATGACCTGTGAACATGTAATGTAAATTCACTAAGAGTTTTGTTAGTTTTATGTTTTTTTTTGTAATTGATGTGTTTTTGTAATTTCTGTTTTTGTATTTTTTTTATGTTTTTGAGTAACAGTATTGATCTGATTGTTTCATTGATTAATGATGTACATAATTGTATAATGGCGTATAATTAAGGTTAAAGCCCAAAAATAAATATTCAATATTCAATTCAATTCAATATCATCACCAAAAAATGTTTAATAACATGCTCTTAACATTTTTTAAATGCGCACAAAAGCAAAGAAAAATGAACGTAATTTTTTTATTAAAAACCAGTTCAGATGAATAATTCAAGCTGTTGGTATGTCAGTGATGTAATCGAGGCTTCATCCTTTCGCTCAAGTCAACTCAGCTTACAGACTTTTGGTTCGTCCCGTTCTTTATCAGGAAATCTGTCTTCAGTTATTGCGAAATCGGCCTAGCAGACAATGTCGCTGATAGGCGTTATAGGAATCTTATATTACATACAACGGCTGACATAATTTCTGAGTGAAGAAATCGAATAGGCTGCTCAGGAATTATGTGGAGAATATTTATTGCATCTCGTAAATGTCATTTGAAGCAAGTACATTAAAATGATAATAAAATCGAAGAAATTGGCAAAAAAATGCTTTAACAATTAATGAAAATGTAAAAAATGACCTATCAGTCGAAATCGACGAAAAATGCAAAAATGTCATTTGAAAAATTACAAAATCGCAGAGTTTCGAGGTGAAAAGGAAAGTCAAACGAAACATATGGTCTGAGCAAACGAAAGCAGACCCATTCATTGTGTATAAGAGATTACTGGGCTAACAAGATAAATCTATTTTTGAAGTGTTTAGTAGCGAGAAGATAATTGTGGGAAGACTCCGGAAGTTCTCAGATCGAGACAAAACCCTATCTAAATTAAAAATAATTGTTCAACGGCTCACTCTTCCTAATCACTTCTGAGAAATAGGCAGAGTATATCTATATAATAGATCACTCATTTCGATGATCGTCTGTCAATGCTCGGAGCCGCGATTAATGTTCGCTTGTTCCCTATATGTGATGCAACCTGTCAGCCACTCATGTATTAAATTAGTTGGTTCCTGTGCCCCCGTAAGAAAGTTTTTATGCTGCGTGGTCCAGTGATTTTCATTGAAAGCCCCATCGATGTGGGCGGGTGGTGATAGTCGCCTAACGAAACAAGGGCCGTAAGCTATTTGGCTGCCCGGGAGACGCCGCGTCCTAGGCACCGCGGCCAACGTTCGGCCGCCATTCTGCGACCTTCCTTGGCATTTTGCCCTGAGGAAGGTCTCAGAATGGCGGCCGAAACGTTGGCACCTGTGTCTAGGACATGGAGTCTCTCGTCCAGCCAAGTACAGTGCGCAAGGAAAGTCTCTCCGCATCGAGCCGAGACAGTGGTTCCTATTAAAAATTACGTTTATGTTGGTAGCAACCAGATCACTGGGAAACAAGTGAACTCTTCCAGCATCTGTTATGGTGTGGCGAGTATGCAATTTGTGTTTCTATTTGGACAATGTTATGCATCAACCGGATAAGCGCCATTTTTGAAAAAAATGAGATATGGACGCCATCAGTGGCATTGGACCATGTTCTAAGTGTACGCAACATTTTGGCGCCAAATCTGTAAATATAGTCTTATAATTAATGAAAAATGTATACGCCATCAGTCACATCAGGGATTTTATGATTCGCAACACCCGGCTATAAACCTAGATCTTCAAATCTGCTGTTCTTAATTTCACATTATGCTGGTAAATGGGAGATATTCCACTCATGTTTGTGTAGTTTGGCGCTTCAATGAAGAAATAATAAAATTACAGTTTTTAGAGCTGAAAATGTAATACAATCTTTGAACACGATTGTCTCAAAATATGTATGATGTCGCATAGCCGGTTGATGCTTAACACCGTCCATTTGTTAGAAGCTGCAGTTCGTGCTACCACATTATTTTTGTTTGCTACAGCCCCTCTGCGGTAGACGCTGCGGTAGCGCTCTTACCACTCGTGCAACTGCGCGGTAGACTTATGTGGCGTCGTGGTAGCTAAATAACGACACAGACACGAGCTCTATGTACAAATTGGTTTATTTACAGAATGTACAAATTTACAGCTCGGGGGTTATGTTCGCCAGTACCTCCCACGCGCCTGCTCCCCGTCCCTTGGGCTAGTGCATCCCCCACCTTCCGCTTTACCGCGCCGGTGGCCGACACCGTGTTTCGCACACGCCGTGCCTCAAGGACAGTACTCCCGTCTTGGGCGAGCATGCACGTCTACTCACGAGGCGCTCTGACAACGAACTGCTCTGCCTCTCTTAACTTACTTTGGCGGTCGGCTTTCGCCCTCTAAAGGCCGGCCGGACCACATGTCGCGCACTGGGTTCGGTCCGGTTGCCTTGCCCGCTCCTCTTGCGTCACGGGGGGTAGCAAGGAAGTTTTCACTTTCCAGTGTCTTGTCTGTCCCATGTGTCTAGCAGCCTCCGTGCCCGGCCGTTTGATAATCTGGCTGGCATGTGCCGACGTTACACTTAACTGGCTCACTGGCGCTACTGACTCCGGCCGTGGGAGCTTACGCTCTCAAACAAGGGCCGTGTCACGTGGTCTCCTGGACGATGCTTTCAGGGTTGGGGGGGCGGGGTGTGCGAGGGAGAGAAGGGCTGCTGTAGGGAAAGAAGGAGAAGAGCGAGCTGGCGTGAGGAGCTGAGGCTGATAGTGAAAGCCAAACACTCCAATGACGGCAGCGAGCGGCGAGCATTGATTGATTGAATGTGTTTTCTTGTTGTTTGTTTTCGTGTTCCCTGAAGCCGGGTTGGCACTTTTCTGGATCGCTGTTTTGCTGCGTTGCAGTTTCGTTAACAATTTCTCGAGCTTTGACCTTCCCTTGTATCTACAGAAAGAAATAAAATGTGATGTAAGAAAGTTAACTTTGGTCTTTTAAAACTGCGTACCCCAAAACCAATGATTACGAACCCATGTTTTATGTATGGGCGGGCACCCTTTTCTCTCGACTAAAATGTCAAAATCTTTTAATGATGAGGAACAACGCAATTAGATAGTGCAGCTTTTCATCTACAACAGATTATTATGATGTATTAGTATGTATTTGTTTATTGAAGTGATTCTACTTATGATATTTGTTTCTTCTCTCTGAAAATTGTTGATTTATTTTTTCTTTTCTTCTATCTTTTCTTCTTCTTCTTTCTCTTCAGATTTCCATCAGGATTTAAAAAAAAGTAGATGCTTGGGTAATTTTGGTTAATATATTCATGCGCACTTGTTAAATAACAGTTTCTCGTTTTTTGGATAAGATAATTATAACATTTACCTGAATATAAGACAAAACTAAAATGTGGTGAAGAATACGAACATATAATTCTGTTTCTTCTCAGTACTCTAAACGCCTGATGCATCGCTTCTGTCTAATCAAGAAAATTAAAAATATCACGTGTAATTTCAAAGGGACTGTCTTTTCTCATACATGTGGAAATGGTTTAAGAGGCATTTGTAAGTAACATCTGCCTAGAGTTATATTAATGATTTAGTGACTTCTAACGAACTGGGAGAAGGAAAACTTGTTAAGGATGTCTCAGAAAAAAAAAACACTCTCCAGCTCATATTACGGCAACTGCTACGTGATCATCAAGAAACTTTCTCTCATCATTCATTATTTCACTGCAGCGCGGGGAGTTAGTCACAGAACTTTTTCTCGTCATTTGTTGACTTCTCTGATGTTGACTGATCTTCACACTGGGATATGAAGTTATCGAATTTTAAAATAAAAGTGAAATTCCTCAATTTCTGAAGAAATGCAAGCAAGCTACGAGGTTATTTATTGGTGACAGTAAACTAGAGGACTGGAAACGTATAATTAGCCTGAGATTGAGTATTTTTA